>CM051263.1:63182205-63721925 GCA_027921565.1 Artemia sinica
TAATTTCCATTTGATCGTCACATTAACAACTTTGTAGAGATTGTAGAACCAAAAGACGCATCGGATGGTGATATTCTATCGTTGCGGCTTTTTTTCCAAAGTTCGTGCGCCCCTCGTAGTATTTTTGGCTGGTTGAAAAAGAGTGGCGGGCATTGATGCTGCTTAGTCCAGACGACAGTTTGCTTAGTGGTGGAAACCCGATTGATTTTTTGAACTGAGTGGCGTCCATCAAGACGCAAAGTGGAGTGCTAAAGTTCACAAGCTTTCTTCGTATCATTCAGTTTATTTTTGGACTTTCCTACTCAAATGTCGTTGTGGAGAGACGTTTCAGCGTTCTGATAAGAATGAAAAATGCAAAAAGGAATGGTCTCAAAAACGTAACTTTGACTGCGACGATTTCTTTCAAGTATGGGAAGAAGCGTAAAGGCCCCCTACGTTCACCGAGAGTTTAAAGAAAAACATGAAGTTCATGAAATTCGATACAACTATATCCGAATGCGTCGCTTTTTTAGGCATTGGGAAAGACGATGGGGATGGCGACGACCGGAACCTATAAATCAACACAGAACTTAACTAGTCGATAAATACAAAGCATTGTTCTAAACGTCAAAAGGAGATGTTTTAGTACAAATAAAAGGTCTTGAGTTGCAAAATAGGTCGTCATATAGGTCTTGCAAATATATATATATATATTTATATATATATATATATATATATATATATATATATATATATATATATATATATATATATATATATATATATATATATATATATATATATATATATATATATATATATATATATATATATATATATATATATATATATATATTATATATATATATATATATATATATATATGTATATATATATATATATATATATATATATATATATATATATATTATATATATATATATATATATATATATATATATATATATATATATATATATATATATATATATATATATATATATATATATGTGTTTTATTTCTGGCGCCATTTTTTCCTAAATTACGACCTGCCGAAAACCTAAGCTTTCTGTCGTTGGGTAATAATGAATTACGTATTAAAAAATGATGAAAACCTAATTTTTGGTAAAATTTTAACTAAAAGAACACCTTGCTGGTCAAAAATCAGGTTTGTTACTTAGATTAATATTGAATCAAGTCAATAAATATAAATAACTGATCCAATTGAACTTAACACATTTATTTCTCTATTATAACTTTCATAAATTCTAAATTATTAGGTCTTTTCATTATTTATTTTAATTAATATAATTTGATTATTTATTTTAATCAGTTGTTAACGTTTTCTCTTTTATAATTATGATAATTCCGAAAATACTAACACGTTCAGGAATGATCATCAGTATATATTAAACTATCAATTCACATTCAATTATTCTTTTCAGTAATCTTGTTTATGACGGTGATTTTTATTCTTTGTTTTTTTGATATTACGACAAATAAAAAAATTAGCTCAAAATAAAGATCGTTTTCATTAAAGCGCCAATTAGGCTCTAGTTCTTAGGAGGCTCGTGGGGCGTTAGCCCTACTCCTCTTTATGGTAGTTTCTGCTCGTTTCTAGTTTGACTTGGTTATTTGTTGTAATTTCCGTTCGTTTAGGGTTTCATCTATATATTGATGGTGGTTTATGGTAGTTTTACGCTTGAAAAATTATTTTACTTTATTTTTGTTCATCTTTGGTTTAATGTGACTTTTTACTTTTCTTTTAAAGGCTTCTTTTGGGGAAAAGCTTTTGTTAATTAATTTAAAAAAGGTTGTGATGCTTAGGTTCCCTTCTATAGTTAAAAGATATTAGGCTGCCAAAAATTCCAATTTTTGACAGTTTAATACACGAAGAAATAGAAAAGAAAGGGTAAAGAAAGAACAGAACGTCCGCGAATGGAAGGGGAAGACGTTATAAGAAAAGATTTAAAGGAAGTAGTAATTATCTGGCAGGGATTAAACAGTAAAGCTCTGAGCAATGTGGGTCGAAGGCGGAGCATGTGTGATAGTGTTGCCCTCAGGTGACTAGATGGTGCAATGGTTTTATTTCTTAGTAGCAGTGGCAATATAGATAGATAAGATTTATTGCGAAAAGCCTTTGGGCCATAGCAACACATAATACAGTCTACAAACAAAGCTCAGGAACAAAATACAACTTTAGATAATAAAAATCAAAAAAGAACAACTAAACGACAAAAAAGAAACACACCAAGGTTCAACATTTTAACCAACAAACACTAATCATAATAAAATTCAAATCCTAAAAACCGTAACAATCTATCCCCTCAAACATGATTCCCTATGTTTAATCCCTAAACAAAGAAACTGTTTAATAGCACATGCGTTCCTCTCAGCCATCCGCTCAATTAACAAGCATTCACTCCCAAACTCATCCAAAACATTCATTCCGCAAATCAGACAGCTCTTCACACTCGGATACAACATCTTGAATCTCAGCCGTACGATCCAGCGCATTGAGCAGAATTTCAAAATCCTCAAAGATGAATATTCAAAAATCGGGCTGTCTTTTAATCCTGAGGAATCCGAAGTTATCCTTTTCAATTTGCGAAATCCCTCTACTTCTCTTCTAAATCTGGACGGTTCTCTTGTTAAACCCGCAGACCATATTACATACCTGGGCCTTCCAATTGGCACATCTATAGGCCACACACGTCGTTTGCTGATTTCTCACGTTGAGCGTAAAATTAGCATTTCTTACGCTGGAATCGTAAAAAGCAAACTACGTTTCAACCGTTACCTTCTAGCATCCATTTACAACGCCACAGCCCTTCCGCATCTGCTTTACATTGCTCCTTTCTGGAAATTCTTTACAGTTACAGATAAAAAGCACCTACGATCAATCTTCTTCAGATTTGCTAAGTATCTTTTACATTTGCCCCCTTGGACAAGAAACCGTAAAATTATTCATTTGTATAAGCTAGCTGACCCTAATATTAGCATTAATAAATCTCTATCCCATTTTCAAAGTAAGTTTAATCATCCATGGTGACCAATTTGGTATCAATAGTTTGTTTGTATTAATGCAATGTATGTAATGATTTTTTTTTCTATCTTTTTGTTATTTTAGTGATTACTCCGTCTGTGTAAATTTTTTTTGACGGGCAATAAATGAATAATAATAATAATATTAGTATTGATTAATCTCTCTCCCATTTTAAAAGAAACTTTTATCATCCTTTCGTTAGCATCATTGTTCGTATTAATGTAATGAAGAGTTTTTTTTGTCATGTGTTTGTGTCCTTCTTTTTCTTCTTTTTTTTCATTTTGTTTTCTTTAGTGATTACTCCGTCTATTGTACCTTTTTTTTTTTGACGGGCAATAAATGAATAATAATAATAAGTTCTCATTCACACATCCACACATTGGGCAAAAATAAGGGCCAGCCGCCAGCCTAAACTTTCCCAAAAATTTCCTTCTCTCACCTAAATCTAAGCTATCCCCTCTTACTAACAACAAATTCTTCAAATCCTCTTTATTCAGCCCAAATTTAAAATAAACATCCTTCCCCCCAACCGTCTTTGGCTTGGGAGTAAAACCTCGAAGACATAGATTGGTCCTTATGAGCTTTCCACTCTTGGATTTCTTGGTCATTTAAGGTTCGCTTATATTAATAATTATTGTATAACGATTATTCTAAATATGAAAAAGTAGTCACAGTTTATGAATAATTTATTCCTTGTTATGAAGACATTTGTTATTTATATAAACTTCTATCTTTTGCGAGTCTATTACTCTTTTTATTTAATTTCCTGTTATTTGTTTGCTTTAGTCCGACGCAGACTACGCATTCTTTGACAAAGTTTCTAACTCCAAGTACTTAGGACAGTCAAAATGAAAAATTGATCCTTCGAATATGTTAGGTAGAAACTTACACAACCATATAAATGTTAGAATGGAAACAAGCTCAATTTTTGAAACTGAAAATGAAAACTGAAACTCAAAAAACTGAAAAAAAAACTTTTAATGAAAAATACATCCTTATGGAGTTACCCAATTTTTGGTGATAGTGAGTAAAAAATTAAAAAAAAAGCTCCATGGGAAAGAATCAGCAGAAAATGAGCGGAAACATACGGCACCAAACAGCTTAAGAGATATAGCTTTTCTTCAAAGGTTTAGTTGTCTTTAGTAATCAGCGGGTTGTTAATCAGCGGGTAGTAGTTTGAATTTTTATGGACGAAAAGCGTTGTTTTATTTCTAGGGTATCTCTCAGTCTCTAGCTTCACAATCTTAATCACTTCCCTTCCTATGATAACCAGCTTAATGCCTTTGCCGTTACTACACCCACTCTTATTAATTTCCCTATTTTGGGGTCAAATTGGGATTTTCCTATAGCCGTTTGGTACTTCTTCCTTATCAACTACCACCTTCCAAATGTTCAGTATTTTATTTTAACTTCGTAACTATCATATTTCAAAATGTATCAGCTATGAGAACCTGGGTCCTTACCTTACCACGCTATCAGCACCCGATGCCTTATTATTTTTCAATTCTTTTATTTCTGCCTCTAAATCCATGTCGCAAAATAAATCTCCTTTACTTCCATTTTATTCATAATTACGATGCTTACCATGCATGGTAAGCACCGGCAGCTTTATTCTTAATATTTTCTTCTGTAGCTTCTTTATTACTACGTCTATTTATTAGGGATTAATTAAAAAAACTTTCCTAAAAATAAGTTTTTCAAAGAAAAGTAAAGGCCATTTTAAACTTAAGCTCAGGAAATACAAATACCTGTTAAAATTCAAACTCAAAACGACCAGAAATTACTAACAAAGAATAAAGGAAACCCAAAACGAACAGAAATTAAATAAGTAATAATATAAATGAATAAATAAAGCGAGTAATGCTTAGATTGAATATGAAAATCAAGCTTAAAACGAAAACAAATATTTTGCTATTAAAGTATAAATGAAACTTAAAACGAACAGAAATTAAATAACAATCAATGCGAACAAACATACAATATATATTAATGTAAATGAATAAATAAATCTTAAAACGAGTGAAACTTAAATTGAATATCCAAATCAAGTTTGAATCGAATAAAAATAACTACAAACAAGAGTTTGGGTATCGCCTCACTGCAGAAGCCTAAAACCTACTGCCTCATTGGCGCTTTACTGAAAACAATTCTTTCATTACTTAAGATTTTAGGGAATAAATATCAGCATATGTATATTAAATTGACAATGCACATTTTTTTTTCAGTAAACTCATTTGAATTTTTTTTCAGTAAAGTACAAATTATATTCTGACTTTTAGAAAGCATAGGGGTTTTGAACCCTACTCTTATTAATTTATGCTCGTTTTGAGTTTGACTCTAATATTTATTTTAATATTTGTTCGTTTTGGGTTTCATTTATTTATTGATACTGATTTGCGGTAGTTGTATGCTTGGTAGATTATATGATAGTCCGGACGCCAGGTGTTGAAAGTGTGAATCATACCACGACGGAATGGGGCTGCTACGAGAATTAGCCTACCCTCCACCCCCTAAATTGACCATGCGGATTCAAAAATACCAATGGCACTTGCTTGCGAGTGGTGGAACACTCCGAAACTTGACATTTTATTATATTTTGGTGTTTCATGCAAGAAAATGCATGTTCCACAAAGTTTGAGGTGCAGTTTTCCGCTCAAATAGAAATGCCTAGAAGCCATAGAATATAACAAACCAACGCGATTAGTTAGAAAAAATGGCAGAGTTAAAAAAAAAGGCAAAACTATATGAGTCTTGAACAGTCTTGGAAAGTATAAACAAAATCAAATTGAATATTAGATATATAATGATATTAATCGTTGAAAGATCCATCAGTTCAAGATTTTTTTTTTCAGTGTAATTTTATTTTCATTTTCAATGCTGTAAGAACTGGAAAACAATAAATTTGTAATATATTAGTAATTCGTTTTCAGTGAAGCACCAATGATGCAGAAGGCTTTATTATTATTATTAAAGAAGGGGGCAGTATCCAAATTTTGTTTGTAGTGAAACTATATTGGTCTTGACTAATCTTGAAAAGAACGAATAAATTAAACTGAATATTTGATGCATAATGATATTAATTGCTAAAAGCTCATCAGTTCAAAATTTTACTGTAATTTTAATATTTATTTTCAATATTAAGTACAAAAGAAAACATTTGTAATATAATTCGTTTTCAGTAAAGCGCCAATGACGCAGTAGGTTTTAGGCTTCTGCAGTGAGGCGATTCACAAACTCTTGTTTGTAGTTATTTTTATTCGATTCAAACTTGATTTGCATATTCAATTTAATTTTCACTCGTTTTAAGATTTATTTATTCATTTACATTAATATATATTGCATGTTTGTTCGCATTGATTGTTATTTAATTTCTGTTCGCCTTAAGTTTCATTTATACTTTAATAGAAAAATATTTGTTTTCGTTTTAAGCTTGATTTTCATATTCAATCTAAGCATTACTTGCTTTAAGATCTATTTATTCATTTATATTATTACTTGTTGTATGTTTTTTGCTATGATTGTTTATTTAATTTCTGTTCGTTTTGGTTTCATTTATTCTTTGATAGTAATTTCTGATCGTTTCGAGTTTGAATTTTAACAGGTATTTGTATCTCCTGACCTTAAGTTTAAAATGGCCTTTACTTTTCTTTTAAAAACTTATTTTTCGGAAAGTTTTTTTTAAATTAATTTTTGTTCGTTTTTGATTGCAAAAAGTTTCAAGTTTTCATGGCATGGGGGGGGGGCTTACTGTCCGATTATTCTTGACTTTAAAAAACGGATCTAGAACTTTCAATTTAAATCGAATGAGGAATTTTTCAAAGTCTATACGATTACCTATTTGATAAAAACCTTATATATGAACAATAGACAGCTTGCATAAAATTGTGGACAGCGATTGACAACAATGAATGGATTGAAAAAATAGCTCCAATAAGGGGGTTTAGACCATTTCACTTGCTGACACAAAGGGATCACGACTGTTTGGAATTGACCTTAATAGGATATTGTGTGCCAAAGCAATTTTACATCTATCTCAGAGTATGTATTTTAACCTTATAATTGGATAATTATAATAGATTTCCTATGTGTTCTTCCCATACAAAACCCTTCCCATAAGTTATAAACCCCCTTTAATAATTTATGCCCCAGGGCATAACTTACAACGCCTACCCCCGGGCCCTGGTGGGCTGTGTCGACACCGGAGTTTTTTATTATCAGAACTCTGAACTATTTTAACAAAATGTCTATCTCAAAATTTTTATCTGATGCATTTAGGGCGTGGAAGAGGGGGGGCCTGGCCACCCTCCAATCTCTTTTGACTCTTAAAAAGTGAACAAGAATTTTCATTTTTCAGTCAAATGACACCTCTCCAAAGTTTATACGAGCATCCCTTCCATAAGAAATAATGGGAAGGATTCGGAGAATCCTTAAATTACAGCTCTTGCCCTGAGGGCTGTGGGGGAGTTGTCATCCTCAAAGACCTAATTTCCAGAACTTAAGACTACGTTTAATAAAATAGCTGTCTCAAAATTTTGATTGGATGTGTTTGGGGAAAGGTGGGCGTGAGAGGGGGGTTAGTTGCCCTCAAATCACTTTCGACTATTAAAAAGGCCACTAGCCCTTTGAATTTCCAATCGAATGAGCCTTTTTTGAAGTTTCTACGACAACGCCTTCTATAAAAACCTTATATGCCCCCAGGTCATATCTTAAAACCCTTGCCCTGAAGGTTTTGGGGGAGTGTCCCCCTCAAAAAAATATTTTCTATCTGGAAATCAACTACGCTGAACAAAATGGCTATCTCAAAATTTTGATTGGATGTGTTTGGGGAAATGATGGGCGTCGGGGGGGGGGGGGGGTTAGTTGCACTCCAATCACTTTCGACTATTAAAAAGGGCACTAGCCCTTTAATTTCCAATCGAATGAGCCTGTTTTGAAGTTTCTACGACAACGCCTTCTATAAAAACCTTATATGCCCCCAGGGCATAACTTAAAACCCTTGCCCTGAGGGTTGTGGGGAGTGTCCTCCACAAAAATATATTTTGTATATGGAAATCAACTACGCTGAACAAAATGGCTATCTCAAAATTTTGATTGGATGTGTTTGGGGAAATGATCGGTGGGGGGGGGGAGGGGGCTAGTTACACTTCAATCACTTTGGACTATTAAAAATGGCACTAGCCCTTTAATTTCCAATCGAATGAGCCTGTTTTGAAGTTTCTTTGACAACACCTTCTATAAAAACCTTATATGCCTCCAGGGCATAACTTAAAACCCTTGCCCTGAGGGTTGTGGGGGAGTATCTTCCTCAAAAATATATTTTCTATCTGGAAATCAACGACGCTGAACAAAATGGGTATCTCAAAATTTTGATTGAATGTGTTTGGGGGAATGATGGGCGTGGGGGGGGGCTAGTTGCCCTCCAATCATTTTCAACTATTAAGAAGGGCACTAGCCCTTTAATTTCCAATCGAATGAGCCTGTTTTGAAGTTTCTACGACAACGCCTTCTATAAAAACCTTATATGCCCCCAGGGCATAACTTAAAACCCTTGCCCTGAGGGTTGTGGGGAGTGTCCTCCTCAAAAATATATTTTCTATCTGGAAATCAGCTACGCTGAACAAAATAGCTATCTCAAAATTTTGATTGGATGTGTTTGGGGAAATAATCGGCGTGGGGGGGGCGAGGGGGCTAGTTACACTCCAATCACTTTCGACTATTAAAAATGGCACTAGCCCTTTAATTTTCCAATCGAATGAGCCTGTTTTTGAAGTTTCTACGACAACACCTTCTATAAAAACCTTATATGCCTCCAGGGCATAACTTAAAACCCTTGCCCTGAGGGTTGTGGGGGAGTATCCTCCTCAAAAACATATTTTCTATCTGGAAATCAACCACGCTGAACAAAATGGCTATCTCAAAATTTGGATTGGATGTGTTTGGGGAATGATGGGCGTGGGGGGGGGCTAGTTGCCCTCCAATCATTTTCAACTATTAAGAAGGGCACTAGCCCTTTAATTTCCAATCGAATGAGCCTGTTTTGAAGTTTCTACGACAACGCCTTCTATAAAAACCTTATATGCCCCCAGGGCATAACTTAAAACCCTTGCCCTGAGGGTTATGGGGGAGTGTCCTCCTCAAAAATATTTTTCTATCTAGAAATCAACTACGCTGAACAAAATGGCTATCTGAAAATTTTGATTGGATGTGCTTGGGGAAATGATGGGCGTGGGGGAGGGAGGGGACTAGTTACACTCCAATCACTTTCGACTATTAACAAGGGCACTAGCTCTTTAATTTCCAATCGAATGAGCCTGTTTTGAAGTTTCTACGACAACGCCTTCTATAAAAACCTTATATGCCCCCAGGGCATAACTTAAAACCCTTGCCCTGAGGGTTGTGGGGGAGTATCCTCCTCAAAAATATATTTTCTATGTGGAAATCAACTACGCTGAACAAAATGGCTATCTCAAAATTTTGATTGGATGTGTTCGGGGTATGATGGGCGTGGGAGGGGGGGGGGGCTAGTTGCCCTCCAATCATTTTCGACTATTAAAAAGGGCACTAGAACTCTTGATTTCCAATCGAATGATTCCCCTTTGAAGCTTCTACGACAACCCCTTCCATATGAAGTGCCTCTGGGAAAAAAAATAATAAATAATAATAATAAAACATTGGAGCCGTATGGCCTTTACTATAGGCAACGCTACAGCGTTGCCTCTGATTTTACTTCCCTAATAAATGTTTCACTATTTACTAAATCATTATTATAAAACGCTCAAAATATTTTGCCCATTCATTTTTACTGACAATGAATCACAAAAACTTTTTATCTAAGCTAACACAGTTTGTTTTGTAGAACAATAACGCAATAATGTAATTTGTTATTGTAATAACACATCACAATAATGTAGTATTAACTTAAAAAAACTTTCCGAAAAATAAGTTTTTCAAAGAAAAATAAAGGCCATTTTAAACTTAAGCTCAGCAGATGCAAATACCTTTTGAAATTCAAACTCAAAACGACCAGAAATTACTATTAAAGAAGAAATGAAACCCAAAACGAACAGAAATTACATAAAAAAATTATAGAAAAAACATACAACAAGTAACAATATAAACGAATAAATAGATCTGAAAGCGAGTTATGCTTAGATGGAATATTAAAATCAAGCTTAAAACGAAAAAAATATTTTCCTATTGAAGCATAAATGCAACCTAAAACGAACAGAAATTAAATAAACAATCATTGCAAACAAACATACAATAGATATTAATGTAAATGAATAAATAAATCTTAAAACAAGTGAAACTTAAATTAAATATGCAAATCAAGCTTGAAACGAACAAAAATCACCACAAACAAGAGTTTGGGTATGACCTCCTTCTCTCACTGTAAAAGTCTAAAACCTACTGCGTCATTGGCGCTTTGCTGAAACCAATTTTATGACAAATAATTTCTTTTGAACATAATATTGAAAACAAACATTAAAATTATAGTAACATTTTGAACTGATGAGCTTTCAGCAATTAATACCATTATACATCAAATATTCAGTTTAATTTATTAGCTCTTTTTAAAGTTGTTTAAGACGAATATAGTTTCCCTACAAACAAGTGTTTGGATACTGCCTTCTTTCCTAACTGTAAATAAAAACCAAAAGCCTACTGCGTCATTGGCGCTTAACTGAAAACGGATTATATTACAAATATTTTCTTTTCCAGTTCTTACAGTATTGAAAATAAAAATACAATTACAGTGAAATAAATTCTTGAACTGATGGATCTCTTAACAATTAGTATTATTATACACCAAATATTCAATTTGATGTTGTTTATACTTTCCAAGACTGTTCAAGACGCATATAGTTTTCAGTAAAGCGCCAATGACGCAGTAGGTTTTAGACTTTTACAGTGAGAGAAGGAGGTTATACCGAAACTCTTGTTTGTGGTGATTTTTGTTCGTTTCAAGCTTGATTTGCATATTTAATGTAAGTTTAACTCGTTTTAAGATTTATTTATTAATTTACATTAATATCTATTGTATGTTTGTTTGCATTGATTGTTTGTTTAATTTCTGTTCGTTTTAAGTTTCATTTACGCTACAATAGGAAAAACATGTTTTTGCTTTGATTCTTTATTTAATTTCTGTTTGTTTTGGGTTTCATTTCTTCTTTATTAGTAATTTCTGGTCGTTTTGAGTTTGAATTTTAAAAGGTATTTGTATCTGCTGAGCTTAAGTTTAAAATGGCCTTTACTTTTCTTTGAAAAACTTATTTTTCGATAAGTTTTGCAAAATTAATTTTTGTTTGTTTTTGATTGCAAAAAATTTCAAGTTTTTAAAAATTCCTTATTTCAAAATCAAACTTTGAAAAAATAATCAAATATTCATCAAAGTATCAAAACTGATATCAAAGTAACAATCTCAAAGTGAAAAAATGGGTTTGTGTCAACCTCGGAGTTTTTATTATCTGATGTTAGAAACTATTTTTAACAAAATTGCTATCTCAAAATTTTTACCGGATCGGTTTGGGGGAAAAGGACGTGGGGGACTAGATTAAGCTTCGATCTCTTTTGACTCTTTAAAAGTGAACAAGAACTTTCTATTTTCAATCAAATGAGCCCTCTCTGAAGTTTATACGAGTATCCCTTTTATAAGAACCATATATATCCCCAGACTATAACTTACAACGCCTATCCCTGGGCCCTGGGGAGTTGTGTCGACCCTGGAGTTTTAATATCTGATGGTTGAACAATTTTTAACAAAATGGTCACCTGAAATTTTTATCGGATGGGTTTATCCATCCGATACACTCAAAGGCGTGGAGGGCGGGAGGGGCTAGTTGCCCTCTGATCTTTTTTCACTGAGAAAATGAACTACAACTTTTAATTTCCATTCGAATGAACCCTCTCTGAAGTTTATACGAGCATACCTTCCATAAGAACCATATATGCCCCCAGAGCAATACTGACAGCGCCTGCCCTGGCCCTGGGGGGGGGAGTTGTGTCGACAGAGGTGTTTTTATCATCTGATCTTTGAACTGTTTTTAACGAAATGACCATGCGTAAAGGAGTTTTTGTTATATCATCTTTGAACTATTTTGAACTCAAATGTTTTATCTGAACTCATCTTTGAGTTAATCTTTGAACTCAAATTTTTTTATCAGATGTATTTGGGGAAAAAGGGCTTGGGGGTCAGTTGCCCTTTGATCACTTCTGACTCTTAAAAAGGGCACTAGAACTCTCGATTTCCAATCGAATGATCACCCTTTGAATTTTATACGACGACCCCTTCTATATGAAGTGCCTCTGGGAAAAAAATAAATGGAGTGTGGGGGGGGGGCTAGCTGCCCTCCAATTACTTTTGACTCTTAAAAAGTGAATTACATCTTTCAATTTCCAATCAAATAAGCCCTCTAGAAATTTTATACGAGCATCCCTTCAATAACAACCATATATGCCCCCGGGGCATAACTTACAACGCCTATCCCCGGGCCCTGAGGGGCTGTGTCGACACCGGAGTTTTTGTTATCTGAACTTTGAACTATTTTTAACAAAATGTCTATCTCAAAATTTTTATCTGATGCATTTAGGGCGTGGATGAGGGGGGGGGGCTAGTTGCCCTCCGATCTCTTTTGACTCTTAAAAACTTAACAAGAACTTTCAATCTCAAATCAAATGAGCCCTCTCCGAAGTTTATACGAGTAACCCTTCCATAAAAACTATACATGCCCCTAGAGCATTACTCATAACGCCTGCCTCCGGGCCCTGGCGGGTTCCGTCGACACAGGAATTTTTCTTATCTGACCTTTGAACTATTTTTAATGAAATGGCTAATATAAAAATTTTATCGGATGGACTTGGGGAAAAAAGGGTGTGCTGAGGGGGTTGGGAGCAAGTTGCGCTTGGATATCTTTTGACTCTTAAGAATTGAACTATAACTTTCAATTTCCAATCAAATGAGCCCCCTCTGAAGTTTATACGAGCATCCCTTTCATAAGAACCATATACGCCCCCAGGACAACACTTACAACGCCTATCCTCCTGGCTCTGGAGGACGTTTTTGTTATATAATTTTTGAACAATTTCCAAAACACTGGCTATCTCAAAATTTGTAGCGGACGGGTTTGGGGAAAAAAGAGCATGGGGGGGGGCTAGTTGCCCTCGGATATCTTTTGACTCTTAAAAATTGAACTAGAACTTTCAATTTCCAATCAAATTAGCCCCCTCTGAAGTTTATACGAGCATCCTTTTCATAAGAACCATATACGCCCCCAGGACAGCACTTGCAACGCCTATCCCCCGGGCTCTGGGGGGCGCTTTTGTTATCTAATTTTTTAACAATTTACAAAACACTGGCCATCTCAAAATTTGTAGCAGACGGGTTTGGGGAAAAAAGAGCGTGGGGGCTAGTTTAACTCTCTTGGCTCTTAAAAAGTGAACTAGAACTTTCAATTTACAATAAAATAAGCCCTCTATGAAGTTTATACGAGCATCTTTTTCATAAAAACCATACATGCCCTTAGGGCATAGCTTAAAAACGCCTTCCCCTGTGCCCTGGGGGGTTCTATTGACACCGGATTTTTTCTTATCCTACCTTTGAACTTTTTTTTTTTTTACAAAATGTCCATCTCAAAATTTTCATCATATGGGTTTTGAAAAGGAAGGCTTGGGGGGGGTGCTAGCTGCCCTCGGATCCCTTTTGACTACTAAAAAGTGAGCTCGAACTTTCAATATCCAATCAAATGAGCCCTCTCTGATGTTTATACGAGCATCCCTTTCATACGAACAATATATGCTCCAGGGCATAACTTACAACGCCTGCCCCCGGGCCCTAGGGGGTTGTGATGACACCGCAGTTTTTGTTATCTGACTTTTTAACTTAAGATAAATTTTAAATTAATGGCTATCTCAAAATTTTTACTGGATGCATTTGGGGAAAAAGGGGAGTGGGGGGCTAGTCGCCCTCCAATCTCTTTTGACTCTAAAAAACTTAACTAGAACTTTCAATTTCCAATCAAATGAGCCATTTCTGAATTTTGTACGAGCATCCCTTCAATAAGAATCATATATTCCTCCCAGGCATAACTTACAACACCTGCCCTTCGGCCCTGGGGGGCTGTGTTGACCCCTGAGCTTTCGTTATATGATCATTGAACAATTTTAAAACAAGCTATCTCATAGTTCTTATCGGAATTGTTTGAGGAAAAAAGGGCGTGGAGGGGGGGGGGGGGGGGGGCTAGGCACCCTCCAATCTCTCTTGACTCTTAAAAAGTTAACTAGAACTTTCAATTTCCAATCAAATGATCCCTCTTTGAAGTTAATACGAGCACCTCTTCCATAAGATCCATATTTGCCCCCAGGGCATAGCTTACAACGCCTGCCCCCGGGCCCTGGTGGGTTGTGTCGACAACAGAATTTTTGTTATATGATCTTCGAACTATTTTTAACAAAATAGCTATCTTAAAGTTTTTATTAAATGTATTTGGCAAAAAAGGTTTGGGGGGGGGGAACTGGTTGCCCTCCAATATCTTTTGACGCTTAAGAAGTGAACTAGAACTTTCAATTTCCAATCTAATGAGCCCTCTCCTAAGTTTATACGAGCATCCCTTCCATAAGAACTATATATGCCCCTAGAGCATTACTTATAACCCTTGCCCCTGAAGACTGTGGGGGGAGTGTCCTGCTCAAACATATAAATTCCAGAACTTTCAACTATGCTGAACAAAATCGCTATATCAAAATTTTGATTGGATGTGTTTGGGGAAATGGTTGGCGTGGAAGGGGTGTCAGTTGCCTTAGAATCACTTTCGACTATTAAAAAGGGAACTATCCATTTAGATTTCCAATCGAATGAGTCCTTTCTGAAGTTTCTACGACAAGGTTGTCTATACAAAACCTTATATGTTCCCAGGGCATAACTTACAACCCTTTCCCTGAGGGTTAAGGGGGAGTTGTCATCCTCAAAGACCTAATTTCCAGAACTTAAAACTACGTTTAATAAAATGGCTGTCTCAAAATTTTGATTGGATGTGTATGGGGAAAAAGTGGGCGTGAGAGGGGGGTTAGTTGCCCTCAAATCACTTTTGACTATTAAAAAGGGCACTAGCCCTTTGAATTTCCAATCGAATGAGCCTTTTTGAAGTTTCTACTACAACACCTTCTATAAAAACTTTATATGCCCCCAGGGTATAACTTAAAAGCCTTGCCTTGAGGGTTGTTGGGGAGTGTCCTCCTCAGAAACATATTTTCTATCTGGAAATCAACTGCGCTGAACAATATGGCTATCTCAATGGCTATCTCAAATGGCTATTTCTACGACGATTCCTTCCATATGAAGTGCCTCTGGGGAAAAAAAAAATAATAACAATAATAAAACATTGGAGTCGTATGGCCTTTACTATAGGCAACGCTATAGCGTTGCCTCTGATACTAAGAAAATTTAGAAATTGCTGTAAGTTAATTAATAGTAATAAATTTATATTCATTTTTTTTTAATTGTGCGAAATGGTGTAACGAGCCCACGGCCCCCTCTTATTCAAACAACTCTTAGACATAGAATTACCTGAAAATAGGTACTTGATCTTCCTTGCCCAATGACCCGAACTGATTAAGCTAAATATTTTTATTTTTAAGACGGTAAACAGTAACGTTTTTTCCAGGCCAACCGATCGTTTTTAAAGGCTATTAGACCGTCTTTTCACTGTTTCTCAGTACTTACCATTAGAATGGGGAAAACTAAGTAATTGAAGGAAACAATATTAAACTTAATCTGGTTTGTGTTTTACTATCTCTGAACGTTGGTTTTGAAAATTGCTTAAAATAACTATGTTTTAGTTTTTGAGTAAACAAATGGTTAGTTTTGAAAGAAAGTGGCTGTCTGATTTTTGAAATTCTAGCTTAATTAGTGAACAATCAAATTAATAATAAAATTTAATCAAATTAACTATATTACATCAAGTTAAATCAGATCAGTAATGTTAAACTGAATAATCAAATTAATAATATTAGATCAAGTTGATAATAGAATGAGATCAATACAAACTAAAAGTAATAAGTAATCAAAAGTTAAGCTTCGAAAGGAGGGCCTCTGTTGTGTTTATGAAAACAAAGGAAATGACCCATGTTTTTTTCTCATCCTTGTAGCTGCAGAGTCGCCAACGCGTTAGCTTATTTGCACCCTGTTGGAGCCTTAAATGCTGCGATCAGGATTGCCACTGAGTGTCAAAAATAAATTTGAAATATAGATTGGTAAAATTCTTAGGTTTACAAAATACAAGATCAGGTCTTATAAGACTCTGTCCCATTGGCTTTCTATTTTATTTCCAAATTACATGTTTACCAACCATTTTATTTTGACTTTTATTATATTTTTTTAGTACTATCATTCTGAAATTTAATCCTCTATAATCTCTTTAGGATATAAGCCATCACATGGAGATTTAGCTTATCCAAACAAATTGGTAATGATCGAATCAATTGCTGAGTCCATACAGAGCGTACCTGCTAGCGGTGGACTGAGAAGAAGTGATTCTCAGCTATCTATGCTTTCTGTTACATCAAGTGTTTATGATGGAGCCCCGAAATCGCGCAGCGGTACGTCGCCTGCTGATCTGCATGGAATGTGGTATGGCGCACTACCTTTTTTTGTGTTCAAGACTCAAATCTTACTTTTCTTGAAATTTAATGTGATCTATCGGTGAAATTTGGTCTTGAATAAGTGAAAAATGACTTCAATTAACTTCTTCTCTCAAGGGCGCTAATCCAGTGCGGTAAGACAGTTGCCCCTATCCCCACAGATCTCGAAAATTACTTTTGTTTGGGTTTTCTTTGAAAATCAATGGAAAAATAACCAAAATCTGCTCCCCCCACCCCCCGAGTCCTGAGAAATTTTATCTTTGGATCTCCTTTAAAAATAATAATATGGATAAAAATCTCTCAACCCCACCCCCATACATATTTTGAAAAATAATTTATATAAAGAAAAAAAATTTAGTTTAAAGATAATTGAAAAATATTTAAATTTAAGCTATAGGTATCAAAATTGTGTTTACATAATCAAGAGATCTGATGAAAAAAAATTCCTTGTGCAAACAACGGGTCGGCAATAACAGTGGAAAACCCCGAAAAACATTTTTCACCTAACCTTTTGAGTTAAGGTAGTGTGAGAGGAGAGGGAATTTTCTTTTAATTCCCTTTTGATTTTAGATTTCTTCCCTTTTTAATTTGTTATGGATTAATTTATTTCCCTTTTTGAACGCCGAGGACGCCTTATTGTGATGCGGGCCAAATGCTCATGGGATTCTTCATCTTTTTTTCTCCTGCTGACCATAGACCCGTCCTCTTCATCAATAACATCTTAGGTTTTAAAATTTTTAAAGTGGACAATCAATAATAAAATGCACGAATAATTTGGATATCCTAGAGATCATAATAATGTCCTTCGACAAATAACTAGTCGTCAATATAACACCTTATGTAACATGACAGCTTTTGAGTTACTGCAGCCGGAGAGGTACCCATTAGTTTCCTTTAATTTAAGTTTATTTTCATTAGAAAGCTGCTTTAGACCTTAAACGCAACCTTCTCGTTACCTTGAAGAATTCTGCAAAATTTCCCCCGCCATACATATATAGATTGCATGGATGGAAACACAGCACCTTATTTTTCTTATTCTAAGCTTTTGTTTTTAAAGAGTAGACCAATCGTTGAACACTTCGATATTTAGGCAAAAAAATAAGTTTGGTAAATTGAACTTGTAATTTTTTCTTTCAGAACTAGTGTAAACATGTTAATGATATTCTGGACCGTCAAATGATTTTATCCTTTTTATGAGAGGCACTAATCGGGGTGGTGGGGGGGGTAATTTTCCCCTAGATTCTTGTTGTCCCCTACCGTAGATTTTTTAAAATATCTATGTGCTGGTATTTTTATTGAAAAAATATAAATGACAAAATTGCCTTCCCTTTTGATTTTGAGAAACATAAATTGCCCCCCCCCCTCCCCTCATTTTCATAAATTGGTGCAAGTTCTGTTTATCCATTCTTTTGTCTCTAATACCTACCCTTATTTTATTATACATCCTCTGATCCTATATCTTCATCCTAAAACCGAATTTCGTATTACCCCACTTATTATAATGTATTAAAGGGAATTGATTTGGTTAAAAAAAAACTGTTTTCCTACTTTAGCAATCGAAATAAACGAGCACTTACCATTATATATATATAATATATATATATATATATATATATATATATATATATATATATATATATATATATATATATATATATATATATATATATATATATATATATATATATATATATATATATATATGTATATATATATATATATATATATATATATATATATATATATATATATATATATTATATATATATATATATATATATATATATATATATATATATACATATATATATATATATATATATATATATATATATATATATATATATATAATATATATATATATATTATATATATATATATATATATATATATATATATATATATATATATATATATATATATACATATATATATATGGCTAGAGTTTTAGTTATTTTTCATACTTCCACAAAATCGAATCAAGTACAGCTCATTGCTTTGTCTTAGTGCTACACTAGTTAGTTCCTACCACAGGGATAAATATGATAAACTACTTTGTATTGTTTTTGCTAACTTGAAAATTCGTGTAATGTGCTATTTTAATTTCTATTCTTTTTCAATTAATGCTAGTAGCGTTCACATACTTTTGCTAACCTATCATATCTTAAGAATCATCCAGTGAAAATGGTTATTGCGTTGACGTCTCTCCATGTGTATTTAAATCTTATCTGAAAGTTAACATGTTTAATTCATGTTCTCTCCCCCCAAAAGTTGAAAGTTAAGTGATTTTACAACTTATATTATTTGATTCCGTTGCAGGTACCCGCCATTACGTCGGGCCCTTCTGTGTCTTTCCAAGCTATCTCGTTGTGCTGATAGAAATGCGTTTCAAGGACTTTCGCAAGAAATTCTTCAGGCGGCGTGCTCTAGCATTGGCAGCGCCGCTGCAAGGATTAAATCTGAAAAATCCCAAATAGATGGCATGCTCTTTCAAATTAAGCATCTTTTGATTCTTAGGGAGCAAATTGCTCCATTTCAGGTTGATTTTACTGTAAAAGAAATTAACTTGGACTTCAGCCATATCAAAGACACAGGTAAGTTGTAGATTGTCTTCAGAATTTGTTCAGGATCAAAAGATTGTCTCTAGCTACTTGAAACTATACTAGCTCAGAATTCCTCAACCATAAGCCCGCTAATTTTCCTTATAATCAAGTCCCTTTTTGATGTGGTATGGGCACTGCGTATCCCTCTTTAACCATGGGCGCGTAACAAACTTGGATCCCAGCGGGGATCTCTATATACTAGAGCCTCTTTCAATTCTTTTGACATCATAGTTTTTCATTTAGTTAAATGGACAAAGCATAACTTCAGAAAGTTGTACAAAAATGCCGATTTGAAAATTTATCACAGTCAATAGAGAAAAATCCACAGCGTTTGAAGAAAGAGGTTAATAAACTTACTCGTTCCACTTCAACTCTGACAAATAATATTACCATCACTGAATAGCATACTCACTTTTCAACAATATTTGCTTGTGATCCATCGCCAATTAAACACAGTTTATCATACAATAGTGCAGAAACAATTGTCGAAGCTGATTCCCCTCAAAAATTACATCACTATCTCACCCTCTGTGTTATCTACTCACATTCGTCTTCTGAAAATAGGGAAAGCTCCTGGGGGATGGTATGCAAGTAGAGCATTTACAGTACGTACTCGTGTGCCTTTCGAACACTTGGCTTCATTATTCCAGATAATTTTGTCCCAGCAGTATGTCCTTAAGTCACTGTGTGAAGGACTAGTTACATTTGTGCCTGAAAAGAATAAAGACCCAGCGCCATGCTTATAGCGCTGCCAGCGCTATGCCCTCTATATTCATATACAGTTATAAGCATAGGCCTTATTCTTAGCAAGTTTATTGGGAAAATAATGTATCCGTTTCTGCGCGATAAGTGTGATTTTGGGGACCATCAATTTGGTTTCAGACAAGGATTAAGGGTACAAAACACGCATTCTGTGTTTTGACTATATTCATATATTCATTTAACTTTAACAACAATTTTAATGAAACTACATAAGAGGACGAAAATGAGTCTGTACGTATGCGCAGTTGACATATTTAAAAATTTAGACTCAGTTTTACATTCACAATCTTTTGTTGCTTTATTAAGTAGTGGGACTAGAACTCACGGTTTTATGTGCGCATGCCTTTGGAATTGGTACCAGAGTTCAATAGTCTGGATTCGTTCTCGTAATGGATTGACAAGTCCTATTCCTGTGAAATGGGGGGTAAAGCAAGGCTTAGTCTTAAGTCCGTTAATCTTCAATAACGCGCTTACAACAACGTGTTTTCTCGCTGAAAACCTGTCCTCAGTGGAAAGAGATGTTGATGCTCTTCAGGCTAGTTGGCCTAAGATTGGCCTTGCTATTGAACCGTTGAAGACTGAGTTCCTGGTTTTAAACTACAATGAAAAGGAACAATCAGAGTCTTTTAAAATAGCCTCGATCACTGTTCCTAGATCTGACTCTTTAAATTGTTTAGGGGTGTTCCTTTAGGAACACCCCTGTTCCTTTGGAAAACAATAGGGGTGTACCTTTTGGCTAATCGATAAGCATACTTGTTATTAATGAGTTAAAAAAGGAACTCTGTAAAATATATGGTCTACTGTCAAAATTGAAGGACAATTTTACAAATATTCTCTGGGAAAGCTTTACCACTCCATTTTTGCACCGCATGGGCTTTTCATAATTCCATTGTGGAATCGCTTCTCTGTAATTGATAAAAACAAATTAGAATCCAATTTTACCATTAAACTAAATATTATATTGGTATCCCTCTTTAATTCCTGAACTCCATGTTTTTGACATGTGTGTGAAAATGACGGAGTTATCGGCTCGATTTGAAGGCCAGTGTAAGGAAATATCAGACTTTCCGCTTAACCATCTATTATATATACGGTTGTGTATACTGATAGTTCCTGTGTTTTAGTATTGTTTTAAGTTTACAGTAGTTTTCTTTCTTCGTTAGATATGTTGGTCCCTTTACTGTATCGTATTAATTATCCGTGTTTTTTTTTCTTGTTTATTTGTTGTTTCTTGTTTTTTTTCTCTCTCTCTCTTTTTATACTCATCTTGTGCATTTTTGTAATTTAACGAAAGATGGTAAAAACAAATTATTATTATAAATGTTATAATTTATGGTACTAAAACTGTATGGTACCACCAAATGGTTATTTTTTCCTATAATAGTTAAATTTTGGGTAATTTGTAGTTTTAGTTCATTTTTTTATTATATTGAAACAGGTAGATTTTCCGTCATAATTATTACCTTGCGACGGGTCCATCCTGTCTTTTTGGACTCGGCTGCATTCTGTTGCAAGTGTAACCACTTGAAACTAAGGCTAAAATTGGTTTAATTTTGGCCAATTTGGGTGAAATGACAAGCCACTTTCCGGACTGTTTCCAAGGTACGATTTGCGGTCATTTAGTCTGATGCGAATGCTAAAGTTCTAGTGAATTATTTTTAAATGAACTTCAAAAAACATAGAAAAAATACTTCCAAGGAAACTAAAGAGCCATATTAAAACCTAAAAAGAGCAAAAATAATGTCATATAATAAGTCAAAGTTAAAGGAAGAAAAATACTATCATTGAATAAATGAAACCTAAAAGGAACAAAAATTAAAATAAATTAGGCTTTGAAATAACCTTTATTTCTTTGGATGAATGGGTGAAACCTAAAACGAATAGAACTTAAAATCAATTAAACATTAACCGTAAAACAAACAGAAATAATTACAAATAATAGTGGGATTACCACCCGCTTAAACATATTCAACCATTAAAATAGTTTAATCAGTTGAAGTGTTGGTAGTGAAGATCGCGCTATTTTATAGGTATACTTAGGGGGCAAAGCTATATCACTGAGGGATAAATAAATCTTTTTGCCCTTCCTATTTTTTGGCTTGCCATACAGGTTGAGTCAGATATTAAGGAAGCTATTGTCCAAAAAGCGTTTATTTACTCTAGGTTCATTTCTTTTTAGCCATGAATGTTCTTCAAAAGCCAAGTCGAATGTTCAGCTTCTCTACAAATAATGTACTGCTTGAATTTCTTCTTGATGGCGCCCCTCACGTGAGGGAGCAATTGAAAGACTCGAGAAGACTTGTTGAAAGGCAATTGAAAGCCAACTGTGAGCTGTTCATTAACTACTCAGCTTTCCAGATTGTTGGTCCTCTTTCAGATTTTTTGTCAAAGGTAGGATCAAGTTTGATTTGACTTTCACACATTCAACTATAATTGTGAACTAGGCTATACAACTATATTTCTGTTGCCAAAAAGTATTACAAAAAAAGGTAAACTAGCCCAATTTGGCTACTTTTGGCTAATGATTTCCATCATTTGAGCCAGTATAATTCAATAAAATCTGGGATCTGAGGTCAATCAGTATTTAAAAATATATTATGAAAGTTAAGATTTGTATTAACATTTAATAGGTATTTAACATTCAGTTGTTACGTTATTTATTATAACGTCAGTTAATATTTGTCATTACATCAGTATATAACGTCAGTTATCATTTAACGTTATGAAACATAAAGGCTGAATTCAGGTCTAGGATGAGGTTTTGAATTCAGATAGAATCACGTTTTAATTTCAATTAACTCACTCAACTATAATTGTGAACTGACAACTGTATTTATGTTGCTAAAAAGTATTATCGAAAAATGGTAAACTACCCCAGTTTGGCTACTTTTGGCTAATGATTTCCGTCGTTTGAGCTTGTATAATTCAATCAAATCTGGCATCTGATTCTATTCAGTTTTAAAAATACATTATGAAATTTAAATTTTAAGTTTCGCATTAACATTTAGCATTCATTTGACGTTCAATTTACGGTAGTACGGTATTTATGGTGTTTACGGGTCTGTTATATTTATTGTCTATCAATTCTATGAAACTTAAGAGCTGTCTTAAGGCTTCGATCGGTTTTAGAACTTCACAGCCTTGTGCAATCACGTTCGTAAAAATTATTGAAATACCAAAGAAAACTAAAATTTCAGGACTTCACAACTTCGTGCAGATGTTTGTGAAAATTCCTTGGGGAGGTGGGGGTCACCAGTGGTCATGGTCTATTAAAATCCTGTGTCTACCGTTGAACTACCTGCGGTATGAACTTTTTGTTTTACAGAAATACACTCCGCGTCAAAGTAATTGGTGAAAAATTAAAATTAAAAAAAGTTAATTAATTACTCTGATGAGTGCTGTCCCTCTCAACTCCCTGGGAAGGACAAAAGTAAATGGTGCAGAATTTCTTCATATTCAAAGAGAATTTGACATTAAAACTTGTTGGTTCAATACGTGGCAAATCTCCCGCCCCCCTCATATGTTAGACCCATGTCTTCACTGTAATTTGATCGAAGTTACCAAAAGACAAACATTATTTGATCCAATCTCGTCGTTTGTATATTTCTTTACTTACAGTGACTAAATAATTAAACGAAATTCGGTGTTCTCTCCTTCCCCCTTCTTAATTGTCCAATAGTATTCATTTCTTATTTTGGCCATCTTAACTTCCCCCCCCCCCCACCCTTCCTCTTGGATAAATCTTCAGCCTGTTGAACATGTGTGTATTAATTACTAAAATAAAGATAACAAATTAACATTTAAAAATCGAATATTACTTTGAATATCTTTGATGTAATATTATATGATTATAATTTTCCATTTTAGGCCGACATCTACTTGGAGGAGAACAAGGAAAAGAATTTGTCGTCGCAGAACTGGGCTAAAGCAAAAGTATTGGCTGATTTTGTTGCAGAATGTCAGAGAAATATTGGTGTGAAACTGCCATCTATTCAGAGAAGCATGCAGCTTTACATTTCTAACAAAGAAACCGAATTCATACTTTATAAACCAATTAAGGTAATTCAATATCCACAAGTTAGAATAACCTGAAATCCTATAGAAATCCAACTAGATGATAAAACAGTATTCCATAGGTCACATAATCAGCCAACTTGGATAATAAAACTTCGGCCAAATTTTTTTTTTTTTTTTTAACTCCTTTTCAAAATGGACTTAAAAAATAAAAACTAGTTTGTTTTGTTTTTTTCTCGAGAATCTGTGAATCAAACAGTTTGTGGTAACGAACTGTAAGTAAGGATCGACCCGGCTCAATAGTAACCGAAGCTCTAAAAAAAGGGAATTTTGATACCAATAGATATATCAAAAGAATCGGAGTTTTATGCTGGTTTCAAATATATAAGTTTCAATTTGTTTAATCTTAACCCATCAAAGGTTACAAGTCTGAGATAATTTGCCTGATTTTTTAAAAAGGGGGAAGAAAACCCCCTAAAAGTCATATAAGCTTAATGAAAATCATACCATCAGATTCAGCGTATTATATAACCAGGGCACTTTGGATCGTAGAAGTTGTCGTAGAAACTTCTAAAAGGGCTCATTTGATTGGGAATTGCAAAGGCTGGTGCCCTTTTCAATAGTCGAAAGTGATTGGAGGGCAACTAACCCCCCTCACATGCCCACCATTTCCCCAAAAACATTCAATCAAAATCTTGACATAGCCATTTTTGTCAACGTAGTTGAAAGGTTCGGAAATTATTTCTTTGAGAATGACAACCCCCCTCCCCTCCAAACACACACAGCCCTCAGGTTAAGGGTTCTGAGCTATGTCCTGGGCACATTTAAGTTTATATAGAAAATGTGATCGTATAAACTTTTTAGGGGGCTCATTGGATTGCTAATCAAAAGTCTAAGTGCCCTTTTTGAGGTTTATACTGATCGAAGGATGTATACCCCCCCCTCCCCACACACACCTCGTATTTTCCCGAAATGCATCTGATGGAAATTTTGAGATGGCCATTTGTTGTCGTAAAAACTTCAAAAAGAGCTCAATTGGTTGAAAATTTACAGGGCTAGTGCCCTGTTTAATAGTCAAAAGTGCTTAGAGGGCAACTAACCCCCTCCCACGCCCACCATTACCTCAAACACATCCAATCAAAATTTTGAGATAGCCATTTTGTTCAACGTAATTGAAAGGCCCGGAAATTATGTCTTTAAGAATGACAACCCCCCACAGCCCTCAGGGCAAGAGTTATAAGTTATGCCCTGGAAGCATATAAGGTATATATTGAAAAGGTGATCGTAAAAACTCCGGAATGGGCTCATTTGATTGGAAATCAGATGTTCTAGTGCCCTTTTTAAGATTCAGAGTGATCGGAGAGTGGATACCCCTCACCTCGTATTTTCCCAAGATGCATCTCATAGAAATTTTGAGATAGCCATTTGTTGACAGGGAAACTTCAAAAAGAGCTTATTCGATTGGATATTGAATGGGATAGTGCTCTTTTTGACAGTCGAAAGTGATTTTAGGGCAACTAGTCCCCCCTCCCACGCTCACCATTTCCCCAAACACATCCAATCAAAATTTTTAGATAGTATTTTGCTCAATGTATTGGAAAGGCCCGGAAATTATGTCTTTGAGGATGACAGCAGCCCTCAGGGCAAGGGTTGAAAGTTATGCCCTGAAGGCATATACGGTACATATAGAAAGGGTGATCGTATAAACTTCGGAAGGGGCTCATTGGATTGGTAATCAGAAGTTCTAGTTCCCTTTTTAAGATTCAGAGTAATTGTCGGGTGGATATCCCCCCCCCCACACACACACATACACCTCGTATTTTTCCTGAAATATATCTGATAAAAATTTTGAGATGGCTATTTGTTGTCGTAAAAACTTCAAAAAGACCTCAATTGATTGAAAATTGAGAAGACTAGTGACCTTTTTAATAGTAAAAAGGGATTGGAGGGCAACTAACCCCCTCCCACGCCGACCATTTCCCCAGATATATCCAGTCAAAATTTTGAGACAGCCATTTTGTTCAGCATAGTAGAACAGTCCAGCAACTTTGTCTTTAGAAATATTAGGCATGTTAACCCCCCACAATTATGCAATTGGCCCATTCTGCTTTAAAACTAAATATAGCTTTAAAATAAATCAAAAGGCATTGTGTTTATGGTTGCCAATAAGACACCTTAGCAATATATCGAGAACGAATGGGGGTATTAAGTTGAAACTTTTAGGGATACTACTATTACTACTTCTGCTCTTACAATTTAAGCAAATAAAAAGAGAGTAAGTGTATCCAGGCTGTCAGAGAGCATAGATCGAATCTTTTGGGAATGATATTAAGTTTTGTTTTTTGGTCATTTTCAGAAGCTGTAAAATTAAATTGAAAATACTGTTTGTGTCAGGATTAAGAATTGTTGAGAAGTTTCTCCAACATACAAATACCAACCCATACTATAGATTATTATTGAAGGAAGCTGAATAGAAATACAATATAATTTTTTCCATGAAAAAGACTATGTGAATAAAAACTGAACAGAAATTAATTTAAAAAACTTTTTCCGCAAGACAAGTTTTTCAAAGAAAAGTAAAGAGCTCCATTAAGTCAAGAATGAGCAAAAATAAAGTCAAATAATCTTCAAAACGTAAAACTATCACACATCATGATCAATAAATAAATGAATCTCAAAACGAACAGAAATTAAAATAAATAGCCGAGTCAAACTCAAAAACGAGCAAAAATTAACATGAGTAGGGCTGATATTCCCTATGTCTTCTCAAGACCAGAACACAATTTGCGCTTTACTGAAAACAAAATATGTTTGAAATGTTTTCACCTTTCTTACTTTCATAAATGAAAAATTATCAAAACCTTAAGGAAGAAATGTCAGTATATGTCAATTAAAGTGACAATCCACGGTCATTTGTTTGTTAGTTTTTTTTCAAGCCCCCTCCCCCTCACAAAAAAATTGGTTGCCAAATGATATTTTTCGTGTTTTGGCTTCCGTGATTTTCTAACAAAATGTGTTTATTTGCTTGTAATCCATTGTTAATACGAACATGTCAATATGCAAAAATAAAACATGGTGGGTTCGGACTAAGTTTTTCTTCCGCTTCTTCTATGCCCGGTCGGAGGCAAATATGCTCAAGCAGTTGGACGATGGAAGCGAGGAGCCTATTAGTTGGTCAAGCTTCCTGCCGCATCAATTTTTAACCTCGAAAAATCAATTTTTGGTCTATTTTTAAATAATACTTCAGTATTACTTTTGTAATAAGATCCAGTAGATCTGCTTCCTTTTCTTCTTCTGTGCTCAGTTACAGGGTTCAGACTTTTATTTTATCAGAGGCTATGCTATAGCGCTGCCTATAGTAAAAGCCATAAGGCTCCAATGTTGTTGTTTTTCCCATAGGCACTCCATATGGAAGGGGTGGTCCTATAAACTTCGGAGGGGGCTCATTCGATTGAAAATTCAAGTTCTAGTGCCCTTTGTAAGAGTTAAAAGTGATTGAAGGGAAACTATCCCCCCATGCCCTTTTTCCCCAAATTTATCAGATGAAATTTTTTAGATAACAATTTTGTTAAAAATAGTTCAAAGATCAGATAACAAAACTATAGGGCCAACACAGCCCTCCAGGGCCCGGTGGCAAGGGTTGTAAGTAATGTCCCGGGGGCATATATGATTCTTATCGAAGGGATGATCGTATCAACTTCCGAGGGGACTCATCCGATTGGAAATTGGAATTTCTAGTGCTTTTTATAAGAGTCAAAAGTGATTGGAGGGCGACTACTACCCCCCCCCCCCAATGGCCCTTTTTTCCCAAATGCGTCTGATAAAAAATTTTGAGATAGCTATTGTGTTCAAAATAGCTCAAAGAGGAAATAACAAAAACTCCGGGGTCGACACAACCCCCAGTGCCCGGTGGCAAGTGTTTTAAGTTATGTCCCGGGGTCATATAAGGTTTTTTTGTAAGGGGCTGTCGTATAAACTTCAAATGGAGCTCATTTGATTGGGAGTTAAAAGTTCTAGTTCCTTTTTTAAGATACAAAAGTGACCGGATGGCACCTCTCCCCTCCCCCCCCCCCACACACACTCTTTTCTCAAAGTACATCCGATGAAAATTTTGAGATAGCCATGCTGTTCCAAATAGTCCAACGATCATATAACAAAATTTTCGGGGTCAACATAACCCTCCAGACCCCAGGGAAAGGATCGTTACATGCTCAGGGGGCATATACGTTTTTTACGGAAGAGGTGGTCGTAGAAACTTCGGAGAGGACTCAAATGATTGCAAATTGAAAGTTCTAGTTGTCTTTTTAAGAGTCAAAAGTAATTGGATGGCTACCAGCTCCCCCCCCCACCAAACCTGTGCTTCCCAAGTGCGTCCGATCGAATTTTTGAGATAGTCAATTTTGTTAAAAACAGACCAAAGATCATATAACGAAAGCTCTTGGGCTTACACAACCCCCCAGAACCCGGGGCAAGTGTTTTAAATTATGATATGGGGTCATAGGAGGTTTTATATGGAAGAGGTGGTCGTATAGATTTCAGAGGGGGCTTGTTCGATTGGAAGTTGAAAGCTCTAGTTCCCTTTTTAAGCCTCAAAAGGGACTGGATGGCAACTAGCCCCCCCCCCCCCTCCGTCCTTCTTTTCCCCAAATCTATCCGGCCGATTTTTTTAGATAGTAATTTGTTAAAATAAGTTCGAAAACAGATAGCAAAAACGTCAGGGTAGACACACTCCCAAGAGCCTGGGGGTAAATGAGGCCCTCCTTTCATGCCCCCTCTCCCGATATTTGATTCTAAAAATCATGGGAGTTTAGTTTAATTTTATTAGCTCTTTCCAAGATTGTCCAAAACACCTATAGTTTTGACTACAAACAGGAATTTGGCTACTGCGTATTTTGCGCTTTACTAAAACAAATTATATTACAAATATTTTGTTTTGTATTTGTTACAAAATTGAAAATAAAATGAAAATTGCAGTGAAATAAAATCTTGAGCTGATGAGCTTTTAGCAATTAATATCATTATATATTAAAGATTCAGTTTTAACTTTGTTAGTTCTTGTCAGGACTATTTCAAGACATATATAGTTTTATTTTGGGATATATTTGGAATAAAAAAATTTTTGAAATAGGGAATTTTGAAAAAAATCTTGAAACTTTGGTAATAAAAAACGAACACAAATTTAAAACTAAATAGTTTTTAGGGTTTTTTTTAACTTGGGGAAGCGGAGGTCTCTCTATTGGAATTTACTCCTGTTTCAAGTAAACTACATCAAATAAAACCGAACTGTTTCTTGTTTGTTTGTTTTACTTAAAAAAAATTTTAATCAGACAGATTATTCAAAGTCTGCAGCAGTATTGATCTGAGAAATGTTAAGTAAAAATGGAACATAAATTGCTGAGAAATACACTTGAAGTGTAGAAAAAAAAAATTGAAAAACACCCTAAAAAGTGAAACTGTTAGCAAAAATGTGCTATGCGCAACTAATTGTTCAAAAATCGTTGAGACTTAATAAATGTGAGATGCTTTATTTCTTTTGGGATTAGCACAGGGGTTTCATTCTGTGTAAGGTTTTGACGAAATGTCTGAGCAAGTTGCTCAGAAGTTTCAAACATAAATTTGTCACCCAAATTTTTCATATTTTCAGCTATGTCAGCCAAATTTTGATAAATAGATGACGTTTTTCTTTCGCTCGTAAATTTTCGCTCGTAGAATATCGTGGAAGGGCTCATTGGAACGGAAATTAAAAGGTCTAGTGCCCTGTTTAAGTGAACAAAGAACTGGAGGGCAACTAGGCCCCCTCCCACGCTCATTTTTTCCAAAACTTACCCGATAATAATTTTGAGATAGCCATTTTGTTCAGCATGGTCGAAAATATGATAAAAATGTCTTTTAGGATGACTTAATCCCCCAAAGTCCCCGGGGGGAGGGCTGAAAGTTATGAACTTTACTCAATGTTAACATATAGTATTGGTTATTGGGAAAAATACAGACGTTTTCAGGGGGATTTTTTCTGGTAGGTGGGGGGAGGGGTGGGTCGGGGGCTATATGGGAGGATCTTTCCATGAAGGAAGTTTTCATGGGGGAAGGGACATTGCTATGAAGGGGGCGCCGGATTTCCCAGCATTATTAAAGAAAAAGATCAGAAATTAAATAAAAAAAAGTTTTTCAACTGATCAACTGATTGTGATTAAGGGGTCGTTTTTAAAGAATTGGAAAAAAAATTCGAACTTTACCTTAAAGAGCAGGGTATTGACTGGGGGGCGAACCCCCTAATATACGTGTTAAAAATTTATGAATATAGAAGTTCGTTACGTAAGTTAATTCGTAAGTTACGTATATTTATTACTAATAAAAACGTTCGTAAATAAATTTAAACAAGTTTCGAGAGAGCCATTTAACCAAATAAAAGTAAAATTAATATTCAAATTTTGTTTTAATTATTCATGTAGCCTACGGTGAGCCAAAATCAAAAACTGCATTAATTCAAAAACGTTCAAAAATTAAATAAAAAAACAAGTTTTTTTTACTGAAAGTAAGGAACGACGTTAAAACTTAAAACGAACAGGAATTATTCCGTATATGAAGGGGGCTGTCCCCTCCTCAACGCCTCGCTCTATACGCTACAGTTTGACTTTCTCACAACTCTATTTTTTTAAACAATAAAAAAACTTTAGCGTAAAGAGCGAGGCGTTGAGGAGGGGACAGCCCCCTTCATATACGGAATAATTTCTGTTCGTTTTAAGTTTTAACGTCGTTCCTTACTTTCAGTTAAAAAACTTGTTTTTTTTTTTTTATTTTGTATTAAAGAACGGTTATCGGAGAAATAATCCAAGGGAAGATTTGAAACGGAATTTATTTTGAAGTTTTGCAAAAATTTATTTCTTTTTCTTCTGTTTTTCTACTTTATTGTGTCTCTCTTTCTCTTTCTTTCTCTATCTCTCGCTCGCTCTTATTCTCTCTCTCTTCCTCGCTCCTTTGTTACTGCAATATTCAAAATTTGTATGGGTTCAATTCTACCCTGATAAAAGGAAAACATTAGAATAAGATCCCCCCCCCTTCTTCGAAGTTTTTATCTGACTCATAGAAAAATAACAAAAGTGCATATAAACGAATTTTATTTGTTTTTTTTTAAGTTTTTTTTTGTAAAAGAGTCCAAATATTCAATCCTTGCTAAACTCTACATCAGATACAGATTCCACAAAAACTTTTAATGATTCTTTTATTCTGATATGTCTCAACTTCTTTTCGAAGTTTGTTAAAACCTGCGCTCCCTGGGAAGACATGTGGACGGATCTAGGCTGTCACAAATGTTGCACGTCGATTGTCAGTTGCAGCCAGGGGTTAACGCCACCGTAACACCGCGAATTGTAGAGACATGTGCAAGCTCGTTCAATCTACGGCCTCCTTGTTGATTCTAGAGGTACGATTTCAACTACTTTGAGGTACTCAGAAATTCTAACGATCCTGCTCCAAAGGTTTGAAAATTCTGCTGAAAACACAGTTTTTAATTGTTGAGGGGATGGTTAGTACCAGAGTTGCTATACAACTGAAAACAACTTCATCACTTTTGTCTGAGAAAGTCCTAAACAATGCTGAATAGCACCTCTTACAAATTTCCTTCTTGCGGCACTAAAGACTCGTGTATTTTTCACTCTTATATCACCGCCATAACACCTAGGATTATTAAGTTGAACCTTTCAGAAATATTGATTAGGATGTTCAACTAAATAAAAAGACACCATATGCATCATTATTGTTAAAATTGTATGTCTGCAGTATATCAGAAATAATTAAGGGTATAAAGTTGAAGTTTTCAGAGAAAGTTTTTTCTTTGGGGGGGGGGATGAGTTAACTTAATCAAACTACAAATATATGCTTCCCAGTTGTCAAAAGGGCATACTGTAGTATTTTAGGATTGGGTAGTGGTATTTAGTTTGAACTTTCAGGGGATGTCTAAATTAATCAAAAGATACTACGTACATCGAGCTCGTTTAAATTGTGTGTAGTATATTAAGAACAGTTAAGAATATTAAGCTGAAACTTTCAGAACATGTTCAGAGGGATACTAAACTCGATCACACTAGGTGCATCCTGTTTGTGAAAAAGAATGTATCTGCAATATCTCATGAACAGCCAATGGCATTTTGTTAAGGCTTTCAGAGAATACTGAGGGGAATGTTAAAGACACTAATAGAACTAATAGACTACAATCAGATATTTTAATTATTAAACCAAAATGTAAAAAAACTGGAGAAATATTAATTATATTAACCAAAAGTTTTCATTCTGTCTAAAACCTGACACCCAATTTGAAACTATTAAAGTCTTGATGGAAAAAGTCTAGAAAAATTATGTTTATTCACCAAAAAAAGAACAGAATTTTATGGGCCCGTTGAATCCAATTTGGGACGTTTGGTACAGTTTTTTGAATCTTCACAATGCGCAAGCAAACGGATCAAAAATTATGAGAGAGACAGGTTAAGGAAATGAGGCGTTTGGACCACATTCACCACCCTGACAAGTGAAAGGAATAATTCCAAAAATACTTTTATCTTCTTGATGAGATCGAATTAGAACAAGTATTGAACCATTTCTTCTTTAATGCTAAGAAGTAGCACTTGTTAATACTATATGTAAATACCTTCCTGTTCATTGCTTTGAAAACAGAAACCCTTTCAAACAGTTCGTGGCTCAATGGTAACCGAAACTCTAAAAAACGGGATTTTGATACCAATAGATACATCAAAAGAATCAGATTTTAATTCTGATTTCAAATATATAAGTTTCATTAAGTTTAAGCTTACCCATCAAAAGTTACGTGCCTGAGAAAATTTGGCTGATTTTCGAAAAAAGGGGGAAAGACCCCCTAAAAGTTATAGAACCTTAATGAAAATCACACCATCATATTCAGCGTATCAGAGAACCTACTGTAGAGGTTTCAAGCTCCTATCTACAAAAATGTGGAATTTTCCATTTTTTGCCAGAAGAAAGATCACGGATGCGTGTTTATTTTTTTTTTTTTTTTTTTTTTTTTTTTTTTTTTTTTTTTTTTTTCCCAGGGGTGATCGTATCGACCCAGTGGTCCTAGAATATCGTGGGAGGGCTCATTGGAACGGAAATTAAAAGTTCTAGTGCCCTTTTAAGTGACCAAAAAAAATGGAGGGCAACTAGGCCCCTCCCACGCTCATTTTTTTCCCAAAGTCACCCGATCAAAATTTTGAGATAGCCATTTTGTTCAGCATGGTCGAAAATATGATAAAAATGTCTTTTAGAATGACTTGATCCCCCAAAGTCCCCAGGGGGAGGGCTGAAAGTTATGAACTTTACTCAATGTTAACATATAGTATTGGTTATTGGGAAGTATACAGACTTTTTCAGAGGAGATTTTTTCTGGTAGGTGGGGGAAGGAGAGGGTTGGGGCTATATGGAAGGATCTTTCCATGAAGGAAGTTTTCATGGGGGAAGGGACATTGCTATGAAGGGGGCGCCGGATTTCCCAGCATTATTAAAGAAAAAGATCAGGAATTAAATAAAAAAAAACAAGTTTTTCAAACTGATCAACTGATTGTGATTAAGAGGTCATTTTTAAAGAACTGGAAAAAAATTCGAACTATAGTTTAAAGAGGAGGGTATTGACTAGGGGGCGAACCCCCTAATATACGTGTTAAAATTTTATGAATATAGAAGTTCGTTACGTAAGTTAATTCTAAGTTACGTATATTTATTACTAATAAAAACGTTCGTAAATAAAATTAAACAAGTTTCGAGAAAGCCATTTAACCAAATATAATATGCAAATTTGTTTTAATTATTCATGTACGGTGAGCCAAAATCAAAACCTGCATTAATTCAAAAAACGTTCAAAAATTAAATAAAAAAAACAAGTTTTTTAAACTGAAAGTAAGGAGCGACATTAAAACTTAAAACGAACAGAAATTATTCCGTATATGAAGGGGGCTGTCTCCTCCTCAACGCCTCGCTCTTTACGCTAAAGTTTGACTTTCTCACAACTCTATTTTTCTAAACAATAAAAAAACTTTAGCGTAAAGAGCGAGGCGTTGAGGAGGGGACAGCCCCCCTCATATACGGAATAATTTCTGTTCGTTTTAAGTTTTAATGTCGCTCCTTACTTTCAGTTTAAAAAACTTGTTTTTTTTATTTAATCCTCACAAGAGCAATCAACTTCATGGTTTCAAAATTCGCATGGTTTTCGAGAACCCTATCTCTGCTTTTCTGAAGCATATCATATTATTGTATAGCCTTGTATAGGTATCTTACAACCATAGGCTGAATTTTACGAGGGGGGGCTTACCTGGTCTAATCGGCACATCCAGTACTGTATAATTGAAATCTCAAGACAAAATATCATAAGCAGCGCGATAGCACTGCTTATGATATTTAGTACTTTTAGCTTATGATATTTAGTACTTTTATGATATTTAGTATTTTGTTGTTTTTTATGAGATTTAGTACTTTTAGTACTAAACACTTCCTAGAAGTTTCACTTTAATACTCTTGGTGTCATTAGTTACAGTAACTCTAGTTGTAGTACTAAAAGAATACACACAGTGACTTCTGGCTAGTTCAAAATCCCCACAACTTACTCTTGAAGATATAACTTAATAATATAAGTTGTTCTTGAGATATTGCTTTGTCACCTTTTTGAAAGTCCACATGCTCATAGTTTGTTTTGATTTAGTTCAACGTCCGCCTAAATATTTCTTATATTTGTTTACTGGAGACGTTGTTATATTGTCTTTGGACTATTTGCTACAATTGGCTATCTCACAATTTCGATCAAATGTGTTTGGGGAAAATAGTATATCAGGAGGGGGCTATTTTCTCTCCATCAACCTTGACTCTTTAAATGGAACTAGAACTATGCATTTCAAATCAACGCCTCCTCTAAAGTTCACAAGACCACCTCTTCCTAAAAACCTTATATCCCCCCGGGGCAAAAACTTAAAACCCTTCCCCCATACTCTGGGGGTTTTTTCAACCCCAAAGACCATGTTATGAGATCTTTGAACTATTTTTCAACAAATGGCTGTCTTAAAATTTCTTTCGGATGCATTTGGGGAAAATATGACGTGGGGTTGGGGTATAGCTGCCCTCCGATAATTTGACGCTTAAAAATGACTCTTTAACTTCCGATTTCCAATCCAATGAGCCCCCTCTGAAGTTTATACGACCACCGTTTCCATAAAAACCCTTAAATGCCCTCGGAGCATACCTTACAACCCTATCCCTGAGGACTGTGAGGGGGTTCTCATCCTCAAAGACATAATTTCTGGACTTTTAAACTATGTCAAACAAAATAACTATCTCGAAATTTTGACTGGAGGTGTTTGGGGAAATGATGGGCGTGGGAGGGGGGGGGATAGTTGCCCTCAAATCACTTTTGACAATTAAAGAGGGCACTAGCCCTCTCAATTACCAACAGATTGAGCCCTTTTCAAAGTTTCTACGACAAAAAATGGCCATCTTAAAATTTCTATCAGATGCGTCTCGGGAGAAAATGCAATGGTCTGTTCCAATTAAACGGAAAAAACTATATACATGCAGGTTTTCAAAAAGGCATATAAGCAGTATCATAGGCAGCACCACTCTATAATAGCTAGAAATATTATTGAAAATTTAAAGAAGCTAATTCGATTCAAAATTAAAAGTTCTAGGGTCCTTTCTAAGACTAAAAGAGATTGAAGGGCAATCAGCCCGTCTCTCAAGCCGATTTATTTCCCAAACACATCTATTCAAAATTTTGAGACAACTATTTGTTCAGCATAGTAGAACGGTCCAGCAACTATTTCTTTAAGGATATTGGGCATGTCAAACCCCCACAATTATGCCAAACTATAGATTCTTATAGAAAAAAAACGAAATGATCTAACTTTTTTCATGAAAATGACTTTGTCAGTAAAACATGAACAGAAATTCATCTATGGAAAACTTTTTCCACAAAACAAGTTTTTCAAAGAAAACTAAAGAGCTCCATTAAGCCAAAAGTGGGCAGAAATGAAGTCAAGTAATCATCCGAGCGTAAAACTACTACAAATCACTATCAATAAATAAATGAAACTCAAAATGAACAAAAATTAGAATGAATAGCCGAGTCAAACTCGAAACGAGCAAAAACTAACATTAGTAGGGCTGATAACCCCCATGCCTTCTCAAGATCAGAACATCATTTGCGCTTTACTGAAAACAAAATATGTTTAAATGTTTTCACTTTTACTTAAATAAGAAAAAACTTTTTTTTACTCACTTTTGTTTACCCTGTTTTATTTTAAGGAATAAAAATCAGTATAGCTATTACAGTCCCGGTGTATTTTCAGTCAGTATAACAATTCAGTCCCGGTGAAAAATGTGGGTCTTGTTTTTTCCAAAGTCATAGTTTTGGACCTTTCAACTATGCTGAACAAACAGGCTATATCAAAATTTTGATCAGGCGAATTTAGCGATACAGAAGGCGTGGAAGGGGGTTAGTTGTCTCTCATTGGAACGGAAATTAAGAGCTCTAGTGCCCTTTTTAAGTGAACAAAAAAATGGAAGGCAACTAGGCCCCCTCCCACGCTCATTCTTTTCCCAAAGTCATCTGATCAAAATTTTGAGATAGCCATTTTGTTAAGCATGGTCGAAAATATGATAACAATGTCTTTTAGGATGACTTAATCCCCCGAAGTCCCCGGAGAAAGGGCTGAAAGTAATGAACTTTACCCGATGTTAACATAAATTATTGGTTATTGGGAAGTATACAGACGGTTTTCAGGGGGGAATTTTTCTGGTAAGTGGGGGGAGGGGGTCGGGGGTTATATGGGAGGATCTTTCCATGAAGGAAGTTTTCATGGGGGAAGGGACATTGCTATGAAGGGGTGCCGGATTTCCCAGCATTATTAAAGAAAAAGATCAGAAATTAAATAAAAAAACAACAAGTTTTTCAACTGATCAACTGATTGTGATTAAGGGGTAATTTTTAAAGAATTGGAAACAATTTCGAACTTTAGCTTAAAGAGCAAGGTATTGACTAGGGGGCGAACCCCCTAATATACGTATTAAAAATCTATGAACATAGAAGTTCGTTACGTAAGTTAATTTGTAAGTTACGTATATTTATTACTAATAAAAACGTTCGCAAATAAAATTAAACAAATTTTGAGAAAGCAATTTAACCAAATAAAAGGAAAATAATTAATATGCAGATTTTGTTTTAATTATTCATGTACGGCGAGCCAAAATCAAAACCTGCATTAATTCAAAAACGTTCAAAAATTAAATAAAAAAAACAAGTTCTTTTAACTGAAAGTAAGGAAAGACGTTAAAACTTAAAACGAACAGAAATTATTCCGTATATGAAATGGGCTGTCCCCTCCTCAACGCCTCGCTCTTTACGGTAAAGTTTTTATTGTTTAAAAAAAATAGAGTTGTGAGAAAGTCAAATTTTAGCGTAAAGAGCGAGGCGTTGAGGAGGGGACAGCCCCTTTCTGGTGATGTATTTGCTGCCCCCCCTAGACCTTCAAATTTACATTAGATACGGCTGAAAAAGCAGATGGTTGGACAAGCAGCTTATACAAGGCCCTCCAGCACACTATTGACTGCCCCCCCCCCTAGACAATATGCTGCCTACGCCCATGCTTGATATCCCAAGTAAAGCAAAGCTTATAGAATGCATGTTTGACCTTTGGACCGGTACTGACCAAAAAGTCCTTGCTTTTCCACTGTACCTATCAGGAAGATTTGCAGATAGAACTGGAGTAGTTCATCTGCGTCCAGGTAACCAGGCTGTAAACTACGAAAGATTTGTCAATGAACTGAGCAGCATAAATGATGAAGCGGATACCCGTGTCGCTCTTCACCCGGGTTTCTGTACCAGAACGGGGTGCACAGATGTAACCGTGGAAGCAAATGACACAGACATTGTGGTCATTTTGCTTCTGTCTTTTAAGACGATTGAAAAGCAAAGCCATGCCACCCCTAATGTTTTGGTTCATTGAAGAGACAAAGTCATTTCGATCATTGAACTTGAAAATAGACTCCCGTCGTCTCTAGTGAATTCAATTGCGTTTTTCCACTGTTTCACCAGATGTGATACTATGAGCTTAATTTTCTCCAAAGGAAAGAAGACGATCGGTTACCTCGAATATTTGCTCTTGCTGAACAGATTTTGGAATAAATCGACCGAGTAGTTGAACTTGAGGAAGATATTATGAAGCTGTGTTGCGAGATTTTGATCGCCTCATACAGAAAATCAGAGGAACTTTCGTGTTTGAATGACCTCCACGTTCACTTGTTCCCTCGCCGGAGAGCGCTGAAGAGCCTGCCTTCAACCGATGACTCCTTTGCCTTACATGTGAAAAGGTGAATTATCAGTGGTCCATTATGCTGCAGGCCGCTTGATTTTGGATGGGAGATGAAGGACAGATCCATAGTACCAATTAAATCTACCCTTCCTGCTTGGCCATCCACTATTCAGAAAACTTTGCCATATTGCAAGTATAAATCTTGTCGACAAAAATGTCCATGTGCAGATAGAGGTTGTGATATTTTGTGCTCTTGTTTTGGGAAGTGCTGCGAGGCCGAGGATAATTCAGACGAGGAATGATTGTGCGTGAGTTGAAATGGAGGGATACTAGGAAAAATATGTAAAGAATTTAGGAATGTGAATATTAAATAAATAGTGTTATTTCTGTTTTTTTTTAGTTTCTTTACCTGCTTCACTGCTGACATTTTTTCTAACTAATCGTGTTAGTTTGTTATGAAGACATTATACGGTCTTTAGGCATTTCTATCTCGTATTTGAGTGTAAAACTGCACCTCAAACTTCGCGGAAGATGTATTTTCTTGCATGAAACACCAAAATATACTAAAATGTCAAGTTTCGGAGTGTTCCACCCCTCGCAAGTGGTATTTGCCGTTGGTATTTTTCGAATCAGCATGGTCGATTTAGGGAGGGGGTAGGCTAATTTTCATACCTGCCCCATTCCGTCATAGTATGTTTCACATTTTCAACACCTGGTGCCCGGACGCCGATTTTGGCAGCTGCAAACCACCCATCATAGGCAGCGCGCTAGCGCTGCCTAAGTAAAGAACGATGTGGGCACAATGTGTTTTTTTGTTGTTTTTTCCTCCATACCCGGGCACTTCGTATCGAAGGAGTTGTCGAAGAAACTTCGAAAAGGATTCATTCGATTGGAAATTGGAGTGGCTAGTGCCCTTTTTAATAGTTGAAAGTGATTGGAGGAGAACTAGTCCCCCCCCCACGCCCGTCATTCCCCCAAACAAATTCAATCAGAATTTAAAGATAGCCATTTTCTTCAGCGTAGTTGATTTCCGGATAGAAAATGTGTTTTTGAGGAGGACGATCCCCCAAAACCCCAGGGCAAGGGTTTTAAGTTATGCCCTGGGGGCATATAAGATAAATGTTGACACAGCGTACAGTTTATTTTTTTTTTCTTTAAAGCAGTGAACTTTATATAGAAGGGGTCGTAGTAGAGACTCAAAAGGGGCTCAATCGATTGGAAATCGAGAGTTCTAGTGCCGTTTTTAATAGTCGAAAGTGATTGGAGGGCAAGTAGCCCCCCCCCCCCCTCACGCCAATTATTCCGCCAAACACATCCAATCGAAATTTTTAGATAGTCATTTTGTTCAGCGTAGTTGATTTCCAGATAGAAATGTGTTTTTGAGGAGGACAATCCCCCACAACCCCCAGGGCAAGGGTTTTAAGTTATGCCCTGGGGGTATACAAGGTTTTATAGAAGGCGTTGTCGTAGAAAATTCAAAACAGGCTCATTTGATTGAAAATACAAAAAGCTAGTGCCCTTTTAATAGTCGAAAGTGATTGGAGGGCAACTAGCCACCCCCCCCCTCCCACGTCCATCATTCCCCCGAAAAAATCCAATCAAAATTGTGAGATAGCCATTTTGTTCGGCATAGTTGATTTCCAGATAGAAAATATATTTTTGAGGAGGACACTCCCCCACAACCCTCAGGGCAAGGGTTTTAAGTTATGCCCTGGGGGCATATAAGGTTTTTATTGAAGGCGTTATCGTAGAAACTTCAAAACAGGCTCATTCAATTGGAAATCCAAAGGGCTAGTGCCCTTTTTAATAGTCGAAAGTGATTGGAGGGCAACTAGCCCCCCCACGCCCATCATTCCCCCAAATACATCCAATCAAAATTTTGAGATAGCCATTTTGTTCAGCGTAGGCTAGTTGATTTCCAGATAGAAAATATGTTTTTTAGGAGAACACTCCCCCAGAGAATACTCCCCAACAATCCTCAAGGCAAGGGTTTTAAGTTATGCCCTGGGGGTATATAAGGTTTTTATAAGAAGGCGTTGTCGTAGAAGTTTCAAAACATACTCATTCGATTGGAAATTCAAAGGGCTAGTTCCCTTCTTAATAGTCGAAAGGGATTGGAGGGGAACTAGCCCCTCCCTCACGCCTATCATTCCCCCAAATACATCCAATCAAAATTTGAGATAGCCATTTTGTTCAGAGTAGTTGACTTTCAGATAAAAAATATGTTTTTGAGGAGGACACTCCCCAACAACCCTCAGGGCAAGGGTTTTAAGTTATGTCCTTGGGTATATAAGGTTTTTATAGAAGGCGTTGTCGTAGAAACTTCAAAAGGGGCTCATTGGATTGGAGATTCAAAGGGCTAGTGCCCTTTTTAATAGTCGAAAGTGATTGGAGGGCAACTAGCCCCCCCCCCACGTCCATCATTCACCCAAACACATCCAATAAAAATTTTGAAATAGCCATTTTGTTTAGCGTACGCTAGTTGATTTCCAGATAGAAAATAAGTTTTTGAGAAGAACACTCCCCTACAACTCTCAGGGCAAGGGTTTTAAGTTATGCCCTGGGCGTATATAAGATTTTATAGAAGGTGATGTCGTAAAAACTTCAGAAAAGGCTAATTCGATTGGAAATTCAAAGGGATAGTGCCCTTTTTAAAAGTCGAAAGTGATTGGAGGGCCACTGCCCCCCCCACGCCCATCATTTCCCAAACACATCCAATCAAAATTTATAGATAGCCATTTTGATCAGCTTAGTTGGTTTCCAGACAGAAAATACATTTTTGAGGAGGACACTCCACCACAACCTTCAGGGCAAGGGTTTTAAGTTATACCCAGGGGGCATATAATGTTTTTATAGAAGGTGTTGTCGTAAAAACTTCAAAAAAGCTCATTCGATTGGAAATTCAAAAGGCTATTGCCCTTTTAATAGTCGAATGTGATTGGAGGGCAACTAGCCCCCCCCACCACCCATCATTCCCCCACACATCCCTGGGGATTATATTCCCTGGGGGAATATAAGGTTTTTATAGAAGGCGTTGTCGTAGAAACTTCAAAACATGCTCATTCAATTGGAAATTCAAAGGGCTCGTGCCCTTTTTAAAAGTCAAAAGCGATTGGAGGGCAAATAGCCCCCCCCCCCACGCCCATCATTCCCCCTAACACATCCAATAAAAATTTTGAAATAGCCATTTGTTTAGCGTACGCTAGTTGATTTCCAGATAGAAAATAAGTTTTTGAGAAGAACACTCCCCTACAACTCTCAGGGCAAGGGTTTTAAGTTATGCCCTGGGCGTATATAAGGTTTTTATAGAAGGTGTTGTCGTAAAAACTTCAAAAAAGGCTAATTCGATTGGAAATTCAAGGGATAGTGCCCTTTTTAATAGTCGAAAGTGATTGGAGGGCCACTGCCCCCCCCCCACGCCCATCATTTCCCAAACACATCCAATCAAAATTTATAGATAGCCATTTTGATCAGCTTAGTTGATTTCCAGACAGAAAATATATTTTTGAGGAGGAAACTCCACCACAACCTTCAGGGCAAGGGTTTTTAAGTTATACTCAGGGGCATATAATGTTTTTATAGAAGGTGTTGTCGTAAAAACTTCAAAAAAAGCTCATTCGATTGGAAATTAAAAGGCTATTGCCCTTTTTAATAGTCGAATGTGATTGGAGGGCAACTAGCCCCCCCCCCACGCCCATCATTCCCCTAACACATCCAATAAAATTTTGAAATAGCCATTTTGTTTAGCGTACGCTAGTTGATTTCCAGACAGAAAATATATTTTTGAGGAGGAAACTCCACCACAACCTTCAGGGCAAGGGTTTTAAGTTATACTCAGGGGGCATATAATGTTTTTATAGAAGGTGTTGTCGTAAAAACTTCAAAAAAGCTCATTCGATTGGAAATTAAAAAGGCTATTGCCTTTTTTAATAGTCGAATGTGATTGGAGGGCAACTAGCCCCTCCCCCCCCCCCCCACCCACCGCCCATCATTCCCCCAAACACATCCAATAAAAATTTTGGGATAGCCATTTTGTTCAGCGTAGTTGATTTAGAAATAGAAAATATGTTTTTAAGGAGTACGATCCCCCGCAACCCTCAGGGCAAAGGTTTTAAGTTATGCCCTGGGGGAATATAAGGTTTTTATAGAAGGCGTTGTCGTAGAAACTTCAAAACAAGCTCACTCGATTGGAAATTCAAAGGGCTAGTGCCCTTTTTAAACGTCGAAAGTTATTGGAGGGCAAATAGCCCCCACCCACGCCCATCATTCCCCCTAACATATCCAATCAAAATTTTGAGATAGCCATTTTGTTCAGCGTAGTTGATTTTCAGATAGAAATATGTTTTTGAGGAGGATACTCCCCCACAACCCTCAGGGCAAAGGTTTTAAGTTATGCCCTGGGGCATATAAGGTTTTCATAAAAGGCGTTGTCGTAGAAACTTCAAAACAGGCTCATTTGATTGGCAATTCAAAGGGCTAGTACCCTTTTTAAGTTGAAAGTAATTGGAGGGCAACTAGCCCCCCCCCACGCCCATCATCCCCAAACACATCAAATCAAATTGTGAGATAGCCATTTTGTTCAGCGTAGTTTATTTCCAGATAGAAAATATATTTTTGAGGAGAACACTCCCCACAACCTCAGGACAAAGGTTTTAAGTTATGCCCTAGGGGCATATAAGGTTTTTATAGAAGGCGTTGTCGTAGAAACTTCAAAACAGACTCATTCGATTGGGAATTCAAAGGGCTAGTGCCCAGTTTAATAGTTGGAAGTGATTGGAGGGCAACTAGCCCCCCACGCCCATCATTCCCCCAAACACATCCAATCAGAATTTTGAGATAGCCATTTTGTTCAGCGTAGGCTAATTGATTTCCAGATAGAAAATATAATTTTAGGAGGACACTCCCCCAGAGGACACTCCCCAACAACCCTCAGGGCAAGGGTTTTAAGTTATGCCCTGGGGGCATATAAGGTTTTCATAAGAAGGCGTTGTCGTCGAAGCTTTAAAACAGGCTCATTCGATTGGAAATTCAAAGGGCCAGTTCCCTTCTCAATAGTCGAAAGTGATTGGAGGGGAACTAGCCCCTCCCCACGCTCATCATTCCCCCAAACACATCCAATCAAAATTTTGAGATGGGCATTTTGTTCAGCTTAGTTAATTTCCTGATAGAAAGTATGCTTTTGAGGAGGACACTCCTCCACAACCTTCAGGGCAAGGGTTTAAGTTATACCCAGGGGGCATATAATGTTTTTATAGAAGGCGTTGTCGTAGAAACTTCAAAACAGGCTCATCAATTGGAAATTCAAAGGGGTGGTGCCCTTTTTAATAGTCGAAAGTGATTGGAGGGCAACTAGCCCCCCCCCACGCCCATCATTCCCCCAAACACATCCAATCAAAATTTGAGATAGACATTTTGTTCAGCGTAGGCTAGTTGATTTCCAGATAGAAAATATGTTTTTTAGGAGAACACTCCCCAGAGAACACTCCCAACAATCCTCAGGGCAAGGGTTTTAAGTTATGCCCTGGGGGCATATAAGGTTTTTATAAGAAGGCGTTGTCGTAGAAGTTTCAAAACATGCTCATTCGATTGGAAATTCAAAGGGCTAGTTCCCTTCTTAATAGTCGAAAGGGATTGGAGGGGAACTAGCCCCTCCCCCACGCCCATCATTCCCCCAAACACATCCAATCAAAATTTTGAGATAGTCATTTTGTTCAAGAGCAGTTGACTTCCAGATAGAAAATATGTTTTTAAGGAGGACACTCCCCAACAACCCTCAGAGCAAGGGTTTTAAGTTATGTCCTTGGGAATATAAGGTTTTATAGAAGGCGTTGTCATAGAAACTTCAAAAGGGGCTCATTTGATTGGAGATTCAAAGGGCTAGTGCCCTTTTTAATAGTCGAAAGTAATTGGAGGGCAACTAGCCCCCCCACCGTCCATCATTCATCCAAACACATCCAATAAAAATTTTGAAATAGCCATTTTGTTTAGCGTACGCTAGTTGATTTCCAGATAGAAAATAAGTTTTTGAGAAGGACACTCCCCTAAAACTCTAGGGCAAGGGTTTTAAGTTATGCCCTGCGCGTATATAAGGTTTTATAGAAGGTGTTGTCGTAGAAACTTCAAAAAAGACTAATTCGATTGGAAAATCAAAGGGATAGTGCCCTTTTTAATAGTCAAAAGTGATTGGAGGGCCACTAGCCCCCGTCCCCCACGCCCATCATTCACCAAACACATCCAATCAAAATGTTTAGATAGCCATTTTGATCAGCTTAGTTGATTTCCAGACAGAAAATATGTTTTTGAGGAGGACACTCCCCCACAACCTTCAGGGCAAGGGTTTTAAGTTATACCCAGGGGGCATATAATGTTTTTTATAGAAGGTGTTGTCGTAAAAACTTCAAAAAAGCTCATTCGATTGGAAATTCAAAAGGCTATGCCCTTTTTAATAGTCGAATGTGATTGGAGGGCAACTAGCCCCTCCCCCCACCGCACATCATTCCCCCAAACACATCCAATAAAAATTTTGGGATAGCCATTTTGTTCAGCGTAGTTGATTTACAGATAGAAAAATATATTTTTGAGGAGTACGCTCCCCCGCAACCCTCAGGGCAAAGGTTTTAAGTTATGCCCTGGTGGAATATAAGGTTTTTATAGAAGACGTTGTCGTAGAAACTTCAAAACAGGCTCATTCGATTGGAAATTCAAAGGGCTAGTGCCTTTTTAAAAGTCGAAAGTGATTGGAGGGCAACTAGCTCCCCCCCCCCCACACGCCCCATCATTTCCCCTAACACATCCAATCAAAATTGTGAGATAGCCATTTGTTCAGCGTAGTTGATTCCAGATAGAAAATATATTTTTGAGGAGGACACTCCCCACAACCCTCAGGGCAAAGGTTTTAAGTTATGCCCTAGGGGTATATAAGGTTTTTTATAGAAGGCGTTGTCGTAGAAACTTCAAAACAGACTCATTCGATGGGAGTTCAAAGGGTTAGTGCCCAGTTTAATAGTGGAAGTGATTGGAGGGCAACTAGCCCCCCACGCCCATCATTCCCCCAAACACATCCAATCAGAATTTTGAGATAGCCATTTTGTTCAGCATAGGCTAATTGATTTCCAGATAAAAATATAATTTTTAGGAGGACACTCCCCAGAGGACACTTCCCAACAACCCTCAGGGCAAGGGTTTAAAGTTATGCCCTGGGGGCATATAAGGTTTTTATAAGAAGGCGTTGTCGTATAAACTTCAAAACAGGCTCATTCGATTGGAAATTTAAAGGGATAGTTCTCTTCTCAATAGTCGAAAGTGATTGGAGGGGAACTAGCCCCTCCCCCATGCCCATCCTTCCCCCAAACACATCCAATCAAAATTGTGAGATAGGCATTTTGTTCAGCTTAGTTGATTTCCAGATAGAAAATATGTTTTTGAGGAGGACACTCCCCCACAGCCTTCAGGGCAAGGGTTTTAAGTTATACCCAGGGGCATATAATGTTTTTATAGAAGGTGTTGTCGTAGAAACTTCAAAAAAGCTCATTCGATTGGAAATTCAAAAGGCTAGTGCCCTTTTTAGTAGTCAAAAGTGATTGGAGGGCAACTAGCCCCCCCCACGCCCATTATTCCCCAAAACACATCCAATAAAAATTTTAGGATAGCCATTTTGTTCAGCGTAGTTGATTTACAGATAGAAAATATGTTTTTGAGGAGGATAATCCACCACAGCCCTCAGGGCAAGGGTTTTAAGTTATGCCCTGGGGCATATAAGGTTTTTTATAGAAGACGATGTCGTAGAAACTTCAGAAAAGGACTCATTCGATTTGAAATTCAAAGGGCTAGTGCCCTTTTAATAGTCGAAAGTGATTAGTAATATTTTTTGTTGTTGTTGTTGTTTAGACCAGGGCACTTCGTATCGAAGGAGTTGTCGTGGGAACTTCGAAAGAGGCTCATTCGATTGCAAACAGAAAGGGCTGATGCCCTTTTTGATAGTCGAAAAGTTATTGGAGGGCAACTAGCCCCCCCCCCTCACGCCAATTATTCCGCCAAACATATCCAATCGAAATTTTGAGATAGCCATTTTTTTCAGCGTAGTTGATTTACAGATAGAAAATATGGTTTTGAGGAGGACGCTCCCCCGCAACCCTCAGGGCAAAGGTTTTAAGTTATACCCTGGGGGCATATAAGGTTTTTATAAAAGGTGTTGTCGTAGAAACTTCAAAACAGGCTCATTTGATTGGAAATTCAAAGGGCTAGTGCCCTTTTTAATAGTCGAAAGTGATTGGAGGGCAACTAGCCCCCCACGCCCATCATTCCCCCAAACACATCCAATCAAACTTTTGAGATAGCCATTTTGTTCAGCGTAGTTGATTTCCAGATAGAAAATATGTTTTTGAGGAGGACACTCCCCAACAACCCTCAGGGCAAGGGTTTTAAGTTATGTCCTGGGGTATATGAGGTTTTTTATAGAAGGCGTTGTCATAGAAACTTCAAAAGGGGCTCATTTGATTGGAAATTCAAAGGGCTAGTTCCCTTCTCAATAGTCGAAAAGTGATTGGAGGGGAACTAGCTCCTCCCCACGCCTATCGTTCCCCCAAACACATCCTATCAAAATTTTGAGATAGCCATTTTGTTCAGCGTAGTTGATTTCCAGATAGAAAATATGTTTTGAGGAGGACACTCCCCCACAACCCTCAGGGCAAGGGTTTTAAGTTATGTCCTGGGGTATATGAGGTTTTTATAGAAGGCGTTGTCATAGAAACTTCAAAAGGGGCTCATTTGATTGGAAATTCAAAGGGCTAGTGCCCTTTTTAATAGTCAAAAGTGATTGAGGGCAACTAGCCCCCCACGTCCATCATTCACCAAACACATCCAATCAAAATTTAGAGATAGCTATTTTGTTTAGCGTAGGCTAGTTGATTTCCAGATAGAAAATAGGTTTTTGAGAAGGACACTCCCCCACAACTCTCAGGGCAAGGGTTTTAAGTTATGCCCTGGGCAAAACCTTATATACATAAACCTTATATACATATAAGGTTTATACCTATATACAAAAACCTTATATACATAAGGTTTTTAGAGAAGGTGTTGTCGTAGAAACTTCAAAAGAGCTAATTCGATTGGAAATTCAAAGGGATAGTGCCCTTTTTAATAGTCGAAAGTGATTGGAGGGTCACTAGCCCCCCCCCCCCAACACCCATCATTCCCACTAAATACATCTAATCAAAATCTTGAGATAGCCATTTTGTTCAGCTTAGTTTGATTTCCAGATAGAAAAATATGTTTTTGAGGAGGACCCTCCCCACAACCTTCAGGGCAAGGGTTTTAAGTTATACCCAGGGGGCATATAAGTTTTATAGAAGGTGTTGTCGTAGAAACTTCAAGAAAGCTATTCGATTGTAAATTCAAAGGCCAGTGCCCTTTTAATGGTCGAAAGTGATTGGAGGGCAACTAGACCCCCCCACACGCCCATAATTCACCCAAAAACATCGAATGAAAATTTTGAGATTTTAAGTCATCCTTTTAGGATGACTTAATCCCCCAAAGTCCCCGGGGGGAGGGCTGAAAGTTATGAACTTTACTCAATGTTAACATATAGTATTGGTTATTGGGAAGTATACAGACGTTTTCAGGGGGGATTTTTTCTGGTAGGTGGGGGGAGGGATGGGTCGGGTGCTATATGGGAGGATCTTTCCATGAAGGAAGTTTTCATGGGAGAAAGGGACATTACTATGAAGTGGGCGCCGGATTTCCCAGCATTATTAAAGAAAAAGATCAGAAATTAAATAAAGAAAACAAGTTTTTCAACTGATCAACTGATTGTGATTAAGGGGTCGTTTTTAAAGAATTGGAAAAAAATTCGAACTTTACCTTAAAGAGCAGGGTATTGACTAGGGGGCGAACCCCCTAATATACGTGGTTAAAAATTTATGAATATAGAAGTTCGTTATGTAAGTTAATTCGTAAGTTACGTAAATTTATTACTAATAAAAACGTTCGTAAATAAAATTAAACAAGTTTCGAGAGAGCCATTTAACCAAATAAAAGTACAATTAATATGCAAATTTTGTTTTAATTATTCATGTAGCCTACGGTGAGCCAAAATCAAAACTGCATTAATTCAAAAACGTTCAAAAATTAAATAAAAAAAACAAGTTTTTTTTACTGAAAGTAAGGAACGACGTTAAAACTTAAAACGAACAGGAATTATTCCGTATATGAAGGGGGCTGTCCCCTCCTCAACGCCTCGCTCTTTACGCTAAAGTTTGACTTTCTCACAACTCTATTTTTTTAAACAATAAAAAAACTTTAGCGTAAAGAGCGAGGCGTTGAGGAGGGGACAGCCCCCTTCATATACGGAATAATTTCTGTTTGTTTTAAGTTTTAACATCGTTCCTTACTTTCAGGTAAAAAACTTGTTTTTTTTTTATTTTGTATTAAAGAACGGTTATCGGAGAAATAATCCAAGGGAAGATTTGAAACGGAATTTATTTTGAAGTTTTTCAAAAATTTATTTCTTTTTCTTCTGTTTTTCTACTTTATTGTGTCTCTCTTTCTCTTTCTTTCTCTATCTCTCTGTCGCTCTTATTCTCTCTCTCTTCCTCGCTCCTTTGTTACTGCAATATTCAAAATTTGTATGGGTTCAATTCTACCCTGATAAAAGGAAAACATTAGAATAAGATCCCCCCCCCCCTTCTTCGAAGTTTTTTATCTGACTCATAGAAAAATAACAAAAGTGCATATAAACGAATTTTATTTGTTTTTTTTAAATTTTTTTTGTAAAAGAGTCCAAATATTCAATCCTTGCTAAACTCTACATCAGATACAGATTCCACAAAAACTTTTAATGATTCTTTTATTCTGATATGTCTCAACTTCTTTTCAAAGTTTGTTAAAACCTGCGCTCCCTGGGAAAACATGTGGGACCTATCTAGGCTGTCACAAATGTTGCACGTCGATTGTCAGTTGCAGCCAGGGGTTAACGCCACCGTAACACCGCGAATTGTAGAGATATGTGCAAGCTCGTTCAATCTACGGCCTCCTTGTTGATTCTAGAGGTACGATTTCAACTACTTTGAGGTACTCAGAAATTCTAACGATCCTGCTCCAAAGGTTTGAAAATTCTGCTGAAAACACAGTTTTTAATTGTTGAGGGGATGGTTAGTACCAGAGTTGCTATACAACTGAAAACAACTTCATCACTTTTTGTCTGAGAAAGTCCTAAACAATGCTGAATAGCACCTCTTACAAATTTCCTTCTTGCGGCACTAAAGACTCGTGTATTTTTCACTCTTATATCACCGACATAACACCTAGGATTATTAAGTTGAACCTTTCAGAAATATTGATTAGGATGTTCAACTAAATAAAAAGACACCATATGCATCATTATTGTTAAAATTGTATGTCTGCAGTGTATCAGAAATAATTAAGGGTATAAAGTTGAAGCTTTCAGAGAAAGTTTTTCTTTGGGGGGGGGGATGAGTTAACTTAATCAAACTGCAAATATATGCTTCCCAGTTGTCAAAAGGGCATACCTGTAGTATGTTAGGATTGGGTAGTGGTATTAGTTTGAACTTTCAGGGGATGTCTAAATTAATCAAAGATACTACGTACATCGAGCTCGTTTAAATTGTGTGTAGTATATTAAGAACAGTTAAGAATATTAAGCTGAAACTTTCAGAACATGTTCAGAGGGATACTAAACTCGATCACACTATGTGCATCCTGTTTTGTGAAAAAGAATGTATCTGCAATATCTCATGAAACAGCCCAATGGCATTTTGTTAAGGCTTTCAGAGAATACTGAGGGGAATGTTTAAAGACACTAATAGAACTAATAGACTACAATCAGATATTTTAATTATTAAACCAAAAATGTAAAAAACTGGAGAAATATTCATTATATTAACCAAAAGTTTTCATTCTATCTAAAACCTGACACCCAATTGGAAACTATTAAAGTCTTGATGGAAAAAGTCTAGAAAAATTATGTTTATTCACCAAAAAAAGAACAGAATTTTATGGGCCCGTTGAATCCAATTTGGGACGTTTGGTACAGTTTTTTGAATCTTCACAATGCGCAAGCGAACGGATCAAAAATTATGAGAGAGACAGGTTAAGGAAATGAGGCGTTTGGACCACATTCACCACCCTGACAAGTGAAAGGAATAATTCCAAAAATACTTTTATCTTTCTTGATGAGATCGAATTGGAACAAGTATTGAACCATTTCTTCTTTAATGCTAAGAAAGTAGCACTTGTTAATACTATATGTAAATACCTTCCTGTTCATTGCTTTGAAAACAGAAACCCTTTCCTCACAAGAGCAATCAACTTCATGGTTTCAAAATTCGCATGGTTTTCGAGAACCCTATCTCTGCTTTTCTGAAGCATATCATATTATTGTATAGCCTTGTATAGGTATCTTACAACCATAGGCTGAATTTTACGAGGGGGGGCTTACCTGGTCTAATCGGCACATCCAGTACTGTATAATTGAAATCTCAAGACAAAATATCATAAGCAGCGCGATAGCACTGCTTATGATATTTAGTACTTTTAGCTTATGATATTTAGTACTTTTATGATATTTAGTATTTTGTTGTTTTTTATGAGATTTAGTACTTTTAGTACTAAACACTTCCTAGAAGTTTCACTTTAATACTCTTGGTGTCATTAGTTACAGTAACTCTAGTTGTAGTACTAAAAGAATACACACAGTGACTTCTGGCTAGTTCAAAATCCCCCACAACTTACTCTTGAAGATATAACTTAATAATATAAGTTGTTCTTGAGATATTGCTTTGTCACCTTTTTGAAAGTCCACATGCTCATAGTTTGTTTTGATTTAGTTCAACGTCCGCCTAAATATTTCTTATATTTGTTTACTGGAGACGTTGTTATATTGTCTTTGGACTATTTGCTACAATTGGCTATCTCACAATTTCGATCAAATGTGTTTAGGGAAAATAGTATATCAGGGGGGGGGGGCTATTTTCTCTCCATCAAGCTTGACTCTTTAAATGGAACTAGAACTATGCATTTCAAATCAACGCCTCCTCTAAAGTTCACAAGACCACCTCTTCCTAAAAACCTTGCATCCCCCTGGGGCATAACTTAAAACCCTTCCCCCATACTCTGGGGGTTTTTTCAACCCCAAAGACCATGTTATGAGATCTTTGAACTATTTTTCAACAAATGGCTGTCTTAAAATTTCTTTCGGATGCATTTGGGGAAAATATGACGTGGGGTTGGGGTATAGCTGCCCTCCGATAATTTGACGCTTAAAAATGACTCTTCAACTTCCGATTTCCAATCCAATGAGCCCCCTCTGAAGTTTATACGACCACCGTTTCCATAAAAACCTTAAATGCCCTTGGGGCATAACTTACAACCCTTGCCCTGAGGACTGTGAGGGGGTTCTCATCCTCAAAGACATAATTTCTGGACTTTTAAACTATGTCAAACAAAATAACTATCTCGAAATTTTGACTGGAGGTTTTTGGGGAAATGATGGGCGTGGGAGGGGGGGATAGTTGCCCTCAAATCACTTTTGACAATTAAAGAGGGCACTAGCCCACTCAATTACCAACAGATTGAGCCCTTTTCAAAGTTTCTACGACAAAAAATGGCCATCTTAAAATTTCTATCAGATGCGTCTCGGGAAAATGCAATGGTCTGTTCCAATTAAACGGAAAAAACTATATACATGCAGGTTTTCAAAAAGGCATATAAGCAGTATCATAGGCATAACCACTCTATAATAGCTAGAAATATTATTGAAAATTTAAAGAAGCTAATTCGATTCAAAATTAAAAGTTCTAGGGTCCTTTCTAAGACTAAAAGAGATTGAAGGGCAATCAGCCCGTCTCTCAAGCCGATTTATTTCCCAAACACATCTAGTCAAAATTTTGAGACAACTATTTTGTTCAGCATAGTAGAACGGTCCAGCAACTATTTCTTTAAGGATATTGGGCATGCCAAACCCCCACAATTATGCCAAACTATAGATTCTTATAGAAAAAAACGAAATGATCTAACTTTTTTTCATGAAAATGACTTTGTCAGTAAAACATGAACAGAAATTCATCTATGGAAAACTTTTTCCACAAAACAAGTTTTTCAAAGAAAACTGAAGAGCTCTATTAAGCCAAAAGTGGGCAGAAATGAAGTCAAGTAATCATCCGAGCGTAAAACTACTACAAATCACTATCAATAAATAAATGAAACTCAAAATGAACAAAAATTAGAATAAATAGCCGAGTCAAACTCGAAACGAGCAAAAACTAACATTAGTAGGGCTGATAACCCCCATGCCTTCTCAAGATCAGAACATCATTTGCGCTTTACTGAAAACAAAATATGTTTAAATGTTTTCACTTTTTTTACTTAAATAAGAAAAAACTTTTTTTTTTACTCACTTCTGTTTACCCTGTTTTATTTTAAGGAATAAATATCAGTATAGCTATTACAGTCCCGGTGTATTTTCAGTCAGTATAACAATTCAGTCCCGGTGAAAAATGTGGGTCTTGTTATCTCCAAAGTCATAGTTTTTGGACCTTTCAACAATGCTGAACAAACAGGCTATATCAAAATTTTGATCAGGCGACTTTAGCGATACAGAAGGCGTGGGAGGGGGGTTATTTGTCTTTCAATCTTTTTGATCACTTAAAAAAGGAACTAGAGCAATTAATTTCCTTCTAATGAGCCTTCTCTCGATATTTTAGGACCATTGTGTAGATACGATCACCCATAGAAAAAAAAAAAAAAATTAAAACGCATCTATGGTCTTTCTTCTGGCAAAAAAAAACAACAACAAAATTCCACATTTTTGTAGATAGGAGCTTGAAACCTCTACAGTAGGGTTCTCTGATACGCTGAATATGATAGTGTGATTTTCATTAAGATTCTTTGGCTTTTAGGGGGTATTTTCCCCTTTCCGAAAATCAGGCAAATTTTCTCAGGCTCGTAGCCTTTGATGGGTAACATTAAACTTAATGAACGTTATATATTCAGAATTAGCATAATAAGCCAATCTTTTTTATATGTCTATTTTATTATTATGATTATTATTTATTTATTACCCGTCAAAAAAGGTACAAAAGACGGAGTATCACGAAAAAAAAAAACATTGAACAAATTACAAAGACAAGAAACAAATACTCAATTATACACTGCACTGCAGGTACGTAACATATTTTACTTTTTAAACTCCCAAGTACTGAACAAACATAAGCAATGTGAGTATCGTTTGCATCAAGCCGCAATTGGTAAAAAATTAAACCAAATAATCATCAGTGAATTAAAAAATATAGAGTAGATAATCATATCAACTAGTCTAAATATTACAAGAGACGGTAAAATAATTAAACGACACTTTCGTCTGCTGGACTTGGATTCAGATCACTCTCAACAAATGGTTCATTTACTCCGATATGCATAAATATCAGAAACAAGGAAATTATTCAATCACGGATTTTTTTTACTTCATTACATAAAACAAAATGCTTAAAAGAATGGATAATTAATAAACAGTTAAATTATTAGTAATATACACAAAATATTATCAGAGAAAAATTTACACCAAGATTGAGAATAACCAGCGTCACATAAATTGGACTCTTCAAACAGTTCGTGGCAACGAACTGTAAGGAGCGGCCCGGCTCAATGGTAGCCGAAACTCTAAAAAACGGAATTTTGATACCAATAGATTCATCAAAAGAATCAGATTTTAATGCTGATTTCAAATATATAAGTTTCATCAAGTTTAGTCTTACCCATCAAAAGTTACGCGCCTAAGAAAATTTGACTGATTTTAGAAAAAGGGAGAAAGACCCCCTAAAAGTTATAGAACCTTAATGAAAATCACACCATCATATCAAGCGTATCAGAGAACCCTACTGTAAGGGTTTCAAGCACCTATCTACAAAAATGTGGAATTTTGCATTTTTTGCCAGAAGAAAGATCACGGATACGTGTTTATTTGTTTTTTTTTTCCGGGGTGATCGTATCGACCCAGGGGTCCTAGAATATCGTGGGAGGGCTCATTGGAACGGAAATTAAGAGTTCTAGTGCCCTTTTTAAGTGAAAAAAAAAATGGAAGGCAACTAGGCCCCCTCCCACGCTCATTTTTTTACCAAAGTCATCTGATCAAAATTTTGAGATAGCCATTTTGTTAAGCATGGTCGAAAATATGATAACAATGTCTTTTAGGATGACTTAATCCCCCGAAGTCCCCGGGGGAAGGGCTGAAAGTAATGAACTTTGTCCAATGTTAACATAAAGTATTGGTTATTGGAAAGTATACAGACGTTTTCAGGGGAATTTTTCTGGTAGGTGGGGGGGAGGGTCGGGGGTTATATGGGAGGATCTTTCCATGAAGGAAGTTTTCATGGGGGAAGGGACATTGCTATGAAGGGGCGCCGGATTTCCCCAGCATTATTAAAGAAAAAGATCAGAAATTAAATAAAAAAAACAACAAGTTTTTCAACTGATCAACCGATTGTGATTAAGGGGTCATTTTTAAAGAATTGGAAAAAATTTCGAACTTTAGCTTAAAGAGCAAGGTATTGACTAGGGGGCGAACCCCCTAATATACGTATTAAAAATCTATGAACATAGAAGTTCGTTTACGTAAGTTAATTCGTAAATTACGTATATTTATTACTAATAAAAACGTTCGTAAATAAAATTAAACAAGTTTTGAGAAAGCCATTTAACCAAATAAAAGGAAAATAATTAATATGCAGATATTGTTTTAATTATTCATGTACGGCGAGCCAAAATCAAAACCTGCATTAATTCAAAAACGTTCAAAAATTAAATAAAAAAAACAAGTTCTTTTAACTGAAAGTAAGGAACGACGTTTAAAACTTAAAACGAACAGAAATTATTCCGTATATGAAATGGGCTGTCCCCTCCTCAACGCCTCGCTCTTTACGCTAAAGTTTTTTATTTAAAAAAAAAAATAGAGTTGTGAGAAAGTCAAACTTTAGCGTAAAGAGCGAAGCGTTGAGGAGGGGACAGCCCCTTTCTGGTGATATATTTGCTGCCCCCCCCCCTAGACCTTCAAATCTACATTAGATACGGCTGAAAAAGCAGATGGTTGGACAAGCAGCTTATACAAGGCCCTCCATCACACTATTGACTGCCCCCCCCCCCTAGACAATATGCTGCCTACGCTCATGCTTGATATCCCAAGTAAAGCAAAGCTTATAGAATGCATGTTTGACCTTTAGACCGGTACTGACCACAAAGTCCTTGCTTTTCCATTGTACCTATCAGGAAGATTTGCAGATAGAACTGGAGTAGTTCATCTGCGTCCAGGTAACCAGGCTGTAAACTGCGAAAGATTTGTCAATGAACTGAGCAGCATACATGATGAAGCGGATACCCGTGTCGCTCTTCACACGGGTTTCTGTACCAGAACGGGGTGCACAGATGTAACCGTGGAAGCAAATGACACAGACATTGTGGTCATTTTGCTTCTGTCTTTTAAGACGATTGAAAAGCAAAGCCATGCCACCACTAATGTTTTGGTTCATTGAAGAGACAAAGTCATTTCGATCACTGAACTTGCAAATAGACTCCCATCGTCTCTAGTGAATTCAATTGCGTTTTTGTACTGTTTCACCAGATGTGATACTATGAGCTTAATTTTCTCCAAAGGAAAGAAGACGATCGGTTACCTCGAATATTTGCTCTTGCTGAACAGATTTTGGAATAAATCGACCGAGTAGCTGAGTTTCAGGAAGATATTATTAAGCTGTGTTGCGAGATTTTGATCGCCTCATACAGAAAATCAGAGGAACTTTCGTGTTTGAATGACCTCCGCGTTCACTTGCTCCCTCGCCGGAGAGCGCTGAAGAGCCTGCCTTCAACCGATGACTCCTTTGCCTTACATGTGAAAAGGTGAATTTATCAGTGGTCCATTATGCTGCAGGCCGCTTGATTTTGGATGGGAGATGAAGGACAGATCCATAGTACCAATTAAATCTACCCTTCCTGCTTGGCCATCCACTATTCAGAAAACTTTGCCATATTGCAAGCATAAATCTTGTCGACAAAAATGTCCCATGTGCAGATAGAGGTTGTGATATTTTGTGCTCTTGTTTTGGGAAGTGCTGCGCAACCGAGGATGATTCAGACGAGGAATGATTGTGCGTGACTTGAAATGGAGGGATACTAGGAAAAATATGTATAAGAATTTAGGAATGTGAGTATTAAATAAATACTGTTATTTCTGTTTTTTTTTAGTTTCTTTACCTGCTTCATTGCTGACATTTTTTCTAACTAATCGTGTTAGTTTGTTATGAAGACATTATACGGTCTCTAGGCATTTCTATCTCGTATTTGAGTGGAGAATGCACCTCAAACTTCGCGGAAGATGTATTTTCTTGCATGAAACACCAAAATATACTAAAATGTCAAGTTTCGGAGTGTTCCACCCCTCGCAAGTGGTATTTGCCGTTGGTATTTTTCGAATCAGCATGGTCGATTTAGGGAGGGGGTAGGCTAATTTTCATACCTGCCCCATTCCGTCATAGTATGTTTCACATTTTTCAACACCTGGTGCTCGGACGCCGATTTTGGCAGCTGCAAACCACCTATCATAGGCAGCGCGCTAGCGCTGCCTAAGTAAAGAACGATGTGGGCACAATGAGTTTTTTTGTTGTTTTTTTCTCCATACCCGGGCACTTCGTATCGAAGGAGTTGTCGAAGAAACTTCGAAAAGGATTCATTCGATTGGAAATTGGAGTGGCTAGTGCCCTTTTTAACAGTTGAAAGTGATTGGAGGAGAACTAGTCCCCCCCACGCCCGTCATTCCCCCAAACAAATTCAATCAAAATTTAAAGATAGCCATTTTCTTCAGCGTTGTTGATTTCCGGATAGAAATGTGTTTTTGAGGAGGACAATCCCCCAAAACCCCCAGGGCAAGGGTTTTAAGTTATGCCCTGGGGGCATATAAGATAAATGTTGACACAGTGTACAGTTTATTATTTTTTTCTTTAAAGCAGTGAACTTTATATAGAAGGGGTCGTCGTTGAGACTTCAAAAGGGGCTCAATCGATTGGAAATCGAGAGTTCTAGTGCCGTTTTTAATAGTCGAAAGTGATTGGAGGGCAACTAGCCCCCCCCCCTCACGCCAATTATTCCGCCAAACACATCCAATCGAAATTTTGAGATAGCCATTGTATTCAGCGTAGTTGATTTCCAGATAGAAAATGTGTTTTTTGAGGAGGACAATCCCCCACAACCCCCAGGGCAAGGGTTTTAAGTTATGCCCTGGGGGCATATAAGGTTTTATAGAAGGCGTTGTCGTAGAAAATTCAAAACAGGCTCATTTGATTGAAAATACAAAGGGCTAGTGCCCTTTTAATAGTCGAAAAGTGATTGGAGGGCAACTAGCCACCCCCCCCCCCCCCTCCCACGTCCATCATTCCCCCGAACAAATCCAATCAAAATTGTGAGATAGCCATTTTGTTCAGCATAGTTGATTTCCAGATAGAAAATATATTTTTGAGGAGGACACTCCCCCACAACCCTCAGGGCAAGGGTTTTAAGTTATGCCCTGGGGGCATATAAGGTTTTCATTGAAGGCGTTATCATAAAAACTTCAAAACAGGCTCATTCAATTGGAAATTCAAAGGGCTAGTGCCCTTTTTAATAGTCGAAAGTGATTGGAGGGCAACTAGCCCCCCCCCCCCCCCACGCCCATCATTCCCCCAAACACATCCAATCAAAATTTTGAGATAGCCATTTAGTTCAGCGTAGGCTAGTTGATTTCCAGATAGAAAATATGTTTTTTAGGAGAACACTCCCCCAGAGAATACTCCCCAACAATCCTCAAGGCAAGGGTTTTAAGTTATGCCCTGGGGGTATATAAGGTTTTTATAAGAAGGCGTTGTCGTGGAAGTTTCAAAACATGCTCATTCGATTGGAAATTCAAAGGGCTAGTTCCCTTCTTAATAGTCGAAATGGATTGGAGGGGAACTAGCCCCTCCCCCACGCCCATCATTCCCCCAAACACATCCAATCAAAATTTTGGGATAGCCATTTTGTTCAGAGTAGTTGACTTCCAGATAAAAAATATGTTTTTGAGGAGGACACTCCCCAACAACCCTCAGGGCAAGGGTTTTAAGTTATGTCCTTGGGTATATAAGGTTTTTATAGAAGGCGTTGTCATAGAAACTTCAAAAGGGGCTCATTTGATTGGAGATTCGAAGGGCTAGTGCCCTTTTTAATAGTTGAAAGTGATTGGAGGGCAACTAGCCCCCCCCCCCCCACGTCCATCATTCACCCAAACACATCCAATAAAAATTATGAAATAGCCATTTTGTTTAGCGTACGCTAGTTGATTTCCAGATAGAAAATAAGTTTTTGAGAAGAACACTCCCCTACAACTCTCAGGGCAAGGGTTTTAAGTTATGCCCTGGGCGTATATAAGATTTTTATAGAAGGTGTTGTCGTATAAAAACTTAAAAAAAGGCTAATTCGATTGGAAATTCAAAGGGATAGTGCCCTTTTTAAAAGTCGAAAGTGATTGGAGGGCCACTGCCCCCCCCCCCCACGCCCATCATTTCCCAAACACATCCAATCAATATTTATAGATAGCCATTTTGATCAGCTTAGTTGGTTTCCAGACAGAAAATATATTTTTGAGGAGGACACTCCACCACAACCTTCAGGGCAAGGGTTTTAAGTTATACTCAGGGGGCATATAATGTTTTTATAGAAGGTGTTGTCGTAAAAACTTCAAAAAAGCTCATTCGATTGGAAATTCAAAAGGCTATTGCCCTTTTTAATAGTCGAATGTGATTGGAGGGCAACTAGCCCCCCCCCACCGCCCATCATTCCCCCAAACACATCCAATAAAAGTTTTGGGATAGCCATTTTGTTCAGCGTAGTTGATTTACAAATAGAAAATATGTTTTTGAGGAGTACGCTCCCCCGCAACCCTCAGGGCAAAGGTTTTAAGTTATGCCCTGGGGGAATATAAGGTTTTTATAGAAGGCATTGTCGTAGAAACTTCAAAACAGGCTCATTCAATTGGAAATTCAAAGGGATAGTGCCCTTTTTAAAATTCAAAAGTGATTGGAGGGCAAATAGCCCCCCCCACGCCCATCATTCCCCTAACACATCCAATAAAAATTTTGAAATAGCCGTTTTGTTTAGCGTACGCTAGTTGATTTCCAGATAGAAAATAAGTTTTTGAGAAGAACACTCCCCTACAACTCTCAGGGCAAGGGTTTTAAGTTATGCCCTGGGCGTATATAAGGTTTTTTATAGAAGGTGTTGTCGTAAAAACTTCAAAAAAGGCTAATTCGATTGGAAATTCAAAGGGATAGTGCCCTTTTTAATAGTCGAAAGTGATTGGAGGGCCACTGCCCCCCCCACGCCCATCATTTCCCAAACACATCCAATCAAAATTTATAGATAGCCATTTTGATCAGCTTAGTTGATTTCCAGACAGAAAATATATTTTTGAGGAGGACACTCCACCACAACCTTCAGGGCAAGGGTTTTAAGTTATACTCAGGGGGCATATAATGATTTTATAGAAGGTGTTGTCGTAAAAACTTCAAAAAAGCTCACTCGATTGGAAATTAAAAAGACTATTGCCCTTTTTAATAGTCGAATGTGATTGGAGGGCAACTAGCCCCTCCCCTCCCCCACCGCCCATCATTCCCCCAAACACATCCAATAAAAATTTGGGGGTAGCCATTTTGTTCAGCGTAGTTGATTTACAGATAGAAAATATGTTTTTAAGGAGTACGCTCCCCGCAACCCTCAGGGCAAAGGTTTTAAGTTATGCCCTGGGGGAATATAAGGTTTTTATAGAAGGCGTTGTCGTAGAAACTTCAAAACAAGCTCATTCGATTGGAAATTCAAAGGGCTAGTGCCCTTTTTAAAAGTCGAAAGTTATTGGAGGGCAAATAGCCCCCGCCCACGCCCATCATTCCCCTAACACATCCAATCAAAATTTTGAGATAGCCATTTTGTTCAGCGTAGTTGATTTTCAGATAGAAAATATGTTTTTGAGGAGGATACTCCCCCACAACCCTCAGGGCAAAGGTTTTAAGTTATGCCCTGGGGCATATAAGGTTTTCATAAAAGGCGTTGCCGTAGAAACTTCAAAACAGGCTCAATTGATTGGCAATTCAAAGGGCTAGTACCCTTTTTAAGTTGAAAGTAATTGGAGGGCAACTAGCCCCCCCCCCACGCCCATCATTCCCCAAACACATCAAATCAAAATTGTGAGATAGCCATTTTGTTCAGCGTAGTTGATTTCCAGATAGAAAAATATATTTTTGAGGAGAACACTCCCCCACAACCCTCAGGGCAAAGGTTTTAAGTTATCCCCTAGGTGCAAATAAGGTTTTTATAGAAGGTGTTGTCGTAGAAACTTCAAAACAGACTCATTCGATTGGGAATTCAAAGGGCTAGTGCCCAGTTTATTAGTTGGAAGTGATTGGAGGGCAACTAGCCCCCCACGCCCATCATTCCCCCAAACACATCCAATCAGAATTTTGAGATAGCCATTTTGTTCAGCGTAGGCTAATTGATTTCCAGATAGAAAATATAATTTTTAGGAGGACACTCCCCCAGAGGACACTCCCCAACAACCCTCAGGGCAAGGGTTTTAAGTTATGCCCTGGGGGCATATAAGGTTTTTATAAGAAGACGTTGTCGTCGAAGCTTTAAAACAGGCTCATTCGATTGGAAATTCAAAGGGCTAGTTCCCTTCTCAATAGTCGAAAGTGATTGGAGGGGAGCTAGCCCCTCCCCCACGCTCATCATTCCCCCAAACACATCCAATCAAAATTTTGAGATAGGCATTTTATTCAGCTTAGTTGATTTCCTGATAGAAAATATGTTTTTGAGGAGGATACTCCACCACAGCCCTCAGGGCAAGGGTTTTAAGTTATGCCCTGGGGGCATATAAGGTTTTTTATAGAAGACGTTGTCGTAGAAACTTCAAAACAGGCTCATTCAATTGGAAATTCAAAGGGGTGGTGCCCTTTTTAATAGTCAAAAGTGATTGGAGGGCAACTAGCCCCCCCCCCCCCCCCACGCCCATCATTCCCCCAAACACATCCAATCAAAATTTTTAGATAGACATTTTGTTCAGCGTAGGCTAGTTAATTTCCAGATAGAAAATATGTTTTTTTAAGAGAAAACTCCCCAGAGAACACTCCCCAACAATCCTCAGGGCAAGGGTTTTAAGTTATGCCCTGGGGGCATATAAGGTTTTTATAAGAAGGCGTTGTCGTGGAAGTTTCAAAACATGCTCAATCGATTGGAAATTCAAAGGGCTAGTTCCCTTCTTAATAGTCGAAAGGGATTGGAGGGGAACTAGCCCCTCCCCCACGCCCATCATTCCCCCAAACACATCCAATCAAAATTTTGAGATAGTCATTTTGTTCAGAGCAGTTGACTTCCAGATAGAAAATATGTTTTTAAGGAGGACACTCCCCAACAACCCTCAGGGCAAGGGTTTTAAGTTATGTCCTGGGGCATATGAGGTTTTTATAGAAGGCGTTGTCATAGAAACTTCAAAAGGGGCTCATTTGATTGGAAATTCAAAGGGCTAGTGCCCTTTTTAATAGTCAAAAGTGATTTGAGGGCAACTAGCCCCCCACGTCCATCATTCACCCAAACACATGCAATCAAAATTTAGAGATAGCTATTTTTTTTAGCGTACGCTAGTTGATTTCCAGATAGAAAATAAGTTTTTGAGAAGGACACTCCCCTACAACTCTCAGGGCAAGGGTTTTAAGTTATGCCCTGGGCGTATATAAGGTTTTATAGAAGGTGTTGTCGTAGAAACTTCAAAAAAGGCTAATTCGATTGGAAATTCAAAGGGATAGTGCCCTTTTTAATAGTCGAAAGTGATTGGAGGGCCACTAGCCCCCCTCCCCCACGCCCATCATTCACCAAACACATCCAATCAAAATTTTTAGATAGCCATTTTGATCAGTTTAGTTGATTTCCAGACAGAAAATATGTTTTTGAGGAGGACACTCCCCCACAATCTTCAGGGCAAGGGTTTTAAGTTATACCCAGGGGGCATATAATGTTTTTATAGAAGGTGTTGTCGTAAAAACTTCAAAAAAGCTCATTCGATTGGAAATTCAAAAGGCTATTGCCCTTTTTAATAGTCGAATGTGATTGGAGGGCAACTAGCCCCTCCCTCCACCGCACATCATTCCCCCAAACACATCCAATAAAAAATTTGGGATAGCCATTTTGTTCAGCGTAGTTGATTTACAGATAGAAAATATATTTTTGAGGAGTACGCTCCCCCGCAACCCTCAGGGCAAAGGTTCTAAGTTATGCCCTGGGGGAATATAAGATTTTTATAGAAGGCGTTGTCGTAGAAACTTCAAAACAGGCTCATTCGATTGGAAATTCAAAGGGCTAGTGCCCTTTTTAAAAGTCGAAAGTGATTTGAGGGCAACTAGCCCCCCCCCCCCCCACGCCCATCATTTCCCCTAACACCCAATCAAAATTTATAGATAGCCATTTTGATCAGCGTAGTTGATTTCCAGATAGAAAATATATTTTTGAGGAGGACACTCCCCCACAGCCCTCAGGGCAAAGGTTTTAAGTTATGCCCTAGGGGTATATAAGGTTTTTATAGAAGGCGTTGTCGTAGAAACTTCAAAACAGACTCATTCGATTGGGAGTTCAAAGGGTTAGTGCCCAGTTTAATAGTTGGAAGTGATTGGAGGGCAACTAGCCCCCCACGCCCATCATTCCCCCAAACACATCCAATCAGAATTTTGAGATAGCCATTTTGTTCAGCGTAGGCTAATTGATTTCCAGATAAAAAATATAATTTTTAGGAGGACACTCCCCCAGAGGACACTCCCCAACAACCCTCAGGGCAAGGGTTTTAAGTTATGCCCTAGGGGTATATAAGGTTTTTATAGAAGGCGTTGTCGTAGAAACTTCAAAACAGACTCATTCGATTGGAAATTTAAAGGGATAGTTCCCTTCTCAATAGTCGAAAGTGATTGGAGGGGAACTAGCCCCTCCCCCACGCCTATCATTCCCCCAAACACATCCAATCAAAATTGTGAGATAGGCATTTTTTTCAGCTTAGTTGATTTCCAGATAGAAAATATGTTTTTGAGGAGGACACTCCCCCACAAGGTTCAGGGCAAGGGTTTTAAGTCATACCCAGGGGGCATATAATGTTTTTATAGAAGGTGTTGTCGTAGAAACTTCAAAAAAGCTCATTCGATTGGAAATTCAAAAGGCTAGTGCCCTTTTTAGTAGTCAAAAGTGATTGGAGGGCAACTAGCCCCCCCCCACGCCCATTATTCCCCAAAACACATCCAATAAAAATTTTAGGATAGCCATTTTGTTCAGCGTAGTTGATTTACAGATAGAAAATATGTTTTTGAGGAGGATACTCCACCACAGCCCTCAGGGCAAGGGTTTTAAGTTATGCCCTGGGGGCATATAAGGTTTTTTATAGAAGACGATGTCGTAGAAACTTCAGAAAAGGACTCATTCGATTTGAAATTGAAAGGGCTAGTGCCCTTTTTAATAGTCGAAAGTGATTAGTAATATTTTTTGTTGTTGTTGTTGTTTAGACCAGGGCACTTCGTATCGAAGGAGTTGTCGTGGGAACTTCGAAAGGGGCTCATTCGATTGCAAATAGAAAGGGCTGATGCCCTTTTTGATAGTCGAAAGTCATTGGAGGGCAACTAGCCCCCCCCCCCCTTACGCCAATTATTCCGCCAAACATATCCAATCGAAATTTTGAGATAGCCATTTTTTTCAGCGTAGTTGATTTACAGATAGAAAATATGTTTTTGAGGAGGACGCTCCCCCACAGCCCTCAGGGCAAAGGTTTTAAGTTATGCCCTAAGGGCATATAAGGTTTTTATAAAAGGTGTTGTCGTAGAAACTTCAAAACAGGCTCATTTGATTGGAAATTCAAAGGGATAGTGCCTTTTTTAAAATTCGAAAGTGATTGGAGGGCAACTAGCCCCCCACGCCCATCATCCCCCCAAAATCATCCAATCAAACTTTTGAGATAGCCATTTTGTTCAGCGTAGTTGATTTCCAGATAGAAAATATGTTTTTGAGGAGGACACTCCCCAACAACCCTCAGGGCAAGGGTTTCAAGTTATGTCCTGGGGTATATGAGGTTTTTATAGAAGGCGTTGTCATAGAAACTTCAAAAGGGGCTCATTTGATTGGAAATTCAAAGGGCTAGTTCCCTTCTCAATAGTCGAAAGTGATTGAAGGGGAACTAGCTCCTCCCCCACGCCTATCGTTCCCCCAAACACATCCTATCAAAATTTTGAGATAGCCATTTTGTTCAGCATAGTTGATTTCCAGATAGAAAAAATGTTTTTGAGGAGGATACTCCCCAACAACCCTCAGGGCAAGGGTTTTAAGTTATGTCCTGGGGTATATGAAGTTTTTATAGAAGGCGTTGTCATAGAAACTTCAAAAGGGGCTCATTTGATTGGAAATTCAAAGGGCTAGTGCCCTTTTTAATAGTCAAAAGTGATTTGAGGGCAACTAGCCCCCCACGTCCATCATTCACCCAAACACATCCAATCAAAATTTAGAGATAGCTATTTTGTTTAGCGTAGGCTAGTTGATTTCCAGATAGAAAATAGGTTTTTGAGAAGGACACTCCCCCACAACTCTCAGGGCAAGGGTTTTAAGTTATGCCCTGGGCAAAACCTTATATACATAAACCTTATATACATATAAGGTTTATACCTTATATACAAAAACCTTATATACATAAGGTTTTTAGAGAAGGTGTTGTCGTAGAAACTTCAAAAGAGCTAATTCGATTGGAAATTCAAAAGGCTATTGCCCTTTTTAATAGTCGAATGTGATTGGAGGGCCACTAGCCCCCCCCCCCCCCCCCCAACACCCATCATTCCCACTAAATACATCTAATCAAAATCTTGAGATAGCCATTTTGTTCAGCTTAGTTGATTTCCAGATAGAAAATATGTTTTTGAGGAGGACCCTCCCCCACAACCTTCAGGGCAAGGGTTTTAAGTTATACCCAGGGGGCATATAATGTTTTTACAGAAAATGTTGTCGTAGAAACTTCAAGAAAGCTTATTCGATTGTAAATTCAAAAGGCCAGTGCCCTTTTTAATGGTCGAAAGTGATTGGAGGGCAACAAGACCCCCCCCACGCCCATAATTCACCCAAAAACATCGAATGAAAATTTTGAGATAGTCATTTTGTTCAGCGTAGTTGATTTACAGATAGAATATATGTTTTGAGGAGGATACTCCACCACAGCCCTCAGGGCAAGGGTTTTAAGTTATGCCCTGGGGGCATATAAGGTTTTTATAGAAGACTTTGTTGTAGAAACTTCAGAAAAGGGCTCTTTCGATTTGAAATTCAAAGGGCTTGTGCCCTTTTTAATAGTCGAAAGCGATTAGTAATATTTGTTGTTGTTGTTGCTGTTGTTTAGACCGGGAAACTTCGTATCGAAGGAGTTGTCGTGGGAAGTTCGAAAGGGGCTCATTCGATTTAAAATAGATAGGGCTGATGCCCTTTTTAATAGTCGAAAGTGATTGAAGGGCATCTAATCCCCCTTCCACTCCCACCCTCCCATTTGCCCATTATGTTTAATAACTAAATGTTGCCTTAAGATTAAATCAAAATGCACTGTGATAATGCTAATTCCCAATAAGGCATCTCAGCAGTATCCCAAGAACGACTGAGGGTATTATGTTCAAACTTTCGAGGCTACTTTTGCTCTTAAAATTTAACCAAATCAAAAAAGTGTAAGTGTATCCAAGCTTTCAAAGAAAGTAAACAGATTTTTTGCGAAAGGTATCAAGTTTTCCATTTCAGGTCAACTAGAGGAGGTATCAAACTAAATTAAACAGTACTATTTGTGTCCAGAATTTTAAAATGGTGTATGCCGTTAAAAATGGCTGAAATTTTTTCTCCATCATACGAATAGCAGGCAAAACTATAAAGTCTTAAAAAACGAAAAGATTTAAAGTGTTATTTTCTTTTTCCCAGAAAAGACTATGTCAATATAAAACGAACATAAATTAATTAAAAAAACTTCTTCCAAAAAAAAAGTTTTTCAAAGAAAAGTAAAGAACTCCATTAAACAAAAAATGAGCAAAAATAAAATCAAATAATCTACTAAGCTCGAAACTACCACAAATCAGCATCGATAAATAAATGAAACCCAAAACGAACAGAAATTACAATAAATAACCGAGTCAAACTCAAAACGAGCAGAAATTAACATAAGTTTGACGCAAAACCCCTATGCCTTCCCAAGGCCAGAAGAAAATTTGCACTTCACTGAAAAAATACAAATGAATGTGCATTGTCAGTTTAATATACATATACTGATATTTAGTAATCAAAATGTTAAAATTATTTGATTTATTAAAGTTATAAAAGTAAAAACATTTATATTTTTTCAGTAAAGTACAAGTTTTGTTCTGGCCTTGGGAAAGCATAGGGGTTTTGCGTCCAACTTATGTTAATTTCTGCTCGTTTTGAGTTTGACTCGGTTATTTATTGTAATTTCTGTTCGTTTTGGGTTTTATTTATTTATTGATGGTGATTTGTGCTAGTTTTGTGTTTAGAAGATTAGTTGACTTTATTTTGCTCATTTTTAGTTTAATTTGAACTCTTTACTTTTCTTTGAAAAATGTGTTTTGTGGAAAAAGTTTTTTTTAATTAATTTTTTTTTACAGTCTTTTTCGTGGAAAAAATTTATATTTTTAACAGTTTTCAAATAGTTCGTGGTAACGATTGTAAATAAGGAGTAGTGCTGCTCAATAGTAACTGAAACTCTAAGAAACAGTCTTGAAACTAGAAAATATATAAAAAGGATCAATTTTTGAATTTTCGATGCTTATTCAAAATATGGTAACTTCATCAAATTTAATGTTATCCATCAAAAGTTACGAGACTGCAAAAATTTGCCCAATGTTTGAAAAAAAAGGAGAACACCCCTAAAACATCAAGTGATCTTAATGAAAATGAATCCAACAGACTCAGCGTGCCAGAGGACCCTACTTTAGAGGTTTCAAGCTGCTATGTACAAAAATTTTGAATTTTGCATTTTTTTTTTGCTAAAAGAGAGATAACTGAGGCGTGTTTTTTTCCAGGGGTGGTTGTATTGAACGAGTGATCGTTGAACATCAAAAGAAGGCATATTTGATCAGCAATCAAAAGTTCTAGTGCCCTTTATAAGTGACCAACAATTTTCGAGGGCAGCTAGCCCCCCTCCCACGCTCATTTTTCCCCAAAGTCACCCAATCAAAATTTTGCGATAACCATTTTTTCGGCTTAGTCAAAACATCTAATAACTATGTCTCTGAGGAGAACTTGAATCCCCTCAACTCCCGGAGGAAGTTCTACCAGCTATGAACTTTGCCCATTGTTTACATATAGTATTGGTTATAGGGAAGGATACAGTCGTTTTTCAGGAGGGATTTTTCTGGGGGGGGGGGGGGCAGGTACGTGAGAGGACCTTTACATGGAGGAAATTGTAGTGGTAAAAGGGAGTTTTCGACGGAGGGGGACGGATTTCCCAGTATTATTTAAAAGACAATCATAAATTAAATGAGAAAAGATTAAGTTTTTTCAATGAAAGTAAGGAGCAGCATTAAAACATGATATGAACAGAAATTATTATGTATATGAGCGGGATCACTCTCTCCTTAATACCTCGCTCTTTATGCTAATTATTTTTTTTTGTATATAAATTTTAAAAGAAATTATTACCATAAGCAGCGCAACACCGCTGCCTAAGTAAAGAACGGTGCTGGCACAGTGTATTATTAATTATTTTTGTAGACCAGGGCCTTTCGTATCGAAGGAGTTGTCGTAGAAACTTTTTTTTCAAGGCCTATAGGAGTATATTTAATTCTCTGTGTCGGCAGGCCAAGTCTTAGTATTATCACAGGAAATTTTCTGAGTGTGGAAAGGATGTTGGGAAGACATGGGAAATTATTAATTCTGTGCTTAAACCTACTCCCCTTCCGCCTTCAGTTCCAACAACGCTGATAGTTGATGGTAAAATTGTCCAAGGAGAAGAAAATGTTCAGCTAGAGCTTACGTCTTATTTTGCTAATATAGGAAAGACGACTGCTTCATCTGTGAGCTCTACAACTCCTCGTTGCGATTTCAGAGCCTATCTTGGACCCCCATGTTTAAAGTCAATGGTCTTGAACCCTGTTTCTGAGTTTGAGGTAGCTCGGATCGTAAATGCACTTAAAGGTTCATCGTCTTCAGGGCCAGACAGAATTCCTACAAGGGTTATCCGTGCCGTTCTTCCTGCTATTCTGTCACCATTGACAAAGCTTGTCAATCTGTCTTTCGAGAAAGGAATTTTCCCTGAATCACTCAAGCGAGCTAAGGTTATAGTGCTGTATAAAGGTGGGTCCCGGAGTGATCCTGCTAATTATAGGCCAATTTCTCTTCTATCTGTCTATCTGATGTCAAAAATTTTTTCCATGATTTCCAGTTCGGATTCCGAGCGAATCACTCTACAGAGCATGCTTGCGCATCTCTCTTGAATTTCATTCATTCGGCAATAGATTTTGGTCTTATCCCGGCAGCTTTATTTTTGGATGTTCGTAAAGCTTTTGATTCTTTGACTCATCAGATTCTTCTTTGGAAATTATCGCATATTGGTATAAGATCAAATGTTTTCTCTTGGTTTGAATCATATCTTTCTGGTAGACTTATTTCAATTGATCCGCTTTTCCGGAGCCCTTCTGAAGTAGAATATGGCATCTCCCAGGGATCTGTTCTTGGCCCCGTTTTATTTCTGATTTACGTCAATGATCTGATTTCAGCAGTCAAGAACACCAGTCCTCTAGTATGCTGCAATCTGTGTCATCCGGATGTTCCTTCGTGTCCCAATGCTACTTCTAATGAAGATTGCCTCGTTGCTTTTGCTGACGACAGCACTTTTGGGACTCTAGGGAGGACGAAATGTGATATCAGGTCTAATCTGGTGGCAATATTTGAGAGAGTAGTTTCATGGTTTGAGGCGAATTACTTCGCCTTGAATGTTACCAAGTCACATTTTCTTATTTTTTCTCGAATTGGTGTAGCTTTCCCTCAACTGACACAGCTTCAGGTGTCACAAGGCTCCTTGTGTAGACCAAAGAATCGGTTGGTCAGGTTTCTTGGTATCCTGCTTGATGAGAACCTTTCGTTTAGACACCATATAGCCATGATTAGGGTTAAGGTCTCACGGAGTTTGGGTGCCATTCGAAAACTCAAACACACCTTTCCTGGATCTATTCTGAAGCTTCTTTTTTTCTGCCTTGTCCAGTCATATGTCTCGTATTGCCCCATAGTATGGATGTCTACTTTTCCTTCTACACTGCGGTCACTTTCTGTCATGTATGATAAAACACGGCGTCTGGTTATGGACACCAACCGTTCTTCACCAAGACCGCTTCTAAATCTACAGTCTATCTACATTCTTTCTTGCGCTTCTTTTGTTTTTCATCAGCTTCATGGCAATCTTCCAAAATCTCTTCAAAAAACTCCTCAGTTTATTTCTGATTCGGCTCCATATAACCTTCGTTCGTCACATAATATTTGCATTCCTCCTACTCCCACTGTGCGGTCAGATTTCAATCCCCTCATCGCTTGTCATCAGGTTTGGAACTCCCTGCCTTCTTCAGTACAGAAATACCACTCGTTTGGCAATTTCAAGAGGATTCTTAAGGACCATTTAGTTAAGAATCAAACAGAATTGTTTTTTTTTTTTTTTTTTTTTTTTTTTTTTTGAGTTGATGTCCCCTGAATGTTTAGTTCTGTTTTATGGTGATCTTCTCTGCGCTATGACTCCCAGGCCTCAGGTATGGTCTCTTTTTAATTTTATATTTTGTTTGGCGATTCATTTCTTTTTTATGGTTATTTGGATATATTGTATTTTCTTTTTTTTCTCATTCCCCCTTGTATCCCTGGCCATGGAGCCTTTCGAGGGGGATTAGGAGTGTTGTGGTTGGATTGTATGTATTGACTGGATAATTCAATTTAGGCCTATTTTAATGTTTTTCTATTGATTTAGTGTTGGATTTAAACGGTATGGATTCCCCCTCTATTACAGGCCTAGGAGCCTTTGGGGGATTAGCACAATGTATTTTCTTGTATGATTATTGATTATAAATAAATCTTATCTTATCTTGATTGGAAATTGGAATAGCTAGTGCCCTTTTAATAGTCAAAAGTGATTGGAAGGCAACTAACACCCCTTCCACGCCCACCATTTCCTCAAACACATCCATTCAAAATTTTGAGATAGCCATTTTGTTCAACGTAGTTGATTTTCAGATGGAAATTATGTTTTTGAGAAGGACACTCCCTTACAGCCCTCAAAGCAAGGGTTGTAAGTTATGCCCTCGGGGCATAAAAGGTCTTTGTAGAAAGTTTTGTCGTAGAAACGTCAAAAAAGGTTCATTCGATTGGAAATTCAAAGGGCTAGTGCCTTTTTTAATAGTCGAAAAGGATTGGAGGGCAACTTGCCTCCCTCTCACTCCCACCTTTCCCCCAAACACATCCAATCAAAATTTTGCGATAGCCATTTTGTTCATCGTTGTTGAAAGTTCTGGGAACTAAGTATGTTAGGATGACACTCCCACCCCACAGCCCTCAGGGCAAGGAATGTAAGTTATGCCCTGGGGCAAATAAGGTTTTTATAGAAAGTGTTGTCGTAGAAATTTCAAAAAGGGCTCTTTCGATTGGAAATGGAAATGGCTATTGCCCTTTTTAATAGTCGAAAGGGATTGAAAGGCAACTAACACGCCTTCCACGCCCACCATTTCCCCAAACACATCCAATCAAAATTTTGAGATAGCCATTTTGTTCAACGCAGTTGAAAGTTCTGGAAGTTATATCTTAGAGCAGGACAATTTCCCCACAGTCTTCAGGGCAAGGGTTATAAGTTATACCCTGGGGGCATATAAGGTTTTATTGAAAGCTTTGTCGTAGAAACTTGAAAAAGGGATCATTCGATTGGAATTTCAAAGGGCTAGTGGCCTTTTTAATTGTCAAAAGTGATTGGAGGGCAACTAACCCCCCTCTCACGCCCACCTTTTCCCCAGACACATCCAATCAAAATTTTTAGATAGACATTTTGTTCAACTTAGTTGAAAGGTCCGGAAATTATGTCTTTGAGGATGAACTCCCTCTACAGCCCTCAGGGCAAGGGCTGTAAGTTATGCCCTGGGGGCATATAAGGTTTCTTATAGAAAGCGTTGTCGTAAAACTTCAAAAGGGACTTACTCGATTGGAAATTGAAAGGGCTACTGCCCTTTTCAATAGTTGAAAATAATTGGAGGGCAAATAACCCCCCTCTGACACCCACCATTTCCCCAAACACATGCAATCAAAATTTTTCATATTCATTTCGTTCAACTTAGTTAAAATTTCTGAAAATTAGATCTTTGAGGATGATAGCCCCCAGAGAGCCCTCAGGGTAAGGGTTGTAAGTTATGCCCTGGGGGCATATAAGGTTATAATAGAAAGTGTTGTCGTAGAAACTTTAATAAAAGTCATTTTATTGGAAATTGAAAGAGCTAGTGCCCTTTTTAATAGTTAAAAGTGATTGGAGAGCAACTAACCCCCCCCCCCCCTCTCACGCCCACCATTTGCCCAAACACATGCGATTAAAATTTGAGATAGGTATTTTCTTCAACGTAGTTGAAAGTTCTGTAAATTATGATTTTGAGGATGACAAACCCCCCAAACCCCTCAGGGCAAGGGTTGTAAGTTATGCCCTGGGGGCATATAAGGTTCTTATAGAAAGAGTTTTCGTAGAGACTTCAAAAAGGGCTCATTCGATTGAAAATTGAAAGGGCTAGTGCCCTTTTTAATAGTCAAGTGATTAGACGGCAACTAACCCCCCTCTCACGCCCACCATTTCCCCAAACAAATCCAGTCAAAATTTTAGATACCCATTTTGTTCAAAGTAGAAGAAAGTTCTGTAAATTAGGTCTTTGAGAATGACAACCCCCCCCCCCCACATCCTTCAAGACAATGGTTGTAAATTGTGCCCTGGGGCATATAAGGTTTTTTTTTATAGAAAATGTTTTTGTAGAAACTTCAAAAAAGGCTCATTCAATTGGAAATCGAAAGGGCTATTGCCCTTTTTAATAGTAAAAAGTAATCGGAGGGAGAATCGCCCCCCTTCTTCCACCCCCATCATTTCCCCAAACATTTTGATATGGCCATTTTGTTCAACGTAGTTGAAAGGTCTGTAAATTTTGTCTTTGAGGATGTTAACCCTCCCCCCATAGCCCTGAGGACAAGGGTCGTAAGTTATGCCCCTGGGGCATATAACGATTTTATAGAAAGTTTTGTCGTAAAAGCTTCAAAAAGGGTTCATTCGATTGGAAATTGAGAGGACTAGTGCCTTTTTTATTTGTCAAAAATTATCAGACGGCAAATGTTCCCCTCCACGCCTATCATTTTCGCAAACAAATCCAATCAAAATTTTGATATAGCCACTTTGTTAAGCCTATCAAAAAGGTCTGGAAATTATGTCTTTGAGGATAACAAATCCCTCAGTCCTCAGGGCAAGGGTTATAAGTTATAAAGGTTATAATTTTTTTTTTTAATGTTTTCACTTTTATAACTTTAAGAAATCAAAAATTAATTAAGATTTTAAGGAATAAATATCAGCATATGTATATTAAACTGACAATGCATATTTTTTCAGTAAATCCATTTGGATTTTTTTTTCAGTAAAGTACAAATTATATTCTTGGTTTTAGAAAGCATAGGGTTTAGATCCCTACTCAGATTAATTTCTGCTCGCTTTGAGTTTGACTTATTTTAATTTCTGTTTGTTTTGGGCTTCATTTATCTATTGATACTGATTTGTGGTAGTTGTATGCTTGGTAGAATATTTGATTCTATTTTAGTTTATTGTTGGTTTAATGGAGTTCTTTATTATTTTTTTTAAACTTATTTTGTGCAAAATTTTTTTTTGATTAATTCAAATTAAACGGCCTTTGTGGTTAAGGATTCATTCTTAAATAACTGGAACAAAAAATCGAACTTTAGTGTAAATAGCGAGGTGTTGAGGAGAGGGTAACCCCCCTCATCTATGTATTAGTTTCTGTTCGTTTTAAGTTTTGATGTTGCTCCTTAAGTTCAGTTGAAAAAACTTGTTTTATTTTTATTTTTTTTAATAAGAATACCAATGTTTGGCTTGCTACTTATATGCTGGAGAAACTTTTTCACCAATGTTAAATCCTGACAAAAATAGTATTGTTTACTTTAATTTTTTACCTCCTCAAGTTGACCTGAAAAATAACACATAAAATCATTAAAAAAAAAATCTTTCTATGCTTGACTTGACTTGCTTTATTTACTACAAATTACAAAATAAACTATATACAAGCAACCGCCCGGAGAAGGCTCTAAGAGCCTGATGAAGGACGGACAACTCTTTGACAAATTGGATACACTTACACTCGTTTACTTTATTTAAGTTGTAAGAACAGAAGTAGGCCTAGTAGTGGTAGTAGCTCTGAAAGTTTAAACTTAATACCCCCAGTCCTTCTCGATATATTGCTGAGGTGCCTTATTGGCAATCATCGTCCCTTTGTATTTGGTTTTAAAACAATATTAAGTTTTAAAGTATAATGGAACAATTACATAATTACAGGGGTGGAGGGGGGGGGGGGGGGGTTGGTGACATACCTAATATCCCTAGAGACATAGTTACTGGATGTCAATTGAAAAATGAATGGGCTCAGGAGAAGGGAAGCTTACCCTTTAATATCTTTGGGTTCTTAAAAATGGCGCTAGAACTTTTAGTTTAGTTCAACATCCGCCAAAATATACCCTGAAAGATTCACCTTAATACCCTTAGCTAGCATAGTAGCAATAGTTGTTGTAGCATTATTAGCAGTATGCGCATAGCACCTTTGGTTTTTTCAACATCCCCTCCAACAAAATCTGAAAGTTTAAGCTTAATAGCATCAACCGTTCCTGAAGCATTTCTGATATGTCCTCTTAACAAACTGTGTGGGCATACTGTGTTTCGATTTAGTTCCATACCGTTTCAAAATATCCAAAATTTTTCGCCTTAATACCCTTAGTTTTAGTAGCTGCAGTAGTAATAGTAGCAGTGGAATTAATAAAAGTAGCTTTAGCTTTAGTGGCAGTAGTAGTAGTAGTAAAAATACTAATAATAATAGCAGCAGTAGTAGCAGTATAAGTAGAACAAGTAGCATTAGGATGCAAATGTTTCCTTTTGGTTGGTTCCCACAACAAGCCCTGTCAGTTTCAACGTCACACATCAAACTGTTCCTAAAATATTGTTGTTATGCCCCTTTGACCGCCTGCTTACAGACGCTATGCTGTCATTAAGTTTCACCTTCCCCTCCCAAATTCCTTAAAAATCTCGCCTTCATACCCTTAGGCATAGTTGGAATAGTGGTCAGAGAAGTCGTATTTGTATTACTAGCAATAGCGTTAATAGTAACAGCGGTAATACTACTAGCAGCAGTAGTATTCACGTATTGCCTTTACCAATAGTTGCAACAGAAGTAGTAGAAGTAAATGCAGCAGTGATAGAAGTATTAGTAGTAGCGCTCAGAAACAAACTTAAAATCTACAATGATATACAAAACAGCCATTTCCGAATTTTTACCACTAATACCATTGCATGTTTTTTCAGTTCAAATAGCAATAATTATAAATATTTCTCAAAAACTCTAAATTTGGATCTCATTCATTTATATTTATTGCTAAATACATGATAGAAAGAAACACTTTGCTGAATATATATATATATATATATATATATATATATATATATATATATATATATATATATATATATATATATATATATATAATATATATATATATATATATATATATATATATATATATATATTTATATATAAACACAATATATAAGCATTAAAATTGGCAACAAATTCGGGACCTTCTTTCCCTTCTGCAATCATAAGAGTTATGACTATCGTTTTTTCAAATTGGTTTCCATAAGTGAAAAAAACTCTTTCAAGAATCGCTAAATCTTGTTTGATAAAATAACTTTGGAGCAAATATTGAGCAATTTCCTCTTTAATACCAAGAAAGTTGTACTTTACGGCTGTAAATCTTTTATTCGTTAAATATGCGCTTGGTTGAACATATGCTTAATTGAATGACAATGTATTGAGTGCATTCACCATAATATGCACCATAGCCAGAGTCAGGGTGTTGTTTCCAATGCAGCAATTTAGCTTGACTTTTTTTCATCAAATGTTGATAACTATAAACACATCTATAAAACAAAACTACAAATTTGAATCCTTATCACTTTTACTAAAATTAATCGATATACTACGAAACGCAATACTTATTTTGAAAATTTGTTTATCTGAGTTTGAAAATTTGTTACAAATTTCATAGTGATTGGAACAGTTTCCAATATTGTCTATTTCGTCAATACATTTGAGGGATTTTTGAAGTAGTAGCTTGAACCCCTGGAACTTTAGAGAAATGGTAAGATTCTCTAGAAGGGATTCAACCTCTTGTCTAGAAAATTTTCGCACATGTATCATCCCTACAATTTCCAAAACCGCAACCGATCTTTTTTCAGAGTCTTTGGATAGCCAACTGTAAAGCGTCTTTAAAAAACTTTGAAATCCTTTGAATGTACGTCCCGTCAAAGCAGCACAGCAGCATTTAGCAAATTCTACAAAATCAGGAGCATTAAAATTGGTAACAAATTGGGGAGCTTTTTTCCCTTCTGCAATGATTAGAGCCATCTCTTTTATAACTATCGTTTTTTCATATTGGTTTCCATAAGTGAAAAAAACACTTTCAAGAATTGTTAAATCTTGTTTGCTAAAATAACTTTGGAGCAAATATTGAGCAATTTCCTCTTTGATACCAAGAAAGTTGTATTTGTCCACAATGTATGTGAATGCATCCCTGTCCACTGTTTTAGAATCAGAAATAGTTCCTTCTTTATAGTAATCCATAATAATTTTCATTGTTTCAAAGTTTACATCATTAGATAATATAAGATTAGTTCGTTTTTCAAGCATGTCCGATTCTAGCATGGCATTGAAGACATCACTTACAGCTACTAACAGGGATTTCTTGGCTTCAACGTCACCACCGTCACATCGAATAGTGATCACAGGACTTTCTTCCTCATTAAAATTTGTCAAAATTTGCGTCAGGCCAGATAGTCGTCTCGTTCCTGTAAACAGAATGAAATCCAATATAAGAATTGCGGAATTGGTGGGGAAGAGGTTGGTGTAATAATTTAAAGATGGCACTACTGGAATTAAAAAAGGCAATAAACGAGTAATATGCCTCTTTGTATAAGTGATATTTTCGGTACAATCCCATTATATGGGCCTCTCTAAAAGTCAAATTTGGCTAATGAAATAAAATAAAATAAGATGAATATATAATAGTTTAGAAACAAATCTGGGCTATATATTTGCAAATTAGGGGGGGGGGGGGGGTAAAGTATTGCATATATTAAATACGTAACCTAACCTAGCTACCTTTTTCCTCCCCTAAAATCCAAAAAAACACAGTTTAATGTCGTATACACAATGAAAACCTTGCTATCATTGCCTGCTCTATAACAGCTAAGACGTCAAAATGGGTTTTATCATTGCCAAGTCTATAGTGATTAAGCCGAGAGGCCCATGTCATAGGACTGTACCATATTTTCTTAAGCTAATTCGCATGGAAGGTGTAGTCCACGAAACTTAGGAGGTATCTCGTCCGATTGAAAATAAATAGTTCTAGTGTGTTTTGTAAAACTTAAAGGCTATTCAGGGATAATCAGCCCCACCCCCCCGCCTCTTTTCATACTGTTTCTTCACAGACAGCTCCATAGTTCACAAGGTATACAATCAACAGTTTTGCCAAACCATTTTGCATAGAATATATAGACGGTCCAAAAAATGCCCCCTCTCGGATGATATGACTATCGCAGCCCCAGGGATAAGGGCCCTGACTTTCAAAATTGCACATTCTTCACATATAGGTTATGAGAAAAAAAATTGATACACATGCTTGACCACGGTTATCTGACGGCCTTAGGATTTTTAGGGTCATTCTCCGGGCCAAGAACATGAAGCGTTTCCTGGGAAGACATTAGAGGAGAGGATGGGGGGCTAGAATAGACAGACAAATATTCTGTTTTGATTAGCTTGAAATTATATCTTTGAATCGCTGAGCCAACGGAAACCTAATATACAACATATTTATTATTGGGGGCACTAGTCGACCAAACATAGAGCCCGAAAATAGCCGAACTAATTTTTTTCAATCAGTTTGAAAGTCCTCTAGTCCTTTTAACAAGGGAGAAAAAAGACAAAGAACCGGTTCACACAAAGAAAGGTTTCCAACAAGAGAAAACAATAGGTTTCTTTCGAAAAGCGTAAAAAAACATCCATCCAGTCCTGGGCTACGAGGAAATTAATATAAAAAATTGAAGTCGTAAGCAAGGGCCCCCAGAGACGCTGCCCGAAAATGGAGCCAGGAAGTAAAAAAAAATTTTCGAAAAAACTTGAAACTTGAACTACATGAAACTGAACGCACCAAAAACCCTAATTTGCAAAATAAATGCATGTCAGAGGCATGACCCAACCATAAAAAGACACAAAACCAGTTTTATGATTGACTTGAAACTTGTCTGACCATTGACAGCAGTGCTGCCATCTTATTCCAAACCTGTATTACCCAGGAGCGTATTCCTGATGCGCAATGTTAAATTCTAGTAACGTGTATTCTCAAGAAAAATAAAAATAAAACTTTTGTGACTCATACAGACTGATAACCGTACGTTAGACGATTGGAAGGCTTACAGGAAAGGCAATGGGAGACCACGTAATCAAATGGGGAGGAAAAAGTCTCCTGGACTGGGATTATGCTGATGATTTAAGCATCCTAGATGAAAGTGTGAGCAAAATGAATGGAGTTTTAGAGGTTTTGTGAGTTCAAGGTGCTAGAATTGGTTTGAAAATTAATGTTCGGAAGACTAAGTCACTAAGGCTAGGAATAAGTTAAGATGAAAGGTGACGTTGGGTAATGAAAAGATTGATCAGGTGGGCAGCTTCACTTAACTTGGTATTATTATTAGTAAAGATGGTGGGAGCACTGAAGATGTTAAGAGTAGAATAGCCAAGGCTCAGGGTGTTTTTTCACAATTAAAAAAAATTTGGAAAAATAGGAAGATAAGTCTGCAAACCAAGATTAGAATATTAGAAGCTACAGTGCTGACAGTGTGAGCAAAATGAATGACGTTTTAGAGGTTTGGCGAGTTCAGGGTGCTAGAATAGGCTTGAAAATTAATATTAAAAAGACTAAGTCATTAAGGCTAGGAATAAGTGAAGATGAAAAGGTGAAGTTGGGTAATGAAAAGATTGAGCAGGTGGAAAGCTTCACTTACCTTGGTAGTATTATTAGCAAAGATGGTTGGAGCAGTGAAGATGTCAAAAGTAGAATAGCCAAGGCTCAGGGTGTTTTTTCACAGTTAAAAAAGGTTTGGAAGAATAGGAAGATAAGTCTGCAAACCAAGATTAGAATATAAGAAGCTACAGTGAAAACAGTGGTCAAATATGGCTCTGAAGCATGGGCGCTCCGAAAGTGGATGAAGATTTGCTAGATGTTTTCCAGAGAAATTGCTTAAGGATTGTTCTGGGTACCCGGCTGACTGACCGTATTTCAAACAATGGGCTACACGAAAAATGTGGTTCAATACCGCTCTTTAGGGCTATAAGGAAAGAAAGGTTGAGGTGGCTAGGGCACGTTGTGCAGATGAAGGATGACAGATTACCGAAGATTGTTCTTTGCGGTCAACCGTCTATGGCTAAACAGAAAGCAGGTCGTCCTCGTCTGGGGTGGGAGGACGTCATAAAGAAAGATTTAAAGGAAATGGTAACTTCATGGGCGTGCGTAAAAAGGGAGGCATTGAATAGTTTGGGATGGAGGAGGAGCGTGCGTAGCTGTGTTGGCCTCAAGTGGCTAGGTGCTGCGGTGAGTTGTTAGTAGTAGTAGTAGTAGTAGTAGTGATAACAGTGGGCAAATGGTCTGGTGGTCAAGTGTTCAATGGTCAGTGGGCTGGAAAAATTTCCTAGATTTTTTCCAGAGAAATTGCTTAAGGATTGTTCTGGTACCTGGTTGACTGACCGTATTTCAAACAATAGGCTATACGAAAAATGGGGTTCAGTACCGCTCTCTAGGGCTATAATGAAAGAAAGGTTGAGGTGGCTAGGGCACGTTGTGCAGATGAAGGATGACAGATTACCGAAGATTGTTCTTTGCGGTCAACCGTCTAGGACTAAATGGAAACCAGGTCGTCAGACTAAACGGGGGTCTAGGGTGGGAGGACGTCATGAAGAAAGATTTAAAGGAAATGGGAACTTCGTGGGCAGGCGTAAAAAGGGAGGCTTTGAATAGATTGGGGTGGTGGAGGAACGTACGTAGCTGTGTCAGCCTCAGGCGGCTTGGTGCTGCGGCCAGTTTAATTAGCACGAACTGTGATCACAGCGATAACCAATTTGGTTTTCATTAAGGACTTCGCGTGCAAAACACCCATGCAATTTTTTGAGATTCCAGATAGGCATAAGAAGTCAAAAGTAATCTCTACGTTTGTGCCATTTACATTTCTAAAGCATTTGACTTCGTTTTTCACTCCCAAGCAATTCTTTCTTCTTCTTTTTTTTTAGAGGAAGAGTTAATCCATTTGTGTGTATTTGCCTATGTAAGTGGTATCAGAGGGTTTTAATCCGAATGCGTTTCGAAGGTAATGTTAGTAATTGTATTTGTGTGTGCCAGGGTTATTACAGTTTCAAATTAGTCAATCATTCTAGTTTCTTTAGTCCAAAACACAGTAAATTTGTATCCATACTTTCTTGCTTTAGGACAAATTTCTTCTTACTGTGTTGCAACATGCATCAGCAGTATTTTTCAACTATTAAATCATTTACTGATTTGATCATCCAAAATATCACTTCAACAAATATTATAGGCATCAATTTGTTCATGTTTGAATTTAAAACGAAAAAAAGAAAAAAACATTTTTACAATAGAAATGTCCTTTTATAATACTAGGATTATATTGAATGTAACGAAAGTAATTACTCTAAAAACTTTTTTTCTCCTGTGATGTTGGTTAGTATTGTGATTTTCCTTTTGTAGTTGTTGATGTTTTTCAAACAGTTCGTGGTAACGAACTGTAAGTAAGGAGCGACCCGGCTCAATGGGAACCGAAACTCTAGAAAACGGAATTTTGATACCAATAGATACATCAAAAGAATTAAATTTTAATGCTAATTTCAAATATATAAGTTTCATCAAGATTAGTCCTACCCAACAAAAGTTACGCGCCTGAGAAAATTTGGCTGATTTTCGAAAAAAGGGGGAAGGACCCCCTAAAAGTTATAAAACCTTAATAAAAATCACACCATCATATTCAGCCTATCAGAGAACCCTGCTGTAGAGGTTTCAAGCTCTTATCTACAAAAATGTGGAATTTTGCATTTTTTTGCCACAAGAAAGATCACAGATGCGTGTTTATTTGTTTTTGTTTTTTTCAGGGGTGATCGTATCGACCCAGTGGTCCTAGAATATTGTAGGAGGGCTCAATGGAACGGAAATTGAAAGTTATTCGAAAAAAACCGAAATAAAAAATGAAGGGCAACTAGGCCCCCTCCCACACACATTTGTTTCCCAAAGTCACCCGATTAAAATTTTGAGATAGCCATTTTGTTCAACATGGTCGAAAATATGATAACTATGTCTTTTAGGATGGCCTAATCCCCCGAAGTCCCCGGGAGGAGGGCTGAAAGTTATGAACTTTACCTAATGTTAACATATATTATTGGTTATTGGGAAGTATAGGCCTACAGAAGTTTTCAGGGGGGATTTTTTTCTGGTAGTGGGGGAGCGGGGTGGGTCGGGGCTTACGTGAGAGGATTTTTCCATGGAGGAAACTTTCATAGGGGAAGGAACATTGCTATAAAGGGGGCGCCGGATTTCCCAGCATTATTTAAAAAAGATCAGAAATTACATAAAAAAAAACAAGTCTTTCAACTGAAAGTAAGGACTAACATCAAAACTTAAAACGAACAGAAAATCTTACGTATATGATTGGGTTCACCTCCTAGTCAATACCTCGCTCTTTAAGCCAAATATTTTGTTTAGTACTTTCATAAGAGCTATTTATTCTAATTAAAGGCCTTTGTGATTAAGGGGTCATTGTTAAAGAATTGGAACAAAATTTGAACTCTAGCTTAATGAGCAAGGTATTGACTAGGGGGCGAACCCCCCCCCCCCCCCCAATATACGTATTAAAAATATATGAATATAGAAGTTCGTTACGTAAGTTAATTCGTAAGTTACGTATATTTATTACAAATGAAAACGTTAGTAAATAAAATTAAACAAGTTTCGAGAAAGCCATTTAACCAAATAAAAGTAAAATTAATATGAACTGAAATTACACGAAAAAAAACTCAAGAAACGCATACAAAATTTGTTTATATCCATTTTTGTTGCGTTTTTACGAGTCAATAAAACATTTCAGGAGGGGTTCAACCCCCCCCCCCCCCTCCCCCTTCTGGGTAACCACTCCTCTGGGTACGCCTTGCTTAGAGCACAACTAGAGAATTTTTCAAGGGGGGGGGGGGCTATGTGTTTTTATCAGGACTTAATTGGGAAAATTTCTCATATTCAATTTTTTGAAATTTATCACATGTTCCTGTGTCCAAGGGGGAACAATTGCCCCTTGGTCCTTCCCCGGTAACGTCCATGGGCGAGACCCAAACATAACTTTTTCAGTAATTTTTCCTGTCTTTTTTTTTTAACACTGACATATCTAAAAGGAAATATAATTCCGATTCTCACCAATAAGCAATTCAAATTAAGTTTTCAAAAACGGATTAAGACATGTACAACTTTGTAATTATTCACATTAATATGAATAATTACATATTAATTCATAATATGAATTAATATGTACGACTTTGTTGTAATTATTCATGTACGGTGAGCCAAAATCAAATTCTACATTAAGTCAAAAACGTTCAAAAATTAAATAAAAAAACAAGTTTTTTTTTAACTGAAAGTCAGGAACGACGTTAAATCTTAAAACGAACAGAAATTATTCCGTATATGAAAGGGGCTTTCCCCTCCTCAACGCCTCGCTCTTTACGCTAAAGTTTGACTTTCTCACAACTTTATTTGTTTTTTAAATAAAAAACTTTAGCATAAAGAGCGAGGCATTGAGGAGGGGAGAGCACCTTTCATATAGGGAATAATTTCTGTTCGTTTTAAGTTTTAACGTCGTTCCTTACTTTCAGTTTAAAAAAACTTGCTTTTTTTATTTAATGACAAATAAGAACCATCCTGTACTTCATATATATCGTTTTCGGTAAAGTTCAAACAACATTAAATCTGCTAAAGGGGTTTGAGAGGGGGAGGAAGGCTAAGACCCGTATCATGTTAGGTACTTCTACAGAAACCGCTCGTGCTTGTCTGTTATATAATACGCACTCGAGAAGTGAAGTTTGGTGAATGCTAATGAAATAAAACAAACTGTAATGAAATACAATATTTCAGCAACAAAAATTATGAAAACTACCGCAAAGAATTATGGAAGGGCCCAGAGTGCATTATAATAAATACGTAACCTAACCTAACCAAAATACCAACTAAATAAGTAACTTAAATATAACTATAATTTAGTTTCCAAACGAGCCAAAGGTATTGTCTGGTATAGAAAATCGTGTATTGTCTCATCTTCGCGATACAAGTTCTCGAGTGCGTATTATATAATTGACAAGTACCAAATCGTGGTTAAATCGTGGTCTTTGGGAGTGAATAACAAAGGCTGGAACCCTTGCACTTCCATTTTAGGTAGGACAGGATGACCATCAAGTGAAAAATGGAATGAATACTTAAATGGTATAATAATAGAATAGTTTAATACATAATGGAATGAATACTTCTATTACAAACCTGCATGAGAAGTTGAAATACTAGAAATATGCTGGTCCCCTTCCGCCATTTGAGGGAGCTAAGAATAAGATTGAAACTAGGATTAATAGCCAGGGAATAACAGTGTATCAGAAGTAGACCTATTCCTTGCAGAAGACCTGAAATTAGATAGACAAAAAATCAGACATTTCCTCCATTTGTAAACTTTAGTAGTATAGCCAATTAATATTTCCTATTTCCATTTCTTATTATAACAACATTTCTTATGGTTTTTATTTCCTATATTTTCAACAGTATTTATTTGTATTTATTTATTTTTTTTGTGTTTTTGGAAGTTGAGCTATCATTTGGAAATATGAAATTAGTGGCAACTGTGGAAGGGCTTCTTTATGGTGAAAGTGCAAAGGGATGCAGGCTGGGGCTAAAAAGTACGATTAATCACTTCCCGTGCAATATTTGTTCGTTATTACTGTCCTATAGTCTAGTCAGTAAAGTTGCAGATTAGCTTCCCCTCATAAAAACAACTTGTATTAATTATACAGACAACTGGGTATTAATTAAAAAAAAAAACTTTTTCCACAAAACAAGTTTTTCAAAGAAAAGTAAAGAGCTCCACTAAACCAACAATGAGCAGAAATAAAGTCAAATAACCTCCCAAGCGTAAAACTACTACAAATAATCAACAATAAATAAATAAAATTGAAAACGAACAGACATTACAATGAATAACTGAATCAGACTCAAAACGAGCAACAATTTACATGAGCAGGGCTGACAAACCCCATGCCTTCTCAAGACCAGAATATAATTTGCACTTTACCGAGAAAAAAAAAAACAAACGACCGTGAATTGTCAGTTTAATATACATATACTTATATTTATTCCTTAAAGTTTTAATATTTTTTTCATTTATTAAAAAAAAGGAAAACCTTTTAAATGAACTTTGTTTCAAGTAAAGCGCAAACTATGTTCTGGTCTTGAGAAGGCATGGGGGTTGTCAGCCCTGCTCGTGTTAATTGTGGATCGTTTTGATTCTGACTCAGTTATTCATTGTAATTTCTGTTCGTTTTCAATTTTATTTATTTATTGTTGATTATTTGTAGTAGTTTTACGCTTGGGAGGTTATTTGACTTCATTTCTACTCATTTTTGGCTTAGTGGAGCTCTTTACTTTTCTTGGAAAAACTTTTTTTTGAAAGTTTTTTTTAAATTAATTTTTGTTCGTTTTTTATTGACATCGTTTTTTTCATCAAAAAGACAATATTTTATATATTTTCGGTATTTTTTTCTATAAGAACCCATAGTTTGGCTAGCTATTTGTGTGTTGGAGAAACTTTTTCAACAATTTTTAATCCTGACACAAATAGTATTGTTTAATTTTATTTTATACCTCTTCAAGTTGACCTAAAAAATATAACTTAATATTATTCCAAAAAAATTATATCCCTGCTCTTTGACGACCTAGATACATTTACATTCTTTTGATTTATTTAAATTTTAAGAGCAGAAGTAGCAATAGTAGTAGCCCCGAAATTTTCTAATTAATACCCCCAGTCGTTCTCGATATACTGCTGAGGTTTCTTTCTGGAAACCATACACACAGTGCCTTATGATTAATTGTAAAGCAAACGTTCCCAAAAAGTGTCACCTTAATACCCGTAGCATCATTAGTTACAGCAACTATTCTGGTAGTATTAATAGCATACGTATTGCGTTTTGGTGATTTGAACATCATTGTCATCAAGTCCTGGAAGTTTCAACTTGAAACAATTAGCTGTTGCTATGACATAGCTGATATATCCTTTTAATAACCTGTATATTTATATACTTTTGTGATTTTAATCTTAATGCTCTTAGCCTTACAAGTATTTGCAATTGAGGTAGTAGTTGAAGTAGCAGCAGTAGTAGTTGTAATTAGCAGCGGTAGTATTATTAGTACTAACATGCACAATATGCACATATTGCCTTTCGGTCAATTGATCTTCCCCTTTAAGCATTTTCTGAAAGTCAAAACTAGTACTCAAATCCATTGTTGAGATACGCTCTTTCGACAATGTGCATGCAAATTGTCTCTTTGTATAGTTCAAATTTCCCTCCAAAATTTTGCATATAGTAGTGTGGTTGTAGTAGTAGTAGTGGAAACAGTAATAGTGGTGGTAGTTGTATAATAAGCAATTAAACAAACAAAAAAATTTTTCAACTGAAAGTAAAGAGTAACATTAATACTTAAAATGAACAGAAATTCTAACGTATATGAAGGGGTTGGCCCTTCGTCAATACCTCGATCTTTACGCTAAAGTTCATATTTTGTCCCAATTCTTGAAGAATGACTCCTGAATCATAAAGGCTGTTTAATTAGAATAAATGGCTCTTTAAAAATTTCAAAAATAAATTAGCGTAAAGAACGAGGTATTGAAGAGGGGGTGATTCCCCTCATATACGTAACATTTTTGTTTGTTTTAAGTTTTAATGTTGCTCCTTACTTTCTGTTGAAAAAAACTTGTTTTTCTCTATTTAATTTCTGATGGTTATTTTAAATAATGCTGGGAAATCCAGCTCTTCCTCCATATAAAATTCTCTTCCCCCATGAAAAATTCTTCCATGGAAAGATACTCCCACGTAACCTCCCTCCTTTGACCCCCACCATAAAAATTTTCCCTGAAAACGTCTGTATACTTCCCAATAAACAATACTATATGTAAACAATAGGCAAAGCTCTTAACTTGCAGCCCTTCCCCTTGTGACTTCGGGAGGACAATTTCCCTCAAAGACATAGTTATTAGATTTTTCGACTATGCTGGACAAAAGTACTATCTCAAAATTTTGTTCGGGAGACTTAGGGGAAAAATGAGCATGGCAGAGGGGCTAGCTGCCCTGCAGTATTTTTGGTCACTTAAAAAGGACACTAGAACTTTTGATTTTCAGTCAAATGAACCCTCTCCCGATCTTTTACAATAACTGGTTTGATATGACTACCCCTGGGAAAAAAATAAATAAAAATAAATACGTATCGGTGATCTTTCGTCTGGCAGAAAATGCAAAATTCCACATTTTTGTACATACGAGCTTGAAACCTCTACAATAGGGTTCTCTGGTATTTTGAATCAGATGGAGTGATTTTCATTAAGATCACTTGATGTTTTGGGGGTGTTACCTCCCTTTTTTCAAAATATGGCAAATTTTCTCAGGATCGTAACTTTTGATGGGTACTGTAAAAGGGGGGGGGGGGGGGGGTTCTGGTCATGGTGATGACCATGTCGAAACTCAGCCATGAGACCCGAGTACCCCTAATTAAGCCTCGAATAGAAGAAATGAACCAAGTGAGAGATATCTTGACAAAATCCCAATCATCGTAATAAAATATACCAGACAACACAGGTATAAGAAAAACTAAGATTTTATTATTAAAGAAGAGAACTTTTTAGTTAATAGTTATGGTTATTTCATTACAAATCAAGATTCAACAATATTATTCACAATCAAAGATCAATTCTTGCTCATATAATTGCTAGAAGTGAACTTTATTATTATTAAAGAAAAGCAAGCATTATAACTAACATATTAAGGCTAATATGTTCCTGCTTAAAGAATCTAATAATAATATTAAAGAATGGGATATATACCCATTTACTAGAATTTTAACATAATAAAATTAAGAAAGAGCAAGGAACACATTAGACTTACATTCTACATGCATATGAGAAGCTTCCGCAAAGCCATGAACTGACTTCTATGATCAGTGTCGCGCTACATAAAAAGATATGTTCCCCTTTATTTGTCAAACAAACATAGCTAAATTCAATCCTTCTAAGAAAGGGTGTGTATTGCAAAATAAGGAAATTGTGTTAAAAAGGGAAAGGGTTACAAAATAAGTTCATCGGGTTAAAATATACTCTTGAAAGAACATTGGCTTAAGCCGGATTCTACCAAATTCATAGCAACTTGATACTAATTCTAAAATTAGAAGGACATTTCTTACAGTACCACTAAATTTGATGAACTTTACGCATTTTGAACAAGCATCAAAATTAGATTATTTTGTTGTATCTATTGCTATCATGACTGCTTCTTATAGTTTCGGTTACTATTGAGCATCGCTCCTTGCTTGAAGTTAGTTACCACGAACTGTGAAAGTTGAGTAGCATATTTTTAACTCCTTTAGCTGGAGTGAATTCCACACTGAATCATAATTACTATACAATTTGTTATAGGTCAGAGGGTAGCAATCTAGGATACACACTACAAAGGCCGTAATCACCCAAGTAAAATTAGAATAATAAAACAAGAACTACGGCCAACTGGCCTATGTCAATCTTCGAATTTTCCGCCATGTTGCATAATATAAAGCCGCCGTTACGTAGAGTACAAAACCATACGCTCGATGAAGACTGAATAATACTTTCAATTGGAAAAGCATTTATATCATCAGCGAGGCCAAACGTGGTACAATTGTTCTATTTTGGTACATTTCACCTCTACTGTTACAATTTAGTACAATCCCACAAAATATGGTACATTTTACAAAATTATGGTACAATGTGGTACAATTCAGTATTTTTGTACCTATGTTTGTATTCTTCCATCTACAAATATTTTATTTCACCCTGATATGTTCAGCATAGTCAAGATTAGAGACAGACAAGCAGTCACCTATTTTCCTTTTTTCGTAAAGATACTTCACTTCCGGCGTCCAAAGGTCGACAAAAACATCTTTCTGTGTAGCAAGTCTTACAGATTGAAAATGAACGACTAAAATGAAGCTATGATGACACTTGGATTTGTGATGGTTGGGAATCTAGTGGAATAAAAACCAAAGGCCAACCATATAAATATATATATATATATATATATATATATATATATATATATATATATATATATATATATATATATATATATATATATATATATATATATATATATATATATATATATATATATATAGATATATATATATATATATATATATATATATATATATATATATATATATATATATATATATATATATATATATATATATATATATAATATATATATATATATATATATATATATATATATATATAGATATATATATATATATATATATATATATTATATATATAATAGATATATATATATATATATATATATATATAATATATATATATATATATATATATATATAATATATATATATATATATATATATATATATATATATATATATATATATATATATATATATATATATATATATATATATATATATATATGTATATATATATATATATATATATATATATTATATATATATATATATATATATATATATATATATATATATATATATATATATATATATATATATATATATATATATATATATAATATATATATATATAATATATATATATATATATATATATATATATATATAATATATATATATATATATATATATATTACTCGTCAAAAAAAGGTACAAAAGACGGAGTATAACTAAAAAAGCAAAAACACACAAAAAAAAAACAACAAATTACAACACATTACATTTAATCGAAAAAATTACAAAGACGAGAAACAAAAACTCAATTATACGCTGCACTGCAATTACGTAAGAAATTTTACTTTTTAAACTCCCAAGTACTGAAGAAACATAAGCAATATGATTGGTAACTTCAATTCAACTAACCTAACCTGCAGCAAAATACTTGATAATTTCAATTCAAAATCAAGGGACTCAATCAACTAGTCTAAATATGACAAGAGACGGTAAAAAAAACTAAATATGACAAGAGATGTGCAAACAAAATTAAACGGACAGCGATTTACTGCCTTAGCAAACGGTACCAAGGGTGGGAAGAAGCTTTCTCGTTGTACCGTATAATTTGTTCAATTATATATAAATATATATATATATATATATATATATATATATATATATATATATATATATATATATATATATATATATATATATATATATATATATATATATGTATGTATATATATATATATATATATATATATATATATATGTATATATATATATATATATATATATATATATATATATATATATATATATATATATATCTATATATATATATATATTTATATATATATATATATATATATATATATATATATATATATATATATATATATATATATATATATATATATACATATATATATATATATATATATATATATATATATATATATATATATATATATATATATATATATATATATATATATATATATATATATATATATATATATTATATATATATATATATATATATATATATATATATATATATAGCTATAATAATATTATAGCTATATATAATTAAGGTATAAAGCTATGATATAGATTTAACACATTAATAGACATATATTGTTGTCAGATATTAAATAATCATCCCATTTTTTATATTTGAGTCTCTTAACTAAAATGGCTGCGGACCACTGAGTTAGGTGAATGCTGTGAACTTGAGTGCCTCTTCTCTTCTGAATGAGATGATATTTAGTTTCAGTCTGTATTTGATTACTCAGATTCTGCAACAGGAAAAGTGTCCTATTTCAGGCTAATTGAAAACTCATGTAAATATTGGGCTGTACCTGTATCAGTGATTAAGTAAAAAAAACAAACAAGTTTTTTCAACTGAAAGTAAGGAGCAACATTAAAACTTAAAACGAACAGAAATTATCATAGACAGTACAATCGCGCTGCCTAAGTAAAGAACGATGTTGGCACAAAGTATTTTTTTTTCCTTTAGACCAGGGCACTTCGTATGGAAGGAGCTGTCGTAGAAACATGGAAAATTGCTCATTCGATTGGAAATTAGAATAGCTAGTGCCCTTTTTAATAGTGGAAAGTGATTGGAGGGCAACTAATCCCCCTCCCACCCCCACCCTCCCATTTACCCACTATGTTTAAAAACTAAATGTTGCCATAAGATTAAATCAAAATGAACTGTGTTAATGCTAATTCCCAATAAGGCATCTCAGCAGCATCCCATGAACGACTGAGGGTATTATATTCAAACTTTTGGGTCTATTTCTGCTCTTAAAAATTAACCAAATCAAAATAGTGTAAGTGTATCCAAGCTATCAAAGAAGTAAACTGATTTTCTTGCGAATGGTATCAAGTTTTCTATTTCAGGTCAACTAGAGGGGGTATGAAACTAAATTAAACACTACTATTTGGGTCCAGATTTTTAAAAGGGTGTATGTTGTTAAAAATTGCTGGAAAATTATCTCTGGCATACAAATTGCAGGCCAAACTATAAAGTCTTAGAAAAACGAAAAGATTTAAACTATTATTTTCTTTCCCCTGACAAGACTATGTCAATATAAAACGTACAGAAATTAATTAAAAAAAACTTTTTTCCACAAAATAAGTTTTTCAAAGAAAAGTAAAGAACTCCATTAAACCAAAAATGAGCAAAAATAAAATCAAATAGTCTACCAAGCGTGAAACTACCACAAATCTGCATAGATAAATAAATGAAACCAAAAACGAACAGAAATTACAATAAACAACCGAGTCAAACTCAAAACGAGCAGAAATTAAGATGAGTAGGGCTCAAAGCCTCTATACCTTCCCAAGACCAGAACATAATTTACACTTTACTAAAAAAAAAAAAAAAAAAAAAAAAAAAAAAAAAAAAAAAAAAAAAAAAAAAAAATGTCAGTTTAATATACATATACTGATATTAGTAATCAGAATTTTAATGTTATTTGATTTATTAAAGTTATAAAAGTGAAAACATTTATATTTTTTCAGTAAAGTGCAAGATATGTTCTGGCCTTGGGAAGGCATAGGGGTTTTGAGCCCTACTCATGTTAATTTCTGATCGTTTTGAGCTTGAAAAAGTTTGCTAAGGTTTGCCAAGTTTATAAATGGTCGTAAATGGGAGAAAAACAACGACTTTTGTTGGCCTGTAGTAAAATGTTTCTGTTGTAATATATGTTACTCCGAACAATTTCTTCAAGTACTGTCAGGAGTAATGTACTCTATTAGAAGAGAAAGAAAAACAAAGGAATGGAGAAAGAAAGTGAATGAAAATGAATTATGCAAAATTTTCATAGATAGTACTTTACGTCACCGACGATCCGCGTGTTACGTGAAGCGTAACACGCGGAAAAAATTTGGAATATGGTACATTTTTTTTGTCTTTGCTACATTTTTCATGCAACTTGTGGTACATTTTGTTTTGAGGTGTTGGTAACACGGTATATCATATATATTGAAAAGACTCGACAAGTTTCATAAGAAGTTTTAAAAATCATTTTAGCATAAGATGTCACAATTTGGTTCAAAAGGGGGGAAAGTGTCACCGACTCCAAAAACTGTCAAAATGAAACCAAAAGTGTCACGTTGGCTACCAAGTGCATATTTGGCTATTGGTCACCTTAATGGTGGCTCTTGTACAAATTTTTGCGAACAGGTGCGCAAAGTTGGTTGTTTATTGCGGGGTACACGACACAGAGAGAGTTCTGTGCTTTTCATCATTTTAAGGTTTAAAGGTTGGTGAGGTATGATTGGCAGTAGCTAAATACCTGTTTTTAGTGATTTCTGTTCGTCTCAAGTCTGATTGGAATATTGATTTCAATACGATCTGATCAGTACGTCAAAGGCATTCAGAAAAGTCAGAATTCGTGGCATAATCATAGCAACCGTTCAGTCCTGTGCACTGTAAAAAAGGGAGTGCCTTTCCTTTCATTTGTGCCTCAATTTGATTTCATCTTCATTTAAATATTGTGTGTCATACTGTTTTTCCCTATGTGAAGGTACTTCGGTACTTGTCTATTATACAATAATCACTCGAGAAGTGAAGTTTGGTGTATGCTAACGAAACAAAACAAAATATGATGAAAATACAATACTTTAATAAAAAAATTATGAAAACTACCACAAAGAATTAATGAAGGGAGGGGGGCGCCCAGAGCGCACTATATTAACTACGTAACCTGACCTAACCAAAATATCAACTAAATATTTAATTAAACTATAGCTAGCCTATAATGTATTTTCCAAAGCGAACCAAGGCAATTGTCTGGTTAAAGAAGTTGCTTGACTAGTTTTTGTCTCATGTTCGCGTCACAAATTCTCGAGTGGTTATTGTATGTTAGACAAGTACCGATACTTCTTACTGAGGTCTCTTCTGTCGGCCTGCAAAAACGCCATAGAATTACTTATTTCTACCATGAAAAAACGCAGCCGTCAGTAAGTGTCTTAACATATGGTAGAAATTTGTTGTTGCAATTTTCTGTTTTTGTGAAGTAAACAAGTATTTATTTTGTATTTATTGATGCTTCAAAAATTAGAACGGGAAATCGAATGATGCAAACTACAAATTAGGTAGTAGGCCTAAAAAATTAAATAAGGCTAGTGATGGAAACCCAATGAAAGAACTGGAAATCCAACAGAAAAGAGGGAAATCCAATAAGGATATTAAAATCCAACATATTTTTTCGCTCAACCAATAAAAATTCAATGATGTAAGAGGACATTCAACAAGTTTACTGTTCAACAAGTTGAAAAATCAATTGGGTATGTGAATCCAACATTTGTGTTTCTCAAAAAATTGAAAATACAATAATGATCATGAACTTCAAATAAGGTCTTCCAATAAATATACCATTCCAACGATTTTCAGGAGTTAAAATTCCCATTTTGTTTTGATAAATCATTATAAACAATTTTTGTTGAATCTCAAACAATTTACTTTTCATTGTGTACTGTTTCCGGAAGAAAACACTGAAAAATAATACACTGCAAGAATATAGCTCTTTCCCTACAAGCAGTCCTAGAGCGCTTCTTACGATTCTTCTACCACTACTAACAACTCACCGCAGCACCAAGCCGCCTGAGGTCAACACAGCTACGCAAGCTCCTTCTCCATCCCAATCTATTCAAAGCCTTCCTTTTTACACCCTCCCAGGAAGTTCCCATTTCCTTTAAATCCTTCTTTATGACGTCCTCCCACCCAAGACGAGGACGACCTACTTTCCTTTTAGCATCTGTCATCCTTCATCCGCACAACGTGCCCTATCCATCTCAAGCTTTCTTTCATTAGAGCCCTAGACAGAGGGATTGAACCGCATTTTTCGTACAGCCTACTGTTTGAAATACGGTCAGTCAGACGGGTATCCAGAACAATCCGTAGGTAATTTCTCTGGAAAACATCTAGCAAATTTTCATTCGCTTTGCGGAGCGCTCATGCTTCAGACCCATATTTGAACACTGTCATCAATGTAGCTTCTAATATTCTAATCTTGGTTTACAGACTTATCTTCCTATTTTTCAAACTTTTTTTAACTGTGAAAAAACACCCTGAGCCTTGCCTATTCTACTTTTAACATCTTCACTGCTCCCACCCTCTTTACTAATAATATTACCAATGTAAGTGAAGCTACCCACCTGATCAATCTTATCGTTACTCAACGTCACCTTTTCATCTTCACTTATTCCTAGCCTTAGTGACTTAGTCTTCTTAATATTAATTTTCAAACCTATTCTAGCACCCTGAACTCGCAAAACCTCGATAAGTTCATTCTTTTTGCCCACACTTTCATCAAGGATGCTTAAATCATCAGCATAATCTAAGTCCAGGAGAGCTTCCCCCCCCCCCATTTGATTCCGTGGTCTCCCATTGCCTTTCCTGTGCTCCTTAAGACAAAGTCCATCAAAATGATCCATATAAAGGGGGATAGAACACAACCCTGCGTAACTCCTGTTTTAATACAAAACTAGCTGCTAACCTCATTTCCTACCTTAACCGCAGCAGTGTTATTCTCGTACATAACACTAATCATTTTAATGTATTTGTCTGGTATCAAACAGTTCGTGGTAACGAACTGTAAGTAAGGAGCGACCCGGCTCAATAGCAACCAAAACTCTAAAAAACGGAATTTTTATACCAATAGACACATCAAAAGAATCACATTTTTATGCTGATTTCAAATATATAAGTTTCATCAAGTTTAATCCTGAGAAAATTTGCCTAATTTTCAAAAAAAGGGGGAAACACCCCGTGAGCTTATAGAACTTTAATGAAAATCACACCATCAGATTCAGCGTATCAGAGAACCCTACTGTACACGTTTCAAGCTACTATCTGCAAAAATGTGGAATTTTGTATTTTTTGCCAAAAGAAAGATCACAGATCCGTGTTTATTTGTTGTTTTTTTTCCAGGGGTGATCGTATCGACCCAGTGGTCCTAGAATATCGCAGGAGGGCTCATTCGAACGGAAATTGAAAGTTCTAGTGCCCATTTTAAGTGACCAAAACAGTGGAGGGCCACTAGGCCCCCTCCCACGCTAAATTTTTCCCCAAAGTCACCCGACCAAAATTATAAGATAGCCATTTTGTTCAGCATGGTCGAAAATATCATAACTACGTCTTTGAGGATGACTTCATCCCCCACAGTCCCCGGGGGAAGGGCTGCAAGTTATGAACTTTACCCAATGTTTACGTATATTATTGGTTATTGGGAATTATACAGACGTTTTCAGGGGGATTTTTCTAACAGTGGGGGGGGGGGAGTCGGGGGTTATATGGGAGGATCTTTCCATGGAGGAAGTGTTCATGGGGGAAGGGGGCACCGGATTCCCCAGCACTATTTAAAAAAAAACGATCAGAAATTAAATAAAAAAACAAACAAGTTTTTCAACTGAAAGTAAGGAGCGACATTAAAACTTAAAACGAACAGAAATTATTACATATATGAACAGGTTGGCCTCCTAGTCAATGCTTCACTCTTTACGCTAAAGATTTTTTAGTACTTTCATAAGAGCTATTTATTTTAATTAACGGCCTTTGTGATTAAGGGGTCATTTTTAAAGAATTGGAACAAAATTCGAACTTTAGCGTAAAGAGCGAGGTATTAACTAGGGGCGAACCCCCTAATATACGTATTAAAAATATATGAATATAGAAGTTCGTTACGTAAGTTAATTCGTAAATTACGTATATCTATTACTAATAAAAACGTTCGTAAGTAAAATTAAACAGCTTTCGAGAAAGCCATTTAACCAAAAAAAGTTAGATGAATATGCAAATTTCGTTTTAATTATTCATGTACAGTGAGCCAAAACCAAAACCTGCATTAATTCAAAAACATTCAGAAATTAAATGAAAAAAAAACAAGTTTTTTTGTAACTGAAAGTAAGGAGCGACATAAAAACTTAAACCGAACAGACGTTATTCCGTATATAAAAGGGGCTGTCCCCTCCTCAACGCTTCGCTCTTTACGTTAAAGTTAGACTCTTTGTCACAACCCTATTTTTTAAAATAATAAAAAACTTTAGCGTAAAGAGCGAGGCGTTGAGGAGGGGACAGCCCCTTTCATATACGGAATAATTTCTGTTCCTTTTAAGTTTTAATGTCGTTCCTTACTTTCAGTTAAAAAACACTTGTTTTTTTTTATTTTAAACCAAACAACAATAAGACCTTTGCTAAAGCTCTTCTATCAACAGAATCAAACGCTTGCTCATAATCTATAAAACTGAGGACCAAAGGTGTTTGACAACTCAGGCCCTTCTCAATTATTAATCTAAGAGTGAAAATTTGGTCGACGCATCCTCTACCTTTTCTAAAATCTTCTTTTAAAACTTTTTCTACAGCGTCTCTCAGTCTAAAAAGTATCAAATTACTAAGTAATTTGCTACCTGCAGAAACCAGACTATCCTACCAGACTATTTCATGCTATCTACCCCTGTGATATGAGTTTCTGAAACTCCTAATAAATCCAGTTCGAGTCGTCTGGATCAAACCTTACGTTGTTCTTACGATTCGATAGTTTCGAAAATCATCAATCAAAAATCTAACAACGCCAGCGATCCAGTGACAGTTATCTTTCAAGGGGTGGCTCACATTCGCTGCAATTGGTTTGAGGGTGGATTCTAGGGCAATCGGGGGCACTGATAACGAATATCGCGACTGCACAAGTTCGCACGCGTGTAGAACATGGTCATTTGGCCCAACGACGTCATAAGTAGTATCTATTCTATATATTCTAAATATACATGAAAATATACATTGGAATTGCTGTTGATTTGAAAAATACATGAAAAAATACATTGAATTGCGCAAGGAAAACCCACGCCTTTGACACTATACTTAGACACGTGCATTTTAAAAGCTGGCAAGGTTTTTGTAATTGATAAGAATTGCACAATGAATGTATCATTTGACGTAGACATTTTTTAGGAGCCAATCAGAGACAGCGATGGTTGCTCAATATACGATAACTTGATTGGTGATTGGGATTTGAATAAAAGGAATCGTTTTCATTACAATTCATATTAGTAAGAGAATTGAATTCAGAGAGAATAGTTTATTTGAGAGGATATTAGTAGAGAAAAATGAGTCATGCATTTACATTATTGGAGATTAATGATGGAGCCGGCAGCAGTAATGATATACGAGTACCCAATGTGGCTGTGGAAATAACCGGTGGCTGTAGACTATGCCTTGAATGGGGCGATATGTATGCTAGATACGTGATATCATTAAGCAAATTTAAGCAGGAGGAGCAACTATGTTTTGCTGGAAAAGTGAATATTGTGCATATAAATAAACTTCGGTCAGCATTAGATGTCCTATCGAAATATATTGATGAGAACAAAATGCATCAGGGAATATTATTGTTGTAATTATGCTCAATAAAATTGTTTCTAAATCAAATTTATTTTTCTTTCTATAGTAGACTAGCGTATATTTTTTAGAGTAGAAAAAAATTCTGGTTAGTCTGTAGTTGGTTGTGAGAGTGTTAGGACTCTAAAAAATGGATAGATTTGAGAAAGAGCGAATCATGAGAAATCTAGTGCTTATGGAAAAACGTTTGATTCTAGATGACGATTTTCTAGAGCTGTCTATTCAAAGGAAGATATTTTCTCGGGGAATGCTTGTCGATATAATGAAAACTGATTCTCCGTCATTAGACTATTGTATGAAGCTTCTACATCGTGGTCCAAATGCATTTACACATTTATTTGATATATTGATCACGACACGGCAAAATGATATTGTGGATATGCTTTTAAACATTAGTTTAGAAATTTAGGACTTTTTTCTCATGAGAAAGATGGTGTTCAAGGATGATTTACTCTCTCTCTCTCTCTATCTCAGACAATATTTTGTTGTTGCTAGCTCAGTTTCATTGTGGCAGTGAGAGTGTCAACACATGAAAAAATGTTCCATACATGTCCGCTATGTATGTACACACTGGGCAGCTGGTCATCATGTGAGAATTGCACAATGATTGATGAGTATGATGAAAAGTGTAGATTATGCAACCCGTGTAAATTGCATAGAGAATATGCTGTACAAATTAAAGATTGTAATTCCTGTCTTGAAGAGGTGTGTGACTCTCATCCTAGAGGGCACCTATGCTCCAATTGTCACTATGATAAATGTAATCAGTGGGAGATTACATATCACGGTTTGATTGGAAAGAATCCTAAGCGTGATTTTAGTTTATTGCTACGAGATTGGTATCGTCGTGGTTTTAGATTGTTCTGGGAGGAGGAGCCGGGTCAGCGATTCAATTGTTGGAACAACAAAAAGAATATGGTTTCTACGTCATCGTTGTGAAGACAATGGGTGTTATGATTATAAGCCCACTGATTTTTATTGGCTGTGACAGAATGTGATTCGACACTTGAGGACACTGTTTGTGAGATTGCTTCAAATAAGCAAATTGAAACATGTGAATTCTATAGAATGAATGAGAATAGTATCATTGACTATACAAAGAGATATGACAAGAGTGAAGTCACACTCTACTGTAGGAAATGTGACCCTGATATTGCAGTACATAAGGATCAGTATACTGTGAATTCAGATAATCTACCTGCACTAGTTGTTGTCGACAAATACCTATACCAAGTAGAAGATGAAATCTAAAGAGTAGAAAATTCGTTTTATCATGTATATAAATTTTTATCATTCATTAATAAACAATTTCACATACATTTTTAGAACATTTTATTCGTAGGGCACTAAAATCAATATTAAATACGCTTGTAAGTATATTTTCCACTAGAAAGTCGTTCAATCGAGGTAAGTCAATGTAGATGTCGAGAAACTGCTTGTAGGTGTAGTCACGACATCTGAACATGAAAAAGAGTAGTGCATGAAAGCCACATGTCTTAGTCGTTAAATCCTGTACTCTTCGTTGATTTTGAATAATGGTTTTCCCACTGCTTTCAATAAAGTTGCTGATGTATGGCGTGTAGAATTTATACGATAGGCCAAGAGGATCAAAATATTCAATATTCTTCGCTGTTTGAAAGATGCATAGCCAATGGCCGGTCTTCAAAGTCGATGGACTGCTATTAACAACGATTAAGGTATTGTTAACCCTTGGAATTTTTTCAATGAAGTCTGATGGTATACAATAGGACTTGTACTGGGACATGTATGGATGCATACTAAATACGTTGATTATTTGGTTTGTGTTCATGGTGCTAGGTCTAGTAGAACACTGCCGTCGGGTGTGATTTCCCAATAGGTTTCAAATTGACTCAATGATATTAGCGTGATACTTTCAGTCAAAGCATCGGCAAATGTACACTCTAAACGTACATTCCCTGTTCGTACTATGCTCATATCCTGAGTCCCCGACAAGTCCAAAACAATTACCCCATGATTTTTTGAAAACATTGAATCGGTTATTCCATTTTCAAATAGTTGAGAGTTATGATCTAGGGATTGCATGGTCAACTCGTACAGAGTTCTATAGGATTTTTTGTCAAATGATAGAGTGTACAGTGGAATACCATTCACTTTGCACACAAGACTAGATAGACCAAAAAAATTAAAATCATGGGGGGATTCAGTCCAGGATCCAACGGCACTGCCACTCTTCACAAAGGCCAAAGCCAATTTTGATGGGATTTCTCCATTGATAAATGATGAATCGCTATAGCTACGAGAGCCGGTGGCAATGTTATGTTGATTGGTGATCGTGATCGTATGGGGGACAAGAAGTTTAATGTTGTTACCATTGGCTCTTAGCTTTTCCACTGCCAATGCAACAGAGCTCATAACCTGTTGTTTTCGGACGTGGAGAATTGCCGATGTGATAATGACATTTGCAACGGGTGCTGCAGGAAGTGTTTTTCTCAAAATGAAATTCAATGGGGCCAGCTGTAACTTTATGTCAATCTTGACATTGGGGGGTAGCCATTGGGATATATTGAATATCTCATGATTTAATTTTCCAACCAGATGATACTCCTGGGTCACTGCTGTAGTCAACTCGCCGTCAGTATCAACACCTGATCGATATTCATAGTCCAATGATTGTCCTCTCAACTCCTTGTACGCCTTTGGTGTCATCATCATAAATTGTATGTAGCTTGCATAGTTGGATAAATTATTGCTAGTGCTCACCAATGTTCAATTAATAAATACATTAATTTGTTTGAACAGATTGTGTAGAATACAGTTTTCATAGGAGAGACCCATCGCCAGCATTTGGAGTTGTATTATCTGACTTTTTCTTCACCGCAACATTTAAATCAATAAATGTTGATGACAAATCAATGAAATAGTCTTCATTGGAAAATATTTGAAAGTGTATATTTTCCGAGAGGGGTTGTTGGGGATGAAATTGTTAATAGCAGCCATACTTGACACTGTCATCAACATTTTCAGCATTAAATAGATTCAATGAGGAACTAATTGATGGATATGATTCGTTGTGGGGGAGATAAGTCATCTTAAGAGAAGAAGTCCTTCTTTGATCTAACAATCTTTTTCTTTATCTTCTTCTTCTGCTTATTGGTCTTCCTTGTTTTATTCCTCAAAGTCCTTGTTGATGTCCTTCGCTTCCCGCCTGGGTGGAGACTGATGAGTGAATGACGTGCACGCATCCTTTGAAATCCCTCCCCATTTTGTCGAGATTTTAATTGCTCACTCACGGCTCTTGCTGAAGATCTAATATTTTCCTTAACACTCTCCTTGAAATTCTTGCCCGACCCCAGTCCTGTAGCGTTGAGGCAGCAAAACTTGATGCAGCAGGTACAAGATATTTTCTGGCAAAGGGTAGTGCAGAACGAAATAGCCTAGCAAACCAGATACCAAGACCATAGCCAGACATTGTAGTACGCCCCTTGTAGTAGTCCAATCCATTGCCTATTTGACGTGGACTCAGAGCACCAACATAGCAATCGATATCGGGACAGACAAATGGAATTCTCCTATTGTTCATTTTAGATGATTGTGCTATCGCCGACAATGGGTCGAAAATGACATGTAATCACTGCTAAGCCTTTTGTTATGGCTAGAGGATCACCCAATTCACTTCTTAGCGTTAACTGACAGAGTTCCAAATACGAAGTGTTTACAGGAACATACTGAAGATGCTTTATATTATAGTGATGAACAAGTTCATGAGTTTTTTCGTTCAAGAACACGTAGGAGGGGGACATTTGAATTACCGACTCTTGATGTTTCCACAAAGGATGCATAGAGAAATATGCAAGAGTCCGAGGCGAAACCTGGTGGATAATCAGCAAAAATAAACTTGATCCATCCCGTGAACGGTGCCAGCATTTTTCCCATTGATCATATTCTGTTAAAAGCCAAGAACGTCTCTCAGATTATCATTGAGAATAATTATTTCAATTGCAACAGGTGAGGTAATGTAAATCCTATCGTGTTCCAATGAATAATTAAAATGGAATTTACCATTCCTACGATATGAGATTTTTCTATTGATTGTACGACACAAATCTGTCATATTATCGTACTCAATATATTTCAATTTGGCATGTGGATATTCGCTAGATTTAAGTGCTTCAACCCATTCATAGTCGACAAAGAGTGTCCAATCGAATGGTATAACTTTTATATCATACAAACGATCCTTTCTCAGGATGTCATAGATATTTTTGAGAATAGAGTCGACAAGAGCTACTTCATAGGCACCGTCAAATTTGATGGCGGGGGAGAGTTTTGTCCAAAAATCACTTGTCGTATTCAAGTCGTTTGTAGAGAGGATCGGAAACATTGGACATAAAAGTTACATAGAAATCATTGGGCATTGTCAATATCTTCAACACCGATCCAAGAATCAAAATCAGAGTTGTATCCTAGCCACCGAACAAGTAACTGTTTCTTACCCCTGCGAGTAGGTGTCTTTAATATCTTTTCAATTTGATAGATTTCACTATTATTTTTAACTTTTTGTAGTTCATAGTCATAAAAGCCGCCGAGAATCTCTTCATCTTTGGTATCGCGCAAACGATAAGTTATGGGTTTAGTTTCTAGGATTTTTTTGCCACTTTAAAAAGTTCTGTGGACCATAAGTAATTCCCCTTTTCAAAAACATTAGTTGTTCTATTAATTCGAACAGTATCACCGACATTGAATTTATTTTTCTTCTTGACAATCTTTTCATTGGAATATTGTTTAAGAAAGGTGTCAATTGTATCATGATCAGAATGATGAACTTCCTTTGGGCTAAAGTTGGACAATGATCGATGAGGTCGTTGATTATAAATCAACATGATTTTATCTAAATCATGAATAAAAGCCGGTGTATTTTTCAGTGTACAATATCTTGAAATTAAAAGTCGAATAGTTCTTATCAATCATTCGGCCAATGCAGCCTTTATAGGACTATGACTATGATAGAGCAGTGTACTATATTTTGCTAGTACTTTTGCAACATGGGGATTAACGAATTCACTACCACGATCCGTTTGAATTTTTTTATATGAATCCTGTTCGAGAATACTTTCAATGGCCAGAGCAACTTCAACACCTCTCTATGATCGCAATGGAAGTGCATATGCATAACGACTATAAACACTGATTGCAAGTAGAATGTACTTGTACGGTGTATTGTGACGTCGTTGAATCTCATCTAGAGTCAGGAGATCTGCTTGCATTATATGCAATGGGTAAAAGGCTTTAGTTTTTCGATATTGATTAGCACGAAGTCTATGATTTCTATGCAGAGTGCAACTTGATTCATTTTGTAGATAGTCTTGTACACTTTTAGTGTGAACACCAGTGAGTTTGGAAAGAGTGGTGGGTGAACTTAAACTCCCCGCTTCACCATTATTTTCATAAACACCTTTCAGAACTTCAACCATTTCGAACGTAACACGTTGTGTAACGCCCGCTACCCTTTTGTATACTAGTTGTGGATGGTGATGGTGACATGATACGTTTTCGCTTTTTTCTCGCCACCATTGTCAAGTTTCCGCTAGGTGTGCTAGTATTTTCCAGGATTGATTTAAAATCTTCTTCTTCTTCTTCATTTTTTAATGGTGGTGTTGATGCATGTTCATTTAATTTTTTTAGAATTTGTCTATTGCCAATAAGACTTATGGGGAAGTTTAATGTATTTAGAAAGTTGTATAGATGAGGGTAAAATGATAAAAGTCCTTTACGATTTGTAACCATATCATAGATTAAATAAAGTAGATTATAGCTCTTGCCCTGAATTATAATCCCTTTCCCATTGCCATCAACTTGAATATGATCTTGACCACTTTCCATGAGATAGGTTAGGAGTCGTTTACTTTGTTCACGATATGAGTGGGGCATTAGATTTCCAATTTTCAATACAATTGAATCCAATTCCTCCTTCTTTAATTGTGTTCCAGCAGAATCCTGAGATGATTCTTTTTTGTGATCAATACCATTGGGCTTCGTCCGATAGGGCTTATGTTTGTCCACTCGGCCAAGTGCATCTTGAAGTAAAAGTAGTTTTTTATCATCCTCAATATTCTCGTTGTCAAGGAATTTACTCAGATTGCTCTCAAAGTGTTCCACGGGTGAGAGAGCGAGTTCTATTGGAGTCAATTTATAGGGTTTTGCCATCTAGAGAAAACTGTTTACAAGTCCTGCAATTATTGGCAGTAAAAGTGTGAAAAAGCTACCGCCCGCCTGAAGAAGTCGTTTCTTTTTAAAATTCTTTCCTTTCTTTTTAGAGGCCAATGTACCTACAATGGAACGATGTTGCTTTGCCTGTTGCTTAACTACTTCTAGCAGTTGAACATTGCCCTCGGTGAAATTTAAACAAAGTTCAGATATTAGATTAATGAAATCATTGTCAATGCCATGTTTGAGTATGGCTTTCCTAAGCGGAGGTTTTGAAGTGCTTAGAACCGAAAACAGATGTCTATTTTCATGTAGTTTTCTTCAGTGCCATGATAGCAACTAATAGGTCTTTTTAGTGTTCACGGGGAGATATACTGTAATTTCATTGTCGAAAATATCTGTGACTACACGCAGATCCTCGGGTGTATTTTGATTAAGATCCAATAGGATATAGCCGTAGGGTTTATTAGTTGCCTGATTGTATACTGAGAGCAGAAATTTAGGGGCGCCTGGATAGATTTGTTTATTGAGAGTTATTAGCGAGCTAGAATCACGAACAACTCTGTAGATGATGTAGTAGGTACAGTTCAATGCAAGTGTTCGCATACATTTGCTCTGATGAAAGAGATTGTGTAGAACCAGAGTAAAGGAAATCTGTTCATGATGAGAGCGAACAGTTAACAGTTGTAGCATTTCCTGGGACCATTGTTAAATAGTTTCAGCCAGATCGTCAATGATCAGCCAAGAGTTTGGTTCAATAATGCTGAAAACATCAAGTCCCTGTATGAATTGTATCTGCACCAATCCCGTCGTGCCAATTACTTTTATTTTATCGTATGACTCCTGCCAAATACTGTAGCAGTAGTAGATTTTTTTCGGCTTTTCCACAAACATTTTATCGCAATTTTTAATTATTTTAGTTAAGAGTGTTGTTTTGCCTGACATTGACGGCCCACACAGAAACAATCTGAATGGTGTTTTAAATTGATACATGTTCCCTTCAACAGTTCACCTAGACAACTAACTGTAGACTAGGGCTGTCTAATGACTAAATAATTTCCCTATTACTACTCCGTTCAAGAATAATGAGAAGAAGAAGACGAATAAAGAATCATATTTTCTTTTATTATACGCATAAAAAAGTAAGAACACTTAAAAATACTACATTGAAAAAAAGCATATTAAACATGAAAAAAATACACTTTTTTAATTTATTTATAATAAAAAAATACAACATTTACATAGGCACTAGAAAAAACACTTAAATAAATACTTTTTTTTTGTTTATTTATTTATAGAAAAAATACAACATTTATTAGAATAATGCACTTTAAATAATATCATTTTTATTTACAGCATTTGGTATGGGATCCCCCAACCCCCCTGGGGGCGGCCACTGTGGCGGCCAGGGGGCCCGCTGCGGTGGGCCTGGAAGTGCCGCGGGAAGCGCCGTGGGCCAGGAAGCGGGGGCCCGCTGCGGCGGGCCCGGGCCAGGGGCATTAAATAGTGGAAATTGATCTGCCTTGCACACACACACACACAAAACATTGAAAATTGTTTGTGATAAAGAAAAAAAAATTAAAAACACCCCATTACCCAAAAACCCTCCCACCCAATTTATACTTTTTTTTTAAATGAATTTAAGTTAATTTTTCAAGACCGAGTTGTTTTCTGTATTCTATACATTCAACTCGGTCAGAAAATTAAATAATGACCGTGTGGTAGTACCTTCACACCATCCTCAAGTACATAGACTTTGTCCGATATGGCCAACATGGCGTTTTTCTCAACTCTAACTGTGTAGTTTTTTAAATTGTAAAGAGCGAATCGCCATGACTTTCGCTCTTGGCACTAAACTACGTTCCACACAGTTTCTATACACACTCATGTCGAAATTATTTTTTACAAAGTGTGTAGGTACCCCCTTGCAAACTTGTTTGATATCCTTGTTGTGCGTTTCCACACAGTATACCTTCGGACCAGGAAACACACCACTGGATATCAGATCTCTACCCGTTTCAGATTTTAGCATTAACAATTGATTTGGGGCCTGGCGTTTCACTAGGTCTGGGTAGAGGGATTCGTCCTAATTAGTGTAGTCCATTCGTGAGCTATGTACTCGCCATTTTCAAATCATTCAATAGATTTTCAGTTTTGACTTTTAACAGGAGTGAATCAGTGTCCCCGTAATACACTTGAACTTGTCCCTCAATCGGCCACTGTACCTTGCATACATTATAATAAAATGACAACATGAGTTTCTTGGATATTTCAGTTATTGCACTCCCGCCTGCAATATTTTTATTTAAAACAATGCTTCTTTTCTTAAGGTGTAGGAGCACCATATCAGAGTCTATGATTGTGAACGATGTGAAGTTCGGATCCGCAATGATTCGAGCACAATCTTTGGGATTGGTTACAATGTCACATCGACTTCTGTTTCGTACGCTTTCGCACATTTTACCGAAAGCTGAGTTCAAAATGAGTTTATAGACTTCTTTTTCAACTTTCGTTTTCGCTTGTGAACGCTTACTGACAAAGGTGTCAATAAACGTTTTCATGTAAGGCTTTTGATCAAACTGGAGGGCTCTATGAATCTTTGTGACCTTGAAACCATTGGACACCATCCATTTCAACAGCACGTGATGAACGACGATATTCTGTTTCGGGTTGAGGTCGGCAATTAGTTTTTGTTTTAAAGGTACCCAGTGCATACTCCCATCCTTTACTAAAGATAAATTGTAGGGGCTCAGAGAGTCCCTACCAACCGGTCTATTTATGCACGGAAAAAAAACAAAGTCTTTTACCAAGTCATGGATTTCCATGTGTATTTCACTGTCAATTTCGAAAAAACATCCCTATACCCCATTCTCCTCAACACTGGCAATGTCGGGGAAATTCGAAGCACATGGATTGTCAAGTCATTTATAATTGCCACACGGCAAACAGTAGTGAGACATTGCCGATGGGTAAAGAGAATTCATATCCAAAAAAAACTGCGTCCGACTTTTCATCGGTGTGCTGTCCGGTCGGATCAGTTTTTCATAATACGATCCTTGAACCACAAAAAAGGATACACAGGAGAATGAGAAACAGTTTTCATAATGCGATCCCCGTGAAAAACATACCCACACCCTCATTGATTTCTCTACAAACAGATGCTGATCCATATCGGCGATCAGACCTATTTCTTCTTTGCTGATTTTAAGTATCAAGTCCATCACCAAATGGGGAGTGGAAAAATAATAACCTAAATCCAACCCAAATTCCCCATAGGTTTTATCCGTATTTTTGCACACAATGTCCAGCAGAGTGAGTACGTCACTGGCCAAGTATAGTTTACAATAATCCCACCCATGTTTACATCCACCCTTTGCCCAAACCCTCTTAGCAAATTCATAGTCTAGTGGTGCACTCACTCTCAGTAAGAGAATTGTAAAAAGCTTCATTGGGCGGTAGTGACACCTCATCTAGCCTCGAGCCAGAGTTGTAATAATCATATGGATATATACCCTTACACGTTAATAAATCATACATTTCATCATCGGGGAAGCGCTGTTTGAGGAGGGGGAAGCTATCAAAATTGTCACTTTTCTGTACCTGAATCAATTGACTTAAAGATTTGGGGAAGAAGCTGAAAGAGTCTAAAAAACGGATTTTATTCAGGCACGTGCTACCCTTGTCAACTGTTTTCCACATGAATTCTAGCAGCAGTAGCTTCTCCGATGATTTGGGTATGATATTATATGAAAAAGAACCATCTATCCATGCGTCATCTACAACTCCACTCTTGGCAATGCGGGCCAACGCCGGTAGAACAAACTTTAAGTCGTAATTGGAATTGTGTATAAAAACAGGTACGAAATATTGCTGTCTAACGTTTTAAATTGCACGACTGATGTGCTACCCCTCTAAAGTTACTCCCTCCCGATGTAATTTCCTGCCACAAATGATCGTGGTCGATCACCTCCTCCTCCCCCATTCCCAACACCATCATCAAATTCCCCCTTGCAAACCCAACACATTTTACGATTTTTAATGGCCGCTATGTCATCTGGTGATAGGAGCTTAGGATAGTTTGTATAACGAAGGCGCGAAATTGCACCGTTCACTGTTTTGATTAGACTGACCAATGCCGAGCGCATGCAGTCTTCACCGTCACCCAACATCTCAACTACATCCAGCACTTGCATGGTATTATTGGAATCTCGTTGCGCGTGAGCGTAAGAGACCCCTATGGCTTCATGTATTTTAACACGATTTGAATTTGACGGATCGCACACGTCTGTCAGTTTCGCTTCACAGTCTAAAGCGATCTTATTGCTCTGCAGGAGCGTGTGTTTTGGAAATTTTTAAAACGTAAGATCGCTCTATCTCCGCTTACCGTCTCCACAGCATGGTGTCCATGACGTTTACAGTGTTTCATGTGATGCTTTAACTTTAAATCAGTCCAAAATCTTGAGAGACATGTTGGACAGTAATAACGTACACCCCCACATTTCTTACCCTCACTTAGAACCCTACTAATATCCGTAATTGGATTGAAATGACCAATTGAATCAGGGTCTGTGGGTGGAGTGTATAGAAGCCACACCCAATGTTCTACTGATTCAATTAAAGGAGCCCGCACTGGAAATAATACCCCCTTCTTATCGGAACGCTGGCCCTCCTCAAATTCTGTTTCATACTGTAACACCGTGACACCAATCTTTAAATGTGCATTAGCCCACTCGAAAATATCTATTCCTTTTAGTGTCACGGGAAATTGACCATTTTAAACAATTAAAATCTACTTTGAGGAGCTTTGAACCCTCCCAACCATTAACTGCCATTTCATCCAACTTTTTCTTAGTGACATTATTGCGCAGAGGTCTGTATGCTGCAATTAAAAATGCATACTTGAAACACTGTAGCCTCGTATCGAAACAGATTCGTTGCAACCCCTTACACCCCTCTACATCTGAATGATATTTTAATTCAATTGCCCTCTTCCCATGCCCACCTCTTACAATAAAATCCTTTTTGAATCTACAAATATAACATTTAAACTTTCAATAAATAAACCACAGATCCACTACCCCCTCGTTATAATTTTCCCAGTTACTTTGAATACTATTAGCCCAATTTAGAAAAAACCTCCCCATAATTTGATAAATGCGGGTGAATTGCCAACATCTCTGTGTGCAAGTATTTCGAATACACCTCACCCGCATTTTTATTTAAAAAAAATATTTTTAGTGCTATTGATGCTTTTAAACTGACCCCCACCCCCCACAACCCCATCTGTTGTTCAAGAATGGCTCGAATCTTATTAGTATATAAATGTGTAATGGCCGAGGGATCTGTTATTATATCCCCCGACACTAGAGAGTTAAAGGGATCACCGTAACTGGCGCTGTAGACCTTTGTGTGGTGCAAGGCAGAGTTGGACATAAAAAAATCTGGAAGAGGGGATACTGGTGTTGTTGCTGTATTACTACTACTACTATTACTAGCACTAGGTATATCATTATGCGGAATGGAGGGGGGTGACATAGAATTGTCAATAGCACCACCCCCAGTCTGTTCAATTGCAATGGTTGGAGATGGCATGAAGTCCCCTAGGCCTGTTAGTACGTATTCCAAGGTGTTTGGGGACAGCTGATCGAGCCAGCCTGTATTGTCCTGTGATGGGATTTCTTTATGAGGACCCGGTTCAGATGCACTAGTAACATCCCCTAAATGCTCACGCATAAATCTATCTGCCCACGTCCGGGTCCTCCAACATGTCATGTCACAAGTTAATCGTCTAGGCTGGCCATCTCCCCAAAACAATAATTAAGAAAACCCCTATGCCACTACATATTGTCTAGAACTAATGTAGGTTCATCTCTGAACTCCATTGGTGGTGCTAAAATTGGTTCAGGTCCAGTAAATGTTGATGTTTCATGACCCAATGGCGCTGCTATTTCATTAATCTATAGAAAAAAGGTTTATTTTCTATGTGAAATAAGCATTATTTCATAAAGTTAAAAATCATGTTCATTTCTAGTCGTATGTTTACCTGAATATTTAACACGTACCATTTTTCGATATCATCCACAAAACTCGATTCCTCCTAGAATTATTTAAACTAAATACGTACCCCCGCCCTCCCACAGAAAGTTCAGAAAAATACAATAGCCTTATTTATAGTGAAGCATTTTTTCTACTCGTATGTTTACCCGAATATTTAATACATACCATTTTTCCATACCAGGCCCCACAAAACTCAATTCCTCCTAGAATTATTTAAACTAAATAGTTACCCCTAGAAAGTTCAGAAAGATGTAATAGCCTTATTTATAGTGAAGCGTTTCTTAGTCGTGTGTTACCTGAATATTTAACACGTACCATTTTTCCACACCAGCCCCCCCCCCCCACAAAACTCAATTCCTCCTAGAATTATTTAAACTAAATACTTACCCCCCATCTCCCACAGAAAGTTCAGAAAGATGTAATAGCCTTATCTATAGTGAAGCGTTTCTTAGTCATATGTTTACCTGAATATTTAACACGTACCATTTTTCCATATCACCCAAAAAACTCAATTCCTCCTAGAATTATTTAAGTAAAGATTCATGTATAAGGTAGAGCTAAAATACATACATTTACAAATTCAGACTGCACTTGTAGATCTGAAGTCCCTGGTAAAGCATGAAGGGGGGTGTCCTCCCGATCTTGACTAGATGAGGCTGATGCATTATGAGAAAGCATCCATTCCCTCTTGAATTTTCTGCCAGGTTGCATAGAGGTTTGTGCAGAGCTGACACTGGCTTGAGAGGCTCCTGGCTGGTCCATAGAACTTGTAATAGAGCTAGCATATCTGATGTTGGATGGTCTTGCAGCTTGCATCGATGTGGTATCACCCCATCTTGTTCTCTTTTCAGGGGGGGAGTAATTGTAGGAATCTTCCTCCTCCTTAAAAAAGAAGAAAAATTTATTCTGATGTTTGTAGTGCTATAACTATTAGCACTTTAGAAATATTTTAAAAAGCTTCTAAAGTAAAATTTTGGAAATTTTTTAGTTTGGAGGGAAGGGGGTGGAGGGGGATTTCAAAAACGTCTCCCCCATAATATAATTTGCCCTATAAAGTCGATTCTGATATTTGTAGCACTCTATGTCTTAGCGCTTTAGAAATAATTAAAAAGGCTTCTAATGTAGAATTTTGGAAAATTTGAGTTTGGAGGGGAAGGGGGATTTCAAAAACATCTTCCCATAATATAAATTACCCCCTAAAGTCGATTCTGATATTTGTAGCACTCTATGTCTTAGCGCTTCAGAAATATTTAAAAAAAGGTTCTAAAGTAAAATTTTTGAAAATTTGAGTTTGGAGGGGAAGGGGGATTTCAAAAACATCTTCCCATAATATAAACTACCCCCTAAAGTCGATTCTGATATTTGTAGCACTCTATGTCTTAGCGCTTTAGAAATAATTAAAAGGCTTCCAATGTAGAATTTTGGAAAATTTGAGTTTGGAGGGAAGGGAGATTTCAAAAACATCTCCCCATAATATAATTTGCCCTATAAAGTCGATTCTGATATTTGTAGCACTCTATGTCTTAGCGCTTTAGAAATAATTAAAAAGGCTTCTAATGTAGAATTTTGGAAAATTTGAGTTTGGAGGGGGAGGGGGATTTCAAAAACTCTCCCCATAATATAAATTACACCCTAAAGTCGATTCTGATATTTGTAACACTCTATGCCTTAGCGCTTTAGAAATATTTAAAAAAGGTTCTAAAGTAAAATTTTTGAAAAATTTGAGTTTGGAGGGGAAGGGGGATTTCAAAAAAACATCTTCCCATAATATAAATTACCCCCTAAAGTCGATTCTGATATTTGTAGCACTCTATGTCTTAGCGCTTTAGAAATAATTAAAAAGGCTTCCAATGTAGAATTTTGGAAAATTTGAGTTTGGGAGGGAAGGGAGATTTCAAAAACATCTCGCCATAATATAATTTGCCCTATAAAGTCGATTCTGATATTTGTAGCACTCTATGTCTTAGCGCTTTAGAAATAATTAAAAAGGCTTCTAATGTAGAATTTTGGAAAATTTGAGTTTGGAGGGGGAGGGGGATTTCAAAAACATCTCCCCATAATATAAATTACACCCTAAAGTCGATTCTGATATTTGTAACACTCTATGTCTTAGCGCTTTAGAAATAATTAAAAAGGCTTCCAATGTAGAATTTTGGAAAATTTGAGTTTGGAGGGAAGGGAGATTTCAAAAACATCTCCCCATAATATAATTTGCCCTATAAAGTCGATTCTGATATTTGTAGCACTCATATGTCTTAGCGCTATAGAAATAATTAAAAAGGCTTCTAATGTAGAATTTTGGAAAATTTGAGTTTGGAGGGGGAGGGGATTTCAAAAACATCTCCCCATAATATAATTTGCCCTATAAAGTCGATTCTGATATTTGTAGCACTCTATTCTTAGCGCTTTAGAAATAATTAAAAAGGCTTCTAATGTAGAATTTTGGAAAATTTCAGTTTGGAGGGAAGGGCGATTTCAACAACATCTCCCCATAATATAATTTGCCCTATAAAGTCGATTCTGATATTTGTAGCACTCTATGTCTTAGCGCTTTAGAAATAATTAAAAAGGCTTCTAATGTAGAATTTTGGAAAATTTGAGTTTGGAGGGAAGGGAGATTTCAAAAACATCTCCCCATACTATAAATTACCCCCTAAAGTCGATTCTGAGTTTAGTGTACTATTCTTTAATTAATGATTTTAATATCATTTTTTTTAGTATACCATAACGCTAGACCATATTTTAAATTGACAACATTGTTCAAACATCACTTATGCATCGCATTTCAAAGGCTTTACACACACCACACATACACACAGTCAATGTGGCATCGTTCCATCTTGCTCCCTATCAATTCTGAGTTTCTGGATAAAATTACACAAAACCCGTCTTAATCACCGAGCTTTTGTTTTCAGATAGGACACGTGCGAAGTTTTGCTTGCAAAAGGGACCCATTTCTCTAATTACAAACACAGATGCATTTAGTTGGACCGGAAAAAGACGAAATATCTTAAATGTACAATTGGGAAAGGAGACATTTTGAACGAGATAAGTAAAACTACAGAATTATGCTCGTAAATAGAGCAGTTGAGGAGGGGTTTTTGTTTACATAATAGAAAAAAAAGCGTACTTTGTGTTTTCTAACGGAGTATACTTATACTATTGTATGGGTTTGTATTGTTGGAGGGGAGGGGGGCCTATGCCCCTGAAATTTGAATTTACTGGTAAAATAATTTTTATTTGGAAAAAAATTAAGAAATTCAGTAAACTATACTCACGTTGACAATTGAAGTATCCATTGTTTCAAAGTTAATAATGTTCAATGTACTTTCTACGATACGTTAAAACACAATGAAAATTAAATCGTAATGTATGAACATTTTATACAGAATCTCAAGGACGAATAAAAAACGGATGTTGGCTCGAAAAACACTTTGCTTGAGTTATATAATTTCGTGCATACTCCCAAAACATGTTGGAGCACTTTATATAGTGCCAGCTTTTGAAAAAAAAATTGTGAAATTTCTTGTGTAATAAAACCTTGACTTTAGTTTCATAACATACTTGACCACTTTGTAATGAGTCCAACTTTTAAAATGTGCATGTCTAAGTATGGTGTCAAAGGCGTGGGTTTTCCTTGCGCAATTCAATGTATTTTTTCATGTATTTTTCAAATCAACAGCAATTCCAATGTATATTTTTCATGTATATTTAGAATATATAGAATAGACACTACTCTCATACCGCTCTTGATTTTATTTACACGGTAAAATAAACTGAAAACTTTATAAACTTGACATATTTTGAATTCTAAGAACGAGTATTTTCACCTGCTATTTTTATTTTTTCCCCACAACCTTTATTTGTTTTGTTAACCCATATTTAATATTGAAAACAAGGTTTTTAAATATACTTTTTCTTAGTTTTTTTCGATTTTTCTGAAATTTTTTGCTTACATAAGTATACTTTTTTATTTTATTTTTTTAATTCTACTCGTTATTGCGAGTCAAAGTTTGTACCTCTTTTTTAAAAAATCTTAATCCTTGAGCAACTATTTATTTTTTCTAAATAACGTCATAGCTTTCAGAAATTAGCACACAATGACCAAGTTGTTTTTAAGTTTTTTTTTTTAGCTGTTAAAAAAAATGAAAACGAATCAAACCGCCCATCATTCGAATCATCAGAATGTCCTTTACACGTTGTTAATAAAAACAAAGTCGAGACTTAAATCTGCAAGAATATACAAGCGTTTGAACAAGAGAATCCCCCCCCCCCCAAAAAAAAAGAAAATTTTCAGAATAGTGGCGTTTTACTCGAAATATTTTCAAGACAACCTATGATTTTTATCTCACCAAACGATAGATCGCTCTTTTTTGAATCAAATCATGTACTTACATTCTATAGAACTAATATTTTTAACCAGAAAAAAAAACAACAAAAAAAACAGATCCCTAGTTCTGCTGCGATCGCATGCGCGAATTTGGTATATTTTATATGCTTTATTGTTTTCCTGCTCGTCATTACGAGTCAAACCATGTGCCTCTTTTCCAAAAAATCTTAATTCTTGAGCAACTATTTATTTTTTTCTGTAGTAGCAGACACATCTGGCTTACGTAGGCTCATATTCGAGCCTCAAGGTGGCGAAGACCGTGTGGTGCAGAGGTAACTAAGGCTGATTTAAGATATTATTTTTTTTTAAATCCCAGCATAGCAGGGGCCAATGATCCAATCGTTTAGATTGGGTCAACGGCCACTGATGTCGTAGACGGTAAATGTCATGATCAGCTGAAAGTAAGGTTTAGACGACTGCATTAGCAGTTTAATATCAAAACAAATAAAATAAGCAAATATTTAAATCTGAACATGAAACGGGGGCTCAAATCTCTGTTTCTTCTTCATCCTCATCTTGGGACTCGTTCTCATCCACATCGGAAAGTATGCATTTTTTGGGGGTCAGCTCCACACATGCATGCGCTGTCACAGAAGCCTATTTTGGAGCATTTGCAGTGCGAGTCGCACTTCGTCTTGTCACAGTTGCAAAAAGAAAGCGATGCTAGCCCATGCGGCATCACAGAAACTAGGCCTGGCTTTAGTTCATGATCTTCAATATCCAGCCCATATCGGTAGCCTGAGGTAAATCAATACAGGGCTTTTGGCTTTGGATCCAAATCAGTAACTGGAAAATGCACCTTTTCAAATGAAGCAGAAACGAGATATCAGTTGGTGGTAAACGCCAAAAATCCTCCAATCTTGAGTGCAAAAGTGCTCGAGGATCATTCAGACTATTGAAGTTAGTCGCACTTCTGCCATACACTGTAACCACAAGCTGCTTACAGACTTTGACTAAACCATCACTTTGCGCAGATGATGAATTCTCTGCAAGGGCTCGAACTTCATCACCTAAAGACCCAAAAAAAGTTCAGAAGACCTCGTAGCTAAAAAAAGCGGACCTTTCCAATTTCATACAGAAAGCTTTTGGTGTCATATCCACTCCAGCTGTGGACAAGCGGCAAGGCGTTGCAAAATGTTGCTCCTAGTTTTTGTGCTGCCGTATGCATAGGTATGCAGTAGCACGGAAACTTAACCCAGAGCTGCTTGAGGCCGAGACTAGCAAGTACTGGAAGTAGTATGCAGCTAGTAAGACGATATCAGTATCGCTTGCTTGTATTATCACAAGTGTGCTCTTTCGTCTTGCGGCAACTGCCGTGTGGTATAATATCCGAGTGTCTGTCTCCTGATGGCAAGACGAGATATCGTCATCAACAGAGCTTCAATGAGGCGTAACGGTAACAGCTCTATGTCGACTCTCGAAACCTCCAGCGAGATGAACCATCAGACGGGTCGAAAAATTGTACTCCCAGACCTAAAAAAAAACTTTCAAGAGTCGACCTTTGGCTGAGCGACTACTGAGAATCCCGTCCCAGAGTGTTGCAACTTTGCTGGAGGAAGTGAAACGGGCTGGAAATATTGAATTGGAAATAATTGAAAAACATTATCTCAACCAACTGCTTACCGATAAAATCATAAAATCATGTCAAGACTAATCTTAAAAAAAAAATACTTGTAGGAGAGAGAATTCAATGGTTCGGGATAGTTCATAGCAACAATCTCAGTGAAAAGTGCGCATAAGGAGCTCATCTCCCCCACGCTAAATGCATGAAATGCAGTCTATTTCGTCCCTTTACTGAATTATTGTCATTTCCACACAATCGTCATATTTTCTGCTTATTTTTTTTTTAAATTAACGTTTACATTACATTTTTTTTACATTTATTCCCGCTCCCGTAAACAATCCTGAATATGTATCATAAGTACAAATCACCTCAATTAAGCTCAGTATCAAAAAACAATATGATGTGTCACTTTAAATCTTGAGATTCCGAGGTGCCAATCCCCAAGTCTCACTCTGCATACATGTTTCAGTTGATCACTTCTTAAGTGCTTTAAAATCTCCTTGTTGAAACAGCTGACAATTATTAACTGTTCAGAGCCCTGAAAACTATTTTTCAGTTTCCATAATCTCTTATAAAAAGCATGGGTACTGTTCTATTAGCTGGAACCCACGCAAGAAGTGAAGTTTGGTTAATGCTAATGAAATAAAACAGAATAGTATGAAAATGTAATAGTTGAGAAACAAATTTCGGCTATATATATTCGCACTTGTTTTCCAACTCTTCTTTAATTTTTTCAACTGTGAAACAACACTGAGCCTTGGCTATTTCTATTTTTAACATCTTTACTTCACCCAACATCTTTATTAATTATACTACCTTGATAAGTGAAGCTGTCCCCTTGATCGATTTTCTCGTTAACTGTTTATTACAGATCGATTTTATCTCGTTAAATGTTTATTCAAAAATTTCATACAGAAAAATCTATAAATTAATCAAATTTATAAGAAATTGAGAGCTAATTTCGTAGAAAATATTTATCTAACACCTAAACACTTTATCTGACAGAAGTATACAGAGTTTACTTATTGAGACGAGTCACCAAAACTGAAATACAAATTTAATGATCCTAAGCTTTTATTCCATACAAGATATCTTTAAGAACAATGGTAGCGTACCAATGTTAGTACAAAAAAGCACCGATGTACAACATGTGTTTGTACCAAAAAGAGCTTTCTGGCTAATATTGTTTTGCCCGTGATAGAATTAAAAAAAAGAGTAACTATTTTTTAATTTGGACCGCAAAATTTGCATAAATAAAACAATTGTGAAATCAAGGGTTTCAATGTGCTAGGAAACATCTTTTAAGGTAAAGATTTTAAGAACAGACTAAATTTAAAGGAAACTATAGGACAAATAGCGAAAACTTAAAATTTCAGAGTAGGGGGCACTGGTCCAAATGCAGATACGAAATATTTTTGAGGGGTGACGTTAGGAGGAACCTGCATACAAAAAAAAATGCAAAATGTCATAAGAAACTTTGGACGAGGAGCCGGCTAGACATGAGCATGAGAGGGAGCTTTGCTTCCGCCTCCTAGTTCCTACCCCCAAACCCCAAAATTTTACAAATTGCTATATTTTTTCTGTAATTTTCCATTTTTGTCACCATCTTTTGAAGTTGTCCCTCCATTTCCCCCATACAATTTTTGAACATCTACCTGAAGACCGAGCTCAATCCCCCCCCCCCTCTTCTCCTATGCCTGCCCACTTTCTACGTAGGAAAACTAAATATTGTCACTTTCTTTGGTACTTGTCTGTTAAAAGGAACACGCTTAAGAATTACGTTGTGTATAATCTGGCATAAACCGGTTTGCCTCTCTAGAATCGGCTGTGATTTGCTTATTTTGAATGAGAAAAACTACATATTTCAATATATATATATATATATATATATATATATATATATATATATAATATATATATATATATATATATATATATATATATATATATATATATATATATATATATATATATATATATATATTATATATATATATATATATATATATATATATATATATATATTTATATATATATATATATATATAGGTGGTTAGTGGTTAGGTATTTAATATAATGTTCTACGCGGTTTGGAAAATTCCTGACCCCCCCTCAAAAAAAAGAAGAAACGGTACTTGTTTTTTCTTATAATACCCTTTCAAGTGTGAAAATATGACAGCAGAAAAAAACAAGCTTTTAAAGCATCAATTGGTAGTTTTCGAAGGAATCAGTTTAGTTTGATGTAGCAATCTATTGAATTTGCAAATCGACGATTCGGTAATTCTTTTTTTTCAAATTTGCTTTATTTGGCTATTACTTTTTGGCTTATTTCTCATCAACAATTGTTTCATTTTGCCAAATGCAGCAAATTTGAAAAAAGACTGAAAATTTGTTTATGTAGCCTAGGGGTAGCCTACATCTAGCACCATGGAGGAGGCTGCCTTTCAGAGTTCAATAATTGTTTCTGGTGAAAATTTCATTTTAAGCCCTTGGGGCCCCAAAAGGTAAAATGGTCCATAGTAGCCAAAAGTTTACAAAAATGTCTCTAAAATGAAAATGTCAACTGAGGAAAAATTGCTGTTTGTAGCTGATTCAGGAATTATAATTTTCCTTAGTCTTAATAGTAGAATGTTGTTTTGAAAAGAAATTTGCATGAATTTTTAAAGAGCCTGAAACCCCTCAAAAATTACATCACATAAAACCTGACATCATTTTTGAGAGGTTTCTAGCTCTTTTTGAAAATTCCTGCAAATCCATTTTCAAAATAACATTTTACCATAAAGACTAAGGAAAATAAGGTACTTGGGTACTTTCGCATTATATGGACCTTTCTAAAAAGTCAAGTTTGGTTAATGCTAATGAAATAAAATAAAAAAGGATGACTACATAATAGTTTAGAAACAAATTTGGGCTATATATTAAATATATATGGGCTATATATAAAGCATTGCATATATTAAATACGTAACCTAACCTAGGTACCTTTTTCCCCATCTAAACTCCTAAAAACAACACTTTAAATATCTTAAAGCCACGATAGACAAAGTATTTCTCTCAGCGGTGTCTTGAATCATTTTGTAAAAACGGATTTTTCAAAGCGTCTCTGCCGTTTGACTGTAGCATCTCTTGTTGGACTTCTTTAGAGGCCCATATAATGCGAAAGAACCGGTACTTGTCTATTATAGCGACTACACTGTTGTTCTTGATCTGTTTAAAACCGATTTCAAATTGGCAATTGGGAATAATCAGCTTAGCTTTAGTGAGATAAACTACTATGCAGGTATATTTTAGTTAGATATTTAATAGACTATGGTTATAGAGTTCACAGTTTATATAATATACCAGTAAGTTTACCGCAGATGATTTCTGGCTCTTCATTCTCGATGCGAACAAAAAGCTCCTCCCACTTATTTCTGCACTTATTGTCTACTTATTGGTGAGCCGGCCAAGTGGTTTTGTCAGTACTTGTTCCGTAGGTGATTATTCTTTGTCTACCCGTGAAAAGATCTAATGCCGCCTATGTTTATACCTGTTTATACGTTCTCTGGAGCACTCGCACCTCGGTCCAGGTTTTTATAATGGGTGAGATAGGGAAAGATCATACTGCTAATTATATAAACTGTGATAGAGTTGGTTAGGTATTTAATATAGTGCGTAGTGGACGGCCTGCTTTCCATAATTCTTGGCTGTAGTGTCCATAGTTTTGTTACTAAAGTATTATATTGACATCATATTTCGGTATATTTCATTAGGATTAACCTAATTTCACTTCTGGGATGTGGTCGCTGTAATAGACAAGTACCAAAAATAACAATGGTACTTATGTGTTTACAAACTCGAGAAGTGAAGTTTGGTGAATGCTAACGAAATAAAAAAAAATATGATGAAAATACAATACTTTAGTAATCAAAATTATGAAAACTACAACAAAGAATTATGGGAGGGGGGCCGCCCAGAGCGCATTATGTTAAATACCTAACCTAAACTAACCTAACCTGACCAAAATACCAACTAAATATTTAATTAAAATATAGCTATAATGTAATTACTCTCCGAGCCGAAGCTAATTGTCTGGTCTAAACACAGTGAAAACCGGGTATTGTCTCATGTTCGCAATACAAGTTCTCGAGTGTATATTATATGACACATAAGTCCCATAACAATTTCTAACGAAAAAGACTGTAGTTTCCTAAAGACTAAGAAAAAACATTTGGTAAAATTCTACTATAGCTACTTTTGGCTATCTTGGAAAGGGGTTGGGTTAGAAAAATCAAACTTTCAGAGATGGGTCTACAGGCTAAAGTATGGGTAAATTTTCGGCAGTTCATATTATTGACTTACGAATAAAGTAAACATACTACTCGATGCCTTTTTGTATGCTCTTTCCAAATATAAAAATCATTTTTGTCGGAAATGAATTTTACCCCCGCCCCTATATATACCAATTCAGGGTATATATTTGCAGATTAAGGGGGTGGTGATAAAGTTAATTTCTTATGAAAATGAGACGTAAGTTTAAGCTTTACCCCCTTAATGTGTAAATATATACCCTGAATTGGTATATAGGGGTGGGGGTAAAATTCATTTCCGACAAAAATGATTGTTATATAGAAAGAGCATAAAAAAGGCATCGAGTAGTATGTTTACTTTATTCGTAAGTCATTAATATGAACTGCCGAAAATTTACCAAAGTATGTCCCGGAAAGGTATTTTGAAATACCTACCTCCACCCCTTCTCCCTCTAGAGGGTCCTGAAATTTTCCTACATGACAGGTCACCTATTGAAATTTTGACAAAACAACATTTTTACCTTAATTTTCAGTTATCAGTTACTTTTTCTCTGGCTTTAGTTCTGTAAATGCAATTCCCGTTATTTGAATACAATTTTAAGCCATATCAATGTTTTTTTTTTTTTCAAAATTTGGGAAATGTATTTGCATAGGCTATCTTTAAAACCTTTTAAATTGGGATTGAGCAAAGTTGTGGAGCTGAAAACAATTTTGTTGTACTTCATTTGGTCAATATATACCAAATCATATTATTGAGTTTCAAATAAAGTGAATACACCATTCAATGCCTTTTTTTATGCTGATTACGAATATAATAAGCATTTCTATCGGAAATGAATTTCAGCCCCCCCCCCCCTATATAGGCTATACCTAACCTAACCTAACCCTGAATTGGCATATATAGGGGGGGGGGCTGAAATTCATTTCCGATAGAAATGCTTATTATATTCGTAATCAGCATAAAAAAAGGCATCGAAAGGTGTATTCACTTTAGTCCTAACTCAATAATATGATTTCGTATATATTGACCTGAGTTTCATCCCCCCCCTATATAGGCCAATTCAGGGTTAGGTTAGGTTGGGTTAGGTTAGAAACCCGTGATCTTTCTTCTGGCAAAAAATGCAAAATTCCCCATTTTTTGTGGATAGGAGCTTGAAGCCTCTACAGTAGGGTCCTCTGATACACTGAATATGATGGTGTGATTTTCATTAAGTTTCTATAACTTTTAGGGGGTCTTTCCCCCTTTTCTCGAAAATCAGCCAAATTTTCTCAGGCGCGTCACTTTTGATGGGTTAGATTAAACTTGATGAAACTTATATTTTTGAAATCAGAATTAAAATCTGATTCTTTTGATGTATCTATTGGTATCAAAATTCCGTTTTTTAGAGTTTCGGTTACCATTGAGCCGGGTCGCTCCTTACTTACAGTTCGTTACCACGAACTGTTTGATAATATGATTTCGTATATATTGACCAGCTAAAGTAGAATTTTACCAAAAATTTGAATCAGCTACAAATATGTACCCCCTCCCTTCGTTCAAACCTGCTTATGCTTAGTTAAATTCTTCAAAACTCCTTTTCAGGAAAGGAAAAAACAAAATCAATCATACTGAATAAACGTATATTTTTGTCCAACAGCTCTAACCCCACTAAACAAAACTCTATTACACCGTAAACAGAATGTAAACAAAACTGCAGTGAACTAAACCAAGTTTACTGCAAATTGAAAGCGCATCAAAACTTGCACTAGAGTAATACGTATATTATTTCATCTGTTTCAATGGTTCCCAATGGGCTATGCACTAAGTTCAGTGGTGTACATCACAAGAGCATAGACGGAAAACATGATCCATAAGTCATGAGGAGATGGTAAGAGCAAATTGAGGGTAGTGAATACTGCGGCACTATTTGAGGGAGGATAAACGGGATAAACGGGAATGATATGTCTCGGCAGGAGGCCTAAAGCCTTTTTCGTGCTTCCCAACATTTATAATTGTTTATCAGCTTAAATGTCCGGGAGGGATGATTGATAGGCAAAATGAAACAGACAAATAGGCTGCGCCCCCATTGCACAAAAAGGAAAAACTGATTCTTTTTTCTTTCTTTGTTAGACGCTTGATAGGTCAGAGGAGAGGCACTTGAATAAAAATAATTTGATAGACTTTTACCAAGGTTGAATCACTTTAGGGGGAAGTCTCTTTTTTTGAAACTACGCACTTATAATAATTACCTTCGTTGGGTACCTTTAAACTTAATGAATGTTATGTGCATTTCCAGACAGGAAGTTTAAACCCACCTTTAATGGTTCCGAACATCTACAGTTGTTTCTTTTTTGAAGGTCCAGGAGGAATGATTGAGAGGCAAAATGACACAGACAACAAACAAATGCGCATCCATTGCACAAAAATTACCAAATTTGTATTTTTTTAAAATCAGAGCTTGAAACTTCAATTTAGAGGCACTTGGATATCCAAAATTTGGTAAAATTTCCACTAAGATTGGATCTTTTTCGGGGGAAGGTTTTTTTGAAGTTATCGAAGTTTTTTTATAAAAGAAACTAAATTTTGCTAATAAGTTTTGATGAATGCGAACATTTAGACTTAATATGTTCTATGCAAATTATATCAGTTGCATTTAGGCTATATTCTGCTCCAAACCAAAGTTTTTTAGGTTTCGGTTACTATTAGCATTAGTCGCTCTTTACTGCAAACTGTGTGAAAAATCTTATACTTTTTCCTTTTGTTAGCTTGAATCTTCTGCTTTAAAGTAATTGGATATGTTGAATTTCAGGGTGTAATGCGAATGTGAATGTGAATTGAAATTCAATTACAGGGTGTAATTGAAATGTGAATGTTTATTAATATCTTGTTTTCGTTACTTTTTAAAGGGTATTTTTGTTTCCCATTTTAAAGCGTCCCTGTCATGATCAAAAGAATATGTGTCTATCTGTTGTTGCTTTACTGTTTTATTTCTTTTTCCTCAGGGTTGTCGTTATTGAAACAATTTAGCAGAAAACTGGAGGAGGGGGATAGTCTATATAAAATGAACAACTTTTATGGCTGATAATTCGAAAACATCATTTATATTTGGAACGAGTGCGTTGGCCTATAGTAATCGACTTAAAACCGGGTGGTCGGGAGGGTAGGGTTTTCTTGGGAAGGTAGTCTTGAATAATGTAAAAGGTGTCTTTTTTAAGCCTCAGCTTATTTATTTTCTTGGGTGTTAGATGCGTCAATTTTAAAAACATATAGCATACAGGACGACACAGCGGGAAAAAGAGGGATATACTAAACTCGTATGTTTTTACCGAAATCTTTTTCTCTGATTTTCAGTTTGAAAATCAATTCCGTTTTGTCTTATTTTTCAATAATTTTCATATGCTTAATCTATTAACTGTTGAACTTATGAGGAGCAAAACCTTACATTCTAAGCTTTCGACCAAACATCAATGAAGAAACGGGCTAATACATACACCCCTCCTATATTGTTTCTGGCACCCTCATTGCATGTTTTTTCTGTATTTTTACTCTTTTTTAATGTCAACTTTGCCATTTGGTCAATTATTGGCGCCATTGTCAAGTCGGCCTTCCCCATGATTTTGATCTAGATACGCCTTTGACAAAACTAATTTTAACTTTTTTAAAGATCCTTCCTCTGGATAAATTATTTGAAGTATCTTAAAAACGTAGCTCCTTCACCTAAGATATCACATACAGTTATAAGTTTTGAACCAAATTATTACCCTTATTAACTTTAGAGTAAGAATTTGGTTTAAACTATTAATAATCTTGATGTTAAAATTAAACATACGATCATTGCAGGGACATTAAACAGTTAGTAATGAACTGTAAGTAAGGTGAAACTCTTACTAATTGAAATAGAAAATCTAAGAACAGTCTGTTTAACATAAACAGACTGATTCAAACGGTCAGGTCTAATTTGCTTGACGCAATTTTATGTAACCCTGCCTCAGGAACCCAAGGGGAATCCCTGCTTGTAATGTAACGAGAGCACACACCTTACGTAATTATTGTGCATCACTGTCATGTAATACCTCTTCGACATTTTCATTTTTTACCTGAAACGTTCAACAGATTTTTCTTTCTTTCATTAGTTGTTTCTTTGTCCCCGCTAGGACTCGAAAGGTCAACTTTCGTCCAATGGATTTGTGCCCTAAGCAAGCCGTCCATGAAACCATTTCCAGTATTTTATCCTACTCTTAATATTTTAAAATTAACCTGATGTACAACACCTATGATGCCCTATTTTTGGCAAACACTAGAATGAAGTGTCACTGTCCCAAATTTGGCAACCACCCGGAGGCAATCGCTGTCACGGTATTAATAGCAATACAGACTAAGGAGCGGTTTAATTAAGTAATCTTCTTAATCGTCCAAACTAATACATCTTAAAAAAACAGACTTTGTTAATAAAAGGTTTCATTATTTCAAACAAATTGACATGCAATTTTAAAAACATAGAAAAAGACATTTAAAAAATACGACAAAAAATAAAAGATGAAAAAAGCCATATCACAATATACACAAAAAAACCGTGTATCATAGAAAATTGGGGGTCCAACCATGCAACCCAGGGGTGTAGGGGGAAGGGGAGGGGAGAGTGATATTAGAGATGGATTTAAAGTGTTTTAAGAGATTTTAAGGAAATACTTCTATGAAAAATTTATTATCATTGACGGAAAACTTGGTGCTATTAGAAAAACTATTAGAAAAAATGAAGACCAAAGATTAACTTATGTGGATGATAGATACGGATTATTCTCATCCAATTTCTGGTGGAAAATACTACTGACCGTATGTTTCGTGTTCACGATTTCCCTGACCATGAGATCCCTACTGACTTATAATTATATAAAAATCCTGAGACTAAGAAGGCGAAAACCAAGAGAAGAACACGGGGAAACGGCTGAAATGCAGAAGTTAAACTCGGAACCCCATGAGAATGTCTAAGCCAAGAAAAAAGGGAGACATTAGAAAACGAGTGGGTATAGAGGTCTCCATTCGTCCTCGCTATGTCTTGTTCCCTCATTGTAGTGTCGTTTACGTAAAACCGTGCGGTTACGACGCTCCAACATGCGTTTCTTAAACAGCACGGACGTGCGTGAACAATGCAGGCATGAAATATGTTGTAAAATTAGACCTCAAACTTAATAATGTAGCGTAAATTATGTTAAATTGTTATTTTAAATCTAACATAGTATTAAATAAGAACCGAAGGAAATTAAAAAGAAATGTGTGTATTAAAGTATGCTAACGAAAATAATAAGAGACCTTATTTACAGCAACAATGTCATTTTTTGTTTATTATGTATTAAGACTACTTGATTTTAAAAAACGTGTGATTCTGCCTCGTTATTTTTATTACAGGAAGTGGATTGACATATTGGAAATCGATTATTACAATGCGTAGTCCAGCGCAGATACAACCTAGTAGCATCTATTTTCATCATACCTCAACCAACGAAGAGTACTCACCATACACTCCAGGCAATTTTCATCCCAGCTTCGTCTACGAAAACAACAGTTACCTTTGATCGTTGTTTCCTCGACCACGAACCATATTACGTATCAGGTAACATTATATTTGAATCTCAGTATACAGTGCAGTATCGAACTATATAATCACATAAATTCTGAGAACCTCATCGACCAGTACAAGATATAAGTACATAAATATCGCCTTTGATAATCATTATGGACCCATTTACCATATGACCGTATAGTTATGATATTTGATGATCTCAAAAATTAATTATATGACGCAGATTCACGCGTCGAATCCCTTTCTACCATCTCTCGGAATCCATCCTATCCCCTCTGTGTGAAAAGTTCATATCTCTGTTATCCCATAATATTACGAGATAATTTCTGAAAAATGGACCTGGAAAATAGACATTGAATTACAGAAACCAAAATTAACCCCAGCGACTAACCCCTCAGTAACAATATACCCCTCCCTCAAGTTAAAGACAATATGTTGAAGGAGTCACTACTGTTTGATGTCGACATGTTTCAAATCCAAACTTCAATTCCCCTGTGATTAACCTAGGAATCACCGCAAAAGTTAATTGACGCAAGCCAGACACGAACAATCAAGGAGGCACACTTGTGCCTCTATAAAGAGGCGACCCACCACAATGTTAAGCGATATCCGGTCCTAGTGGTCGCATAGAGACAGCGGTAATCACATTTTGTAGCCCAAGCTCAAACTAAGAAACGTGCAAAATTTCACTTCCCTCCGACTTTATCTTCATGGGTAAAAGTGGGCCGGAAGTTTCGACCCTCCGACCACAGCCCCCCTTTAACGTTGTCCGATTAGGTTGAAATTTGGAGGTTGAGCTTTCCTAGGGCCCGGGAGCTTATCCTCGAAATTCCAGCTCAATCCGATCACTCCTTCCTTGTTTTCCAAAACCAAATATAGCCACTTAAAGTTCAATTTTTTTTGTTAGCCACGCCTACAGGCCACAGTTGGCCACTGATCCGGGTGAATGAGGACTCATTCGAAGCAGAATTTGACCTGTTAGGGCCTTTTGATATTTTCAGACCGAAAAAATTATCCCCCGAATTTACATTTACAAAAAACCTCGTTTTCCTATAAGAGCCCATGTTAATTTTTCCCACCACAGCCCTCCTTTAACGTTGTCTGATCGGGCTGAAATTTAGAGGATAAGATTTCCTGGAGCCTGCAAGCTCATCCTCGAAATTTCAGCTCAATCTGATCACTCCTTCCCTGTTTTCCAAAAACCAAATATCAAGTTTTGTGGGTATTTGCTTGCGTCAAAAATAGATTCCACTTACTAAAAAACAATTACAGTTGTGTCTCTTTAGTACAGCGATCGATACTCCTGACTGTCAGGCGGAAGACCCGGGTTCGATTCCCCGTCAGAGGAAATTTTTTATATACTGAATTTAAAGTTTAAAAAAGAAACTCAGTTTCTTTTTTAAATTATTTGAAAAAAATTACGTTTTCTAAAGAGTTAAAGAGGCTGAGTTACAAGGTCGACCCTTAAAACACCCTGTCGAGAAAGAAAAGAATAATACACAATCATCTAACAGTTAGTCAAGCAATAATAAGTATTAAACTGTACAAAAACGTGCAGAAATTATTTGAAAAAACTACGTTTTCTAAAGAGTTAAAGAGGCTGAGTTACAAGTTCGAACCTTAAAACGTACAGGGATTAGAAGGTACAGTTGGGGGGCTGCCGCCCCCCAAACCCTCCGATTTCGCAGCCTTTAAATAAAAAAAATTTTTTTTAACTGAAAGTAAGGAGCGACATTAAAACTTAAAACGAACATAAATTATTCCGTATATGAAAGGGGCTGTGCCCTCCTCAACGCCTCACTCTTTACGCTAAAATTTGACTTTCTCACAACTCTTTTTTTTAAACAATAAAAACTTTAGCGTAAAGAGCGAGGCGTTGAGGAGGGCACAGCCCCTTTCATATACGGAATAATTTCTGTTCGTTTTAAGTTTTAATGTCGCTCCTTACTTTCAGTTTAAATTTTTTTTTTTATTTAAAGGCTGCGAAAGCGGGGGGTTTGGGGGGCGGCAGCCTGTGTGACTGTGTCACTATATATTCTAATCCAACCATCCATGTAATTTTCCCAGCTAATCATGCATTAGCAGACGTTAAAAGTATGATAATCACTTCTATGGTTTCATGTGGTTCAGGTCAGTAGTATTGAGCTATATATTATATATTATATCATAAAGCATAGCATATAATATATACGTTACCTAACCTAACCTAGGTACCTTTTTTGCCCCTAAAACTCCAAAAAATTAAAGTTTAAACTATAAAGTACGGTCAGTAGTATTTACGGTCAGTAGATTTTATTAAAAAATAAAATTTTGTGATCAAAACAAACATACGGTCAGTAGTATTTTCCACCAGAAATTGGATGAGAATAATCCGTATCTATCATCCACATAAGTTAATCTTTGGTCTTCATTTTTTCTAATAGTTTTTCTAATAGCACCAAGTTTTCCGTCAATGATAATAAATTTTTCATAGAAGTAACCAATTTTGTCAATGATAACAATTTATCGATTAGAAGTAGCAAATTTTATGTCAAAGATGAGAAGTTTTTCTTAGAAGTAACAATTTTTTCGTTTATAATAACAAGTTTTCTGTCAGAAGTAGCAAGTTTTTCTTAACACGAACAAATTTTCTCTTCGAAGTAACAACATTTTTCCTTAATACTAACAAACTTTTACTTAACATACTCAAATTTCTCCTAGAAGTAAGTGGTTTTTTCTTAGCAGCAACAAATTCCTTCTAATAGCACCAAGATTTCCATCAAAGATAACAAATTTCTCTTAGAAGTAACAATTTTTCGTCAGTGATAACAAGTTATCTGTTAGAAGTAACAAGTTTTCTGTCAAAGATACAAAATTTTTCTTAGAAGTAGCAACTTTTTCATTATGATAACAAGTTTTGTACCAGAAGTAGCAAGTTTTCCTTAACACTAAAGAATTTTCTCTTCGAAGTAACAACTTGTTTCCTTAATATTAACAAACTTTTACCTAGCACTATCATTTTTCTTAAAAGTAACAATTTTTCGCCGGTGATAACACGTTTTCTGTTAGAAGTAGCAAGTTGTCCAGCAAATATAACAATTTTTTCTTAGATATAACAATTATTTTGTTTATGATAGCAAATTTTCTGTCAGAAGTAGCAAGGTAACCTTAAAATTATCAAATTTTTTCATTGAAGTAACAACTATTTCATTAATACTAGCAAACTTTTACTTAACACTATCAAATTTCTCTTAGAAATAACAGGTTTTTCTTAACAGTAACAGATTTTTTCTAATAGCACCAAGTTTTCTGTCAAAGATAATAAATTTCTCTTAGAAGTAAAAATTTTTCGTCAGCCATAACAGGTTTTTTGTTAGAATTAGAAAGTTTTCCAACAAGTAAGAAAAAATTCTTAGAAGTAACAATTTTTTTCCTTTAATGGTAAAAAAATTTTCTGTCAGAAGTAGCAAGTTTTCCTTTACACTAAATAATTTTCTCATCGAAGTAACAACTTTTTCCTTAATACCAATAAACTCGTACTTAACACTATCAAATTTCTCATGGAAGTAAAAGGTTTTTGATTAACAGTAACAATTTTTTTCTAATAACACCAAGTTTTCCATCAAAGATAATACATTTCTCTTAGAAGTAACCATTTTTTCAGTGATAACAAGTTAACTACTAGAAATAGCAAGTTTTTTGTTACTTTTAAGAAAAATTTGGTATATTACCATAAAGAAAGAAAAACGAGCAAAAATGGGGTTTTTAAAGGCCAAATGAAAATACTGAAACAACACAACAAAGCGAATATTTCGAGAGGACAAACGCCTCTCTTCTTCAGCTTCAAACAAAATGATGTATCCAAAGAAAGTGCCGAAGAAAAAAAAAAAAAACGCGGTAAGTCAATGTGAAAAGAACCAAAAAACCAAAGAAAAAACCAAAAACTTAAAACATGAATAAAACTCAATAAAAGCCAAAAATTATAAGAATTAAAACCAAATACCTAACAACCATAAAAGGGAGTTATTTGCTAATATCCGAGATTTGCACACCATAAAAAATAGTGACGAAGACCACACTGCCTTTCCATAACAAACAAAAAAAGTACGAAGAACAATAGGGAAATCTTTTTGCAAGACAGTGGAGATAATTTGAATGAATATTTCGGCCCTATGTCCAAGAGTCGTCCTCAGCAAGACATAAATATATGAAAGAAAAAAGACTCACAACAACATGCAACCAATAAAACCAAAAATTAAAAATTTTTCAAAGCAGTCCTAGCATCCTTACTTCAGCGAAGTTCAACCAGGACTGATAAAAAGTAAGGTAAAACAAGGCGATTCAATGAGAAGAAAGAAAAATAATTTAAAAACACGTTCTTATTCCTAATCCAGCTTTTTTGGCAGCTAATCTCAAAGGTCTTTTTGTGACCAGTTCTGTGTTAATGTCGATCGGTTTTTTAAAATATTTTGTAAGATCATTTTTAATTAAATTTGTGTATAGAGCATTTAGTGTATATTCCCCCAAGTCCCTATTTAAGGAAATATTATTATTAATCTTAAGTCTGATTTCAATTGATTCTCGGACTACCTGCTTTATGCCTAGGTCATTGCTAATAAGGGCGGATTCATCAAAAAGTATATTGCGGCTAGGATTTTCAAAAATATGGCTGCCTAATGCAGAATCAGATGAAACAACGGAAATACTAGAATTTAGAGCTCTGACTATATCATCTTTATGCTGTTGTATGCGCTTTTCTAAATTCTGGTGTGTTCTACCTACATAATATTTGCCAAAATCGCACACACCAATTATTTAGGTAGAACACACCAGAATTTAGAAAAGCGCATACAACAGCATAAAGATTCATTCAAATTATCTCCACTGTCTTGCAAAAAGATTTCCCTATTGTTCTTCGTACTTTTGTTGTTTGTTTGCACACAATCCAAAAAATTATGAACTACCATCGACGGATACTAGCGAACAACTGAGAAATAAAAGAAAGGAAAACAAAGCATTCACTCAAAAACAAAACAAACCAACAATTAAATAAGTTGGAGAACTATGTCATCTAATTTCAGATTTTAATTATTGCATTTCTTGCAGACACCCTTTGAGACCTAAGAGGTTGATCAAGTTTTTGATTATATGACGGGGAAAGTGGTACAAGGTTTATTTCAGGGATTACTAAAGTTTTTGCTTCTCTTTTGAGAAAACTGAAATATGACTCGTTTATTCCTAAATCACCGGAATCTCTGTTTACTAGACCTAAATGTTGGTATTTGTAAATTTCAATAGCTTCTCTGTAGTGCTGGACAATACCTTTGTCATGCGAATTTAGGCTAGCTTGATTAAACAAAATAGTAGGGTCTGATTTTCCAAAAATGTGCTCTGCAAGGATAGAGTCAAAATTTTCTGTTTTTTCCGCTTTTTAAGTGTATTATTAATTGAGTGGCGCGCCGCTATAAGGGAACTTAAATTAACCCAACTTTTTGCGTATCTCTCTCACTATGACTGTGTGTCTGAGCAAGCGTCTTACATTTCAACGAAAAAAAATATCCAAGAATGTAACAGTGACAAGGTAAATCACGACAAAATACTACTGAAATATTCCAACTCTTACATTTCAACAAAAAATCCGAAATGAACGTTGAAACATCAAGAGAATGTAACATAGAAAAATATTCCAGCTCTTACATTTCAATGAAAAAAAATTAACTTTGAAACATCAATGTAACAGTTGCAATGTAAACCACGATAAAACACTACTGAAATATTTCAACTCTTGCATTTCAACGGAAAAAATCCAAAATGAACTTTGAAACATCAATAGAATGTAACAGTGACAAGGTAAGCCACAACAAAACACTACTGAAATATTCCAACCTTACATTTCAACAAAAACAAAATCCAAAATGAACTTTGAAACGTCAAGAAAATGTAACAGTGACAATGTAAACCACGACAAAACACTACTGAAATATTCCAACTCTTACAGTTTAACGAAAAAAAATAATCCAAAATGATCTTTGAAACATTAAGAGAATGTAACAGTGACAATTTAAACTACGACAAAACATTACTGAAATATTCCAACTCTTACATTTCAACGAAAAAAATCCAAAATGAACTTTGAAACATCAAGAGAATGTAACAGTGACAGGGTAAACCATGACAAAATACTAGTGAAACATTCCAACTCTTACAGTTCAACGAAAAAAAATAATCCAAAATGAACTTTGAAACATTAAGAGAATGTAACAGTGACAATGTAAACCACGACAAAACGCTAATGAAATATTCCAACTCTTACATTTCGAAAAAAAATCCAAAATGAACTTTGAAACATCATGAGAATGTAACAGTGACAAGCTAAACCACGACAAAACACTACTGAAATATTCCAACTCTTACATTTCAACGAAAAAAAAAATTCAAAATGAACTTTGAAATATCTTCAGAATCTAACAGTGACTTGGTAAACCAAGACAAAACACTACTGAAATATTCTAACTCTTACATTTCAACGAAAAAATCTAAAATGAAGAAACATCTTCAGAATGTAACAGCGAGAAGGTAAACCACAACAAAAGCACTACTGAAATATTCCAATTCTTAAATTTCAACGAAAAAATCCAAAATGAACTGTGAAACATCAAGAGAATGTAACAGTGACAATGTAAAAAATGAGAAAACAGTACTGAAATATGCCAACTCTTACATTTCAACGAAAAAAATCCAAAATGAACTTTGAAACATCAAGAGAATGTAACAGTGACAAGGTAAGCCCTGAAAAAAAAACACGACTGAAATATTCCAACTCTTACATTTCAATGAAAAACATCCAAGATGAACTTTGAAAAATCAAGAAAATGTAACAGTGACAAGGTAAACCACGACAAAACACTATTGAAATACTCCAACTCTTACATCTAAACGAAAAAAATCCAAAATGAATATGAAAGTCTTAAGAATGTAACTGTGAGAAGGTAAACTGCGACAAAACACTACTGAAATATTCCAACTCTTACATTTCAATGAAAAAAATCCAAAATGAACTTTGAAACGTCAAGAGAATATAACAGTGATAAGGTAAATCACGACAAAACACTACTGAGATCTTCCAACTCTTACATATGAACGAAAAAAAAAATCTAAAATGAACTTTGAAACATCAAGAGAATGTAACAGTGAATAGGTAAACCGCGACAAAACATTACTGAAATATCCCAACTCTTACATTTCAACGAATAAAATCTAAAATGAACTTGGAAACACTTTCCAAATGTAACTGTGACAAGGTAAACCAAGACAAAACACTACTGAAATATTCCCACTCTTACATTTCAACGAAAAAAATTCAAAACGAACTCTGAAACGTCTTCAGAATGTAACAGTGACATGGTAAAGCACAACAAAATACTACGGAAATAATCGAACTCTTAAATTTCAGCGAAAAAAATCCAAAATGAACTTTGAAGCATCAAGAGAATGTAACAGTGGCAAGGTAAACCACGAGAAAACATTACTGAAATATTCCAACTCTTACAGTTCAAAAAAAAAATCAGAATGAACTTCGAAACATCTTCAGAATGTAACAGTGACAAGGTAAACCATTTGGAACATCAAGCGAATGTAATAGTTAAAAGGTAAACCACGACAATACACTACTGAAATATTCCAATTTGAACGAAAAAAATCCGAATTGAACTTTGAAACATCATGAGAATGTAACAGTGAAAAATTGAACTCTTACATTTCAACGAAAAAAATGAAATCCAAAATGAATTTGAAACATCAAGAGAATGTAAAAGTGACAAGGTAAACCACGACGAACACTGCTGAAATTTTCCAACTCTTACATTTCAACAAAGACAAAATCTAAAATGAACTTTGAAACATCAAAAGAATGTAAAAGTGACAAGGTAAACCACGACAAAACACTACTGAAATATTCCAACTCTTACATTTCAACGAAAAAAAAAAATCCAAAATGAACTTTGAAACATTAAGATAATGTAACAGTGACAAGGTAAACTACGATAAAACAGTACTGAAATAATCCAAATCTTACATTTCAATAAAAAAAGATACAAAATGAACTTTGAAACATAAAGAGAATGTAACAGTGACAAGGTAAACCACGACAAAACAGTACTGAAATATTCCAACTCTTTACATTTTAACGAAGGAAATCCAAAATGGACTTTGAAAAATCAAAAGAATGTAACAGTGACAAAGTAAACCACGACAAAACACTACTGAAATATTCCAACTCTTACATTTCAAGGGGAAAAAAATCTCAAATTAACTTTGAAACATACAGAGAATGTAACAGTGATAGGGTACACCACAAGAAAACTGTACTGAAATATGCCAACTCTTACATTTCAACGAATGAAATCCAAAATGAACTTTGAAATAACAAGAGAATGTAACAGTGACAAGGTAAAGCATGACAAAACAACTCTTACATTTCAACGAAAGAAAAATCTAAAATGAACTTTGAAACATCAAAAGAATGTAACAGTAACAAGGTAAACTACGACAAAACACTACTGAAATATTCCAACTCTTATATTTCAATAAAAAAAAATACAAAATGAACTTTGAAACATAAAGAGAATGTAACAGTGACAAGGTAAACCACGACAAAACACTACTGAAATATTCCAACTCTTACAGTTCAACGAAAAATAAATCAAAAATAAACTTTGAAACATCAAGAGAATGTAATAGTGAGAAGGTAAACCACGACAAACCCTACTGAAATATTCCAACTCTTACATTTCAATGACAGAAATCCAAAATGAACTTTGAAACATCTTTAGAATGCAACAGTGACAAGGTAAACCACGACCAACACTACTGAAATATTCCAACTCTTGCATTTCGACGAAAAATCTAAAATGAACTTTGAATCAAGTTCGCTTCCAGGATGCTTATTATTATTGGTGTTATGTTTCATCTTTTTTTATTTCAATGAATTGAATTGAATTGAATTAAACATCAAGAGAATGTAACAGTGACATGGTAAACCACGACAAAACACTAATGGAGGGGGGGACACAATAAGTTAGGTGGGGGCCTTCTATGTCTCAAGTGCGCAAAAAAAGTATTTTAAAAATTGGGAGGGGGAGGGGGGTTCTTTAGGGGGCCTTGGGGGCCCTTTGGGGGCCTGGGGAAGGGCCCTTTGGGGACCTGGGGGGACAGGGGGCTCTTTGGGGGCCCAGGGGGAGGAGGCCCTTTGGGTACCCGGGGGAGGGGGGTCCTTGGAAGGCCCGGAGGGAGAGGGGCCCTTCTGTGTCTCAAGCAAGCCAAAAAAGTATTGAAAAAAATGGAAAGGGGCAAAAAGTTGTGTGGATGGGGGGCCTTGGGGGTTACGGTAGGGGAACTTACAACACTGTTCAAATGGAACTTTTGTATTATAACGACCACAGACTTTCGCCCCAAATCATCCTCTAAAACGTCTCAAACTGTTTCGCCCAAAAATCCCTAAAATGTCGATTAATTTGTTTCGCCCAAATAATCCCCTAAAAGTAATTCCTGCGTGTTCCTTTGTTTCGGCATCTTTGCGCTGTCACATTTGAAATTCCCAGGAAACCATTTCCCGCGTAAAATGTTTCAATCTGTCTTGATCTCGTATGAATTTCTGAAAAAATCTAAGGTGTTCCTAGTTACACTATTATGGCTTCGATAGAATATTAATATTTGTCTCTCAGATCTAAAGAGCAGAGAAGCCATATTTAAAAATAGAATATTAATTTATCTCTCAGACCTAAATATCATAGAAGCCATATTTAAAAATGAAATCCCCTCCTGTTTCTTGCCCCAGTCGATTATGCAAATCAATTTCTCAGAAATCCTGACCCGTTAGTGGATCAATAATCCATGAACAAATTATGCGTAATCAGTATGTAATTACCCCTCTCTACTTCTATGATTTATTGGAATTTGTTTTGTTCAATACTTTTATAACTTTTAACTGTAATTTATATAAAAAAATTATCGGTATTCCTATGGGTGGTAATGCCAGTCCGTTTATAGTGGACATAGTTTTAAGTCGACTAGAATATGAATATATGATAAACAAAATAGCACAAGTAATGTAAAATACTCCCTTTAAAATAATAAAAGATACCTGGATGATCTTTTGGTGATAAATTGCGCGGAGTTTCAGATTATTTTGAAAAATATTTATCCACTAGAGTTAATTCTGGGCCTAGCTATGAGACAGGTCACAATGATCATTTTATAGATTTAAATATTTATGTTTCGGATAATAATAAATTAGTTTTTAAAATATGTAATAAAACTGACGATTTTAATTTTGAAGTAATTAATTTCCTATTTCCTATTTCTTATTCCCTATTTCCTATTTTAAACTTAGATTTCCAACACTTAGCCAAAAATTGAAAAGTGAAAACATTTACAAGAATTTTTTTCAGTAAAGTGCACATTATATTCAGGCTTTTAGAAAGCATGGGGTTTAGAACCCTAATCATATTAATTTTTGCTCGTTTTGAGTTTGACTCTGTTATTCATTTTAATTTCTGTTTGTTTTGGGTTTCATTTCTTTATTGATACTGATTGGGGGTAGTTGTATGCTTGGTAGTTTATTTGATTTTATTTTTGTTTATTTTTGGTTTAAAGGAGTTCTTTACCTTTTTTTGAAAACTCATTTTGTGGAAAAAGGTTTTTTAATTAATTGCTGTTTATTTTATATTGACATAGACTTTTTCGGGGAGAAAGACTGAGCCTCTTCTAAAGTTAAACAACCATCTCTTCCATAAGAGCCTTAAATACCCCCTGGGCATAAAATGCAACCCATGTCCCTAATCTCTTGGGTTTTTTTTTAACCCCAAAAGCCTTTTTAAATGATATTTAGACTATTTTGAATAGAATGACAATCTCAAAATTTCTATAAGATGCATTTCGGGACAATACGACGTGTGGGGGGGGGGGTAGCTTCCCTCCGATCACTTTGACTCTTAAAAAGAGCACTAGAACGTCTGATTAACAATCCAATGACCCCCTTTCGAAGTTTATATGACCACGCTTTCTATAAAAACCTTATATGTCCCCATGGCATAACTTACAACCCTTGTCCTGAGGGCTGGGGGAATATGTTATCCTTAAAAAAAAAAATCCCAGACCGTTCTGATACGCTGAACAAAATGGCTAACTCAAAAATTTTGATTGTAAGTATTTGGGGAAATGATGGCCACGGACCGGGGGGGGGGGGGCATTCGCTCTCTGATCATTTTCGACTAATAAAACAGGCACTAGTCCTCTCAATTTCCAATCAAATGAGCCCTTTTTGAAGGTTTTACGACAAAAATTTCTATAAAAAATCTTATATGCCCCAAGGGCATAACTTAGGACCCTTGTCCTGAGGGGTATAGGGGAAGGGTTGTCATCCTCAAAGACTTAATCTCCAGACCCTTCAAATACGTTGAACAAAATGGCCGTATAAAAATGTTGATAGGAAATGTTTGAAGAAATTATGGTCATGGGGGGGGGGCGATACTCCCTCCGATTACTTTCGACTACTAAAAAGGATAATAGTTCTCTCAATTCCCAATTAAATGAGCCCATTAGCTTATGTACCCCCTGGGCATAACTTACAACCTTAGCCCTGAGGGCTGTGGGGGGGGGAGGGGTGTCATACTCAAAAACATAATTTTCGGACCCTTCAACTATGTTCAACATGGCTATTTCAAAATGTTGATCGGAAGTGTTTGGGGAAATGAAGGCGTGAAGGGGGGCATTCGCCCTCTGATCGCTTTTGACTATTAATAAGGGCACTAGTCCTTTCAGTTTCCAATTGAATGAGCCCTTTTTGAGGTTTCTAAGACAATACTCTATCAAAACTTTATATGCCCCAGGGCATAAGTTACAACCTTTGCCCTGGGGGCTCTGGGGTGGTGGTCATCCTCAAAGACATCGTTTCCGGACCTTCCAACCACGTTGAACAAAATTGCTATCTAAAAATTATGATTGAATGTGCTTGGGAAAAAGGTGGGCGTGAGAGGAGGGTTAGTTGCCCTCCAATCACTTTCGACAAGCAAAAAGGGCACTAGCCCTTTCAATATCTAATCGAATGGGCCTTTTTTGAAGTTTCTACGACAACACTTTCTATAAAAACCTTATATGCCCCCAGGGCATAACTTACGACTCTTGCCCTGAGGGTTTTGTGGGGGAGGGGGGTTATCCTTAAAGAGCTAATTTTCAGAGCTTTAAACTACATTGAACAAAATGGTTATCTCAAAATTTTGATTGGATGTGTTTGGGGAAATGAGGGGCATCAGAGGGGGGCTAGTTTGCCCTCAATGACTTTCGAATATTAAAAAGAGCCCTCTCAAAAAAGCCCCCCCCCACCCCCGCTAGCCCTCTCAATTTCCAATTGAATGAGCCCTTTTTGAAGTTTCTACAACACCACTTCCTGTAAAAACCTTATATCTCCCAGGGCATAACTTGCAACCCTTACTCTGAGGGCTTTGGGGGGGGGGGGGGGGTGTCATCCTTAAAGACCTAATTTCTAACACCCTTAACTATGTTGAAGAAAATTTCTATCTCAAACTTTTAATTGGAGGGGTTTGGGGAAATGGTGGACATGAGAAGGGGTTTAGTTTCTCTCCAATCACTTTTCAATATTAAAAAGGGCACTAGCCCTTTCCATATCCAATCGAATGAGCTCTTTTTGAACTTTCTACAACAATCCTTTATATAAAAACCGTATATGCCCCCAGGGCATAACTTACAACCCTTACCCTGAGGTCTCTGAAGGGGGGGGGTGTCATCCTCAAAGAACTTTTTTTCAGAACTTTCAACTACTTTGAACAAAATCACTATCCCAAAATTTTGATTGGACGTGTTTTGGGTAATAGTGGGCGTGAGAGGGGGGTTAGTTTCCCTCCAGTCACTTTCGACTATTAAAAAGGGCACTAGCCCTTTCAATTTCCAACTGAATGAGCCCTTTTGGAAGTTTCAACGACAACGCTTTGTTAAAAAACCTTACATGCCCCATGGGCATAACTTACAACCCTTACCCTTAGGACTTTGGTGGGTTGTCATCCTTAATGACCTAATTTCCAAAACTTTCATCTACGTTGAACAAAATGGCTATCTCTACATTTTGAGTAAATGTGTTTTGGGAAATGGTGGGCGTGACTGGTGGGTTAGTTGCCCTTCAATCACTTTAGACTATTAAAAAGGACACTAGCCCTTTGAATTTCTAATTGAAAGATCCTTTTTTGAAGTTTCTACGACAACGCTTCCATGGGGGCATAAAAACCTAATATGCCCCCATGGCATAAGTTACAACATTTTCCCTGATGGCTGAGGGCAGAGTGTCCTCCTCGAAGACATAATTTTCAAATCTTTTAACTAAGTTGAACAAAATGACTATCTCAAAATTTTGATTAGATGTGATTGGTGAAATGGTGGGCGTGGAAGGGTTTTGGGCGTAGAAGGGAAAATACTACAAATAAGTTTATAATATTTGCCTTCCAATCACTTTCGACTATTAAAAAGGGCTTCCAACAAGCCCTTCCAATTTCCAATCGAATGAGGCCTTTTCAAAGTTTCTACGACAAGTCTTTCTATACGAAGTTCCCTTGTCTAAAGCCAAAAAAAAAAAAAAAAAAAAAAAAAAAAAAAAAAAAAAAAAAAAAAAAAAAAAAAAAAAAAAAAAAAAAAAAAAAAAAAATTGCCTTGCTCTTACAGCCACGGTGCCCAACTTTCACTGCAATAAAGTAAGGCGACCCAGGATCTGTAATAAAATTATGCATGTCAGTTACATGATTCTGAAGTAGTGATCTCTTCTACACATAAGTATAATGTTCTCATTTCTTTGAGTCTGTTCTTAAATATATTCTGAATCTCTTCTGAGTCATGTGTGAATCAGGTCTCTGTTTCTGAACTTTGTAACAAGAAAACCATTTTGTAAGATAAGATAAGATATACATTTATTAAAAAAGAAAACAAGCACTATTGGCCTTTCGCCTGCCAAGAAAGGCAATAAGCTTGAAAGGGCAAGCGAGGTTATCACTCTCAGCTAATTAAAACAACATTCATACCTTGCTACTTAACACACAAGAAATTTATCTGATGAAGGAATAAAGGAAAAAATAGAGAAGAGGAAAAGACAAGAAGTAGATAGAAAAAAAAACAAAAAAAAAAACAAAAAAAGCAAAGTAAATCGGGGAAATACCTTAAATAGAATGACAACCTGGAGTGGGCTTGACACCAACTTCACTCACGAGATAAAAGAAACTTCGTTGCCCGTGACTTGAAAGCCGGAGACTAGCGCATTTTTCACACACTCGGGCAATATGTTCCAAACATGGGGACCGTAATGGCGAATCACAAAAGATGCCCGAGTGGTGCTCCTAAACTCATGAGTTAAGTTATCAGCTTTTCTTGTATTATGATCATGACGGTCTCTATTAAAAGTAAAAAGATTTTCAAAAGCAGGGGTGAGCAGCTGATTCAAATTTTAATACGACAAAATCGTGACTTGGTAATCTCGAATTAGGGATACATCCATTAACTTATTCTTTTTAAAATCCTCATGAGCAGGAACCTCATTAGAATCATCAAATTCAGATAATAATTTTACAGCTCTATTCTGAGGTTTTTGTACTCTTTTGAAACATGCTACAAAATTACTTGCCTGTAAAGAGCATCCGTAGCTAATATATGGGTAAAATATAGAAAAATAAATCATTTTCAGGATCTTTTTTGAGACTAGATTTTTAATTCTTCGCATCACCCCAAGGCCTCTGCTTAATTTTTCAGCTATTGCACTTGAATGGTTTTTCCACGACAGGTTTTCATCAATTAAAAACCCCAAATACTTCGTTGTTGCTACTCTCTTTATCATATTTTCTTGAACCGTGATATGGTCATTTCCAGCACTAGACGAAAGTCTAGAAAATATCATGAAAAAAGTTTTAGAAAAGTTTAGGGTTAACATATTTTGCTGAGAAAACACTAGAAATTCAGAAACTGCATTATGAATTTTATTATATAAAACATCAAGTGAAGGCGCTGCCAGAAAGAGCAAAGTGTCATCTGCAAACAGGATGACATCAGCCTCTGACAGGTAGCGTTTCACTCGATCAATTTTGCACTCCTAGTAGCTATAGCCAGACCACATGGGTTTTTACAAGTTTCATAAGCTTTTTCTTCTTTGCCTCCAGTTAACACGCTACATTTGAAATTTGATTTCATTCAAAATGGCTATTTGAATGTTGTTCCTTGAATTGTCTTAAAATTTAGCTTCTTGAATTTCGAGAAAGTTTAAGTGTGAATTTCATACTAGTTATTTTGTTATGATTTCAGGAAAAATAAGAAAGATAAGAAGAATATATTATAGAAAAGGACAATTCAAAGAATCGATAAACACACCACACCAAAGATTATATTAAAATGAGAATATGAAAAAAGGACAAGATTTCTTTATAGGACAGTTAAAGAGAAACTGTACCAACAATCAAAGACCAGATATTTTGGCTTCACAGTCGAAAGGTCTTATCAATGGGGAGGAGGGAATTAGTTTGAATCAACTTATAAAAAAAGTGAGAAAGGCATGAAAAAACAAAAGAAATAAGAGTTATACAAAAACAACCTGAGCATTAAAAGAAAAGCTCAAACCTATCAATTAGTGTCATATCAAGAGAATTTAGAATGGGGGGGGGCAAATTTACGTTTTTTTAAATTTTATTATGAAAATACCAAGCCAGTGTCATGAGCGGCAACTTTTCATGAGAGCCAGCCAGCATTAAAGCAATTGCACCGCATACAATTTACATTAACTGCCATGCTCATAGACTCAACCATGTGTTGGTTGATTGCATTCAGAACTTGAGATGAATGGCATCTATCTTCTCCATTCTTCAAGGGCTGTACTGCTTTATTGCCAATAGTAACACACGCAACCAACTTTTTGTTAATACTCAGAAAGCCGCTGGCATAACTGTTCTTCAGCTTAAGAAATCATCTGCTACAAGATGGGTATACTGATATAGATCGGCGAACAAAGTACTGTAGATACATCTGTATTTTGGCCGTTTTATCAATTACCAAAACATGTTGTGATGGGGAATCGGCAGCTCCGGTCCACAGACTTAGACGTTTGAATTTATACTTACACTCGATCTAGCAGATTATTTTTATTGCCACGAACTCTCTGTTTGAGCAGCTGCATATATTAGACCTAGTTTTTTCTAGAGCTACCAGTCTTATTGCAGCTATGCAAGATAAAATTATACACATGCAAAGAGAAAAATTTTTTAATGAAAAAAAAAAAAAACATAATTTTCTTGTGAGTGTGGCCTCACTGAAAACCTTTTGCAAAATTTTCCGAACTCTAATTCCTCGTGTAAAAGACCAAAGCCTGCACAGGAAGTAGCTTCTCACTTACGTAATTTTGTAACCATGTTGACTTTTGGAAAAAGTGATCTTGCTCATGTGAAAGAATCAACTAAAGATTATTTCAGAAGGGATTATTTCTTTTCATAGACGCATCGTGCTCTGAGTTTGAAAGCCGCTTCATGAATGCTCTTCCAGTCCAGTTCCAGGGTTATAGTCAATCTCTATATCAGATGTTTATTCGCCCCACTTCCGTGATGCTAGCCGACTAGCTAGTGCAGCAGAGTATTACAAAGAAGCTTATATTGACACAACCCTGTTGGCCTCACAAACGGATCTTGTGAGATGCCGACTCTTAGCCAATAAGCCGTAAGATCTCTTTGAACTTCACTTTTGTCTGAAGGTCAATAGTGCATTCCGAAATTTTGAAAATTATACAAATCTTCATTATTCTGCCTATCACAACGGCTAGTAAGGATTTTTGTCTACACTAAGCCTGATTAAAACCTACTGAAGATCAATAATGGGTAACGAAAGGCTCAGAGATCTGATGTTGATGTTTATTGAAAACACTTGTGAAATCCTTGGATTTAAAACAACATAATTTCTCTCTGTATTCATTAAACACTTTTAAATTGCTTCTTACTATTAATAGTCGATTTTTGGTGAGGCCTGTGCTAACCACTGCGAAGCAATATTGTTCTTAAACAACTGTGAGCCGGCAACTTTAGGGGGCCCACAGAGGTTGCTTCACCCCCCTTTAGCTCACAATGAAATAAAGCCGCTGACGTATATTTCTTCAACTGATGGCACTGACTTTTGTCCTTTCGAGCATCTATCAAACAGTTCGTGGAAACGAACTGTAAGTAAGGAGCGACGCAGCTCAATACTAACCGAAACTCTAACACTGGAATTTTGATATCAATAGATATATCAAAAGAATTGGCTTATTACGCTGATGTCAAATATTAAAGGCTAGAAGCCTGAGAAAATTTGCCTGATTTTCGGAAAAAAGAGAAAAACACCCCCTAAAATTCCTAAAATCTTCATGAAAATCATACCACCTGATTAAGCGTATCAGAAAACCCGACTGTGAAGGTTTCAAGCTCCTATCTGTAAAAATATGGAATTTTGTATTTTTTGCCAGAAGAAAGATCCCGGATGCGTTTTTTTTTGTATCAACCCAGCGGTCCTAAAATATCGTAAGGGGGCTCATTCAAACGGAAATTAAAAGTTCTAGTGCCCATTTTCAGTGACTGAAAAGAATGGAGGGCAACTAGGCTCCCTCCCCCGACCCTTTTTTCTAAAATCGGTCGATCAATATTTTGCGATAGCCATTTTGTTTATTATAAGTGAAAGGCCCAGTAACTATACCTTTGAATATAGAATGACCACCCCCAAGGTCTTTAAGTTATAAAATGTCCCTATTGAATACGCATATATTTGTTATTGGGAAGTATGTATACATTTTCGTATGGAGGGGGGGTCTTAGATGACCCCCCCTCGTATTCATTTTTTTGAAGTTTTGAAGAGAGGGCTCTCTTTACACTAGAGTTTAAATTTTGTCCTAATTCTTTAACAACAACTCCTGAAACACAAGGGTCGATTAATTAGTACAAAAGAAGTTTTTCCAAAGTACTAAAAACTTTAGCGTAAAGAGCGAGGTGTTGAGGAGGGGACAATTCCCTCCATATACGGTGTCTTGTATTTTTTTTTGCTCATTTTACCCACATCTCAATGATTTCTTAACGTGGTGCCATCTACCACCCAAAGCTACACTTGGAGGTTATTTTCATTAAAAACTGAATTCTACACAGATGGAGGGGGGGTCGAGACCGCTAATTTTCTGCTGTTTTCTGCTGTATCAACCCAGCGGTCCTAAAATATCGTAAGGGGGCTCATTCAAACGGAAATTAAAAGTTCTAGTGCCCATTTTCAGTGACTGAAAAGAATGGAGGGCAACTAGGCTCCCTCCCCCGACCCTTTTTTCTAAAATCGGTCGATCAATATTTTGCGATAGCCATTTTGTTTATTATAAGTGAAAGGCCCAGTAACTATACCTTTGAATATAGAATGACCACCCCCAAGGTCTTTAAGTTATAAAATGTCCCTATTGAATGTCCCTATGGGGGGTCGAGACCGCTAATTTTCTGCTGTTTTTTTTTTCACGGGGAAATCTTACATGGGAAGGCAAGTTTCCAGGGGATGAACTTATCAGGAGAAATTATACACTGGGGGAATTTGCCAGAATTCCTAAACAAAATTCTTTTTATGTGTCTTTATTTACTTTTTTCCGTCTCAATTTTACGAGTGGAGTTAAGGGTAATCGTCAGGGGTAGGGGTACATTTTCACCGGGATTGAATTGTCTAGAGGATATTTCCATGGGAAGGGAGATTTCTCCGTGAAGGTGGGGGCAGATTTCCTGGCATTATTTAAAAAAAGATCAGAAATTATATTAAAAAAACAAGTTTTTTCAACTGAGAGTAAGGAGCAACATTTAAACTTAGAACGAACAGAAATCATTACATCTAAGACGAGGATTGCCCTCTCTTCAAAAACTTGCTCTTTACACTAGAGTTTAAATTTTGTCCTAATTCTTTAACAACAACTCCTGAAACACAAGGGTCGATTAATTAGTACAAAAGAAGTTTTTCCAAAGTACTAAAAACTTTAGCGTAAAGAGCGAGGTGTTGAGGAGGGGACAATTCCCTCCATATACGTAATAATTTAAGTTTTAGTGCTGCTTTTTACTTTCAGTTAAAAAAAAACTTGTTTTTTATTTGATCTTGTTTTAAATTCATTCTTCCTGTGAACCGGTACCTAGTGCAATATCTAATGTTAAGCATCGAAAAACAGTTGAAAATGTGATGGATCAATCTACCCTATTTTCCTTCAATATTCAAACCTTCCATCAACACAGATGTGATGAGTACATTTCATTCGGTTGCAGATTTTGAATTTGAACATCTTTGAGATAACCAATTTTGTTAGTCGAATTGTAGTCGTTAGACAGTCAAGTGAGAGAAGTTCTAGGCGCTACTAGCAAAGTAAGAGTGAATTCTGTTTTAATAAAATGGCTTTGTATTTCGGTTGAAAAACAGCTTTATTAAACTTAACTGGAATTTAAAAATGGGTAAAGTTCTACAAAATCATATTATTGAGTTAGGACTAAAGTGAATACACCATTCGATGCCTTTTTTATGCTGATTACGAATATAATAAGCATTTCTATCGGAAATGAATTTCAGCCCCCCCTCCTACATATGCTAATTCAGGGTTAGGTTAGGTTAGGTATAGCCTATATAGGGGGGGGGAAAATCATTTCCGATAGAAATGCTTATTATATTCATAATCAGCATAAGAAAAAGGCATCGAATGGTGTATTCACTTTGGTCCTAACTCAATAATATTATTTCGTAGAACTGTACCTAAAAATGTAGGTTAGTTATCTTCATTTTAGAGAGATTATGAACCAATATCCTTATGGAACTAATTATATATATCCTTATGAACCAATATTCAATATCAAAAGATTTTAAATCTAAAAAGTGTTTTTAAACTAAAAGTGTAGGCAAGGGCTTTTCACGATTTTGGGAAATCATTGAGCTAAGGTGTGAAAAATGTTAAAACCAACCATTTCTTACACCCATCAGACTCAAGAAGTGAAGTTAGTCCTTGTGAAATAGGCTATACCTAAGTATGACGAAAATATGATAGGCTACTTTTGTGGCAAAATTATGAAAGAAAACGGTTCTGCCAGACCAAGAACTCGAGTCTGGTCGTCCACATCCAAAGCCTAATGGAGATTGCCCATCTGCCTGGAGTGTTGGGCCAGGTTTAGCACCCAAGTCATTAGCTCAGATAGTTGCACTAACAAAAACTAAATTAAATGTTGGGTTGACCGAGAAGTCACTTGATTCGCGGTAAATTTTTCGTTATTCATATTATTGACTTACGAATAAAGTAAACATACCACTCGATGCCTTTTTTTATGCTCTCCAAATATAATAATCATTTTTTCGGAAATTAATTTTAACCCCGCCCCTATATATACCAATTCAGGGTATATATTTCCACATTAGGGGGATGGGGTAAATTTTATTTCTGATATAAATGAGAGGTGAGTTTAAACTTTCCTCCACCCCCCTGATGTGCAAATATATACCTTGAATTGATATATATATAGGGATGGGGGATAAAATTCAATTCCGACAAAAATGATTATTATATTTGAAAAAAAATAGGGGGCCCCACCTGCCTGGAGTATGAGGCGAGTGGCCCACTTCACAAGCTCAGACAGTTGCTCTAACAAAATTAATTGAATATTGGTTGGCCAACAAGTTGCTTGGAATTGAAAGGCAAAAAAGCGTCCAAAACCCATTTGCCTAGAGTGTCAGGCGAATGACCCAATTCATAAGCTCAGAGAGTTGCGCTATTCCAAGGACTTGAGCTATAGATTAACCCATACCCGGATCTTGTATTAGGCCCTAGGCTAAACAATTCTAAGAAAACAATTCTTTCTTCATAATATGCAAAATATTTGTAGTTAGCACATTTGGACTAGCTTCACTGTATTTACCCTCGACTCCCCTAATATGCAATTTATCGCTCAAATAACATACACTTCTTATGTATTCTGCTAATGCGTCTCTTCTTTATTACCCGTAAATTGAATCAGCTGTGACGAAACCAGAACCGGAAAAACAAGAGTGGTGGGCATGCATGAGAAATATAATTTAGGCTATATTCTAACAGTGGGGGGAGGGGTTGGTGTTGATGTATAGTGGAGCTGCAGTCAAAATGTGTTAACTACAATTATTCTCCATATTATGAAGTAAAAATTACTTTCTTAACTTGTTTCCTTCCCAGTAGCCCCTAAACTGAATCTTTGCCGGTTTCTCATCAGCAGAATGTTCATTATGCCACATAATACCAGTCTGAAAAAAAAAATGGTTACAATAAAAGCACCTTACTTTAAACAAGCAAAAATTAGATTCAATAGAATAAAAAAACTTCAGTATTAATATAAGCTGATTAAAGTTGCATATAGGAAAAAAAATCCAGTAATAAAAAATACACCATTACATTTGCAATTCAATCCTTGCCTTAGATCCACCTGTGCCTCCAGAGGCACCCAGGGCATCAAGGAGCCGCCAATCTTCCCACCGGTTTGCTGCTGCAAGTATGTCCTCCCACTGAGGTTGGATTGATGTGTGCAGGTTACGGAGATCTGTCTGGTACGTTCGACGCAGGGTGTTTCTGGGTCTGCCCCTGCGGCGTGGACCCGATGGCTGCCAATGGAGCGCTGCATTTGGTAGTCGGAGATTGTCCATACGTAGTACATGGCCAAGGTATCTCCATCGGCGGACTCTTATGATAATATTATGATTATTATGGACTATTATGATTTGCAATTCAATGTTCTTTCCAAATACAATAATAACTATCATTGCAATTGCGTCCCAAACCCCGTCTCTAATAAGTGGTAAAAATGGGCCCCATCTTTGGGAAGGGAAACCGTACCCCTAAAAAATTCCATTTTTATAACAGGCTTAAGAAGCCTAGAATGCCATCAGCATGTTTCAAACTGATTAGGAACAAACAGATTCTTGGCCAATTTTTCAGGCCCCTAGCCCAAGAGTCATTTCCAGAGGGGGGAACTGGGGCTTCCCTTACTATCAGGCAGCAATATTAAGGGGGGGGGGCTACGAAGCAGTGGTGACTGTGATAATTATTTTTGAAAGACCATTGATTGCCAGATTTCAGTAGAGTCCTAGAATTGGGGCTATTGAGAAGGAACCATGTGAAAAAAAAACAATTCTTAGCCTACTGAACAAAATGCATAAAAACTACAGTAAACTTGAAAAAAATGTAAAATTGAAAAAATTAAAATTGTACTAGTTTGTTTAATAAAAATTTGGGTAAACTATACTTTACACCCCCCCCCCCCCCCCTATTGTGCAAATGTATAGCACAAATTGTAGGTTTCCCCTGCGTTTTGCCCTTTGTCTCTCTTGTTTCAACGCTTGAAGAAATCAAGAAATGGAGGTACTTTCGCATTAAATGGGCCTTTCTAATAAGTCAAGTTTGGTTAATGCTAATGAAATAAAATAGGATGACTATATAATAGTTTAGAAACAAATTTGGGCTATACATTTGCAAATTAGTAGGAGTAGGGGGCAAAGCATTGCATATATTAAATACCTAACCTAGGTACCTTTTGTCCCATCTAAGTTCCAAAAAACCACAGTTTAATATCGTATACGCAATTAAAACCACGCTAGACAAAATATTTCTCTCAGCTGTGTGTTGAATCATCTTGTAAAAAACGGGTTTTTCAAAGCGTCTCTGTCGTTTGACTGTAGCATCTCTTGTTGACTTCTTTAGAGGGACCCATATAATGCGAAAGTACCGAAATGGAAAACATCTGGGAAGTATATAACTCGGCTATACATTTACGCATTAGGGAGGTGCGAGTAAAATACAGTTGAAGCGCATTCAAAATATGTTAACTACAGTTACTCTGCATATTATGAAGTAAGAATTGTTTTCCTAACATTTTCCCTTCTTAAATGCAATGATTCTATGCTTCTGTCAATTCTCGAATTTATCAAAGCCAGAAGTCATATAATTCTCGAAGCCAGGTTTTTTTTCAGGCTTTACCCCTTTCACGAAGTCTTTGTTAAAGTTGTAGCAGTTGAAAAATACTAAAGTAAACATCCTTTTGTTTTAGCGGCTTTTTTGACCCATGAAACCACTCTGCCCCTGTGATTTCGATTGACTTGTTCAATCAAAACATTGTTTAAAAATTAATTGGGCTAGGCAGAGCCGTTCCTAGGATTAGTGGCGTTCGGGGCAAAGTTAATTACATCATCCCTCCCGAATCAAATATAAGCAAAAAAGCCATACAAAGTATAAATTGGATCAAAGTGGATGATTCCCCAGCCACCCCAACCCCCAAGCAAAGGCACCTAGGGTAACTGCCCCGGCGCTTGTGGCAACTACCTCGGCTGCCCCCTCTGGGAACGGCTCTTGGGCTAGGGACCTGAAAATAGGCCAAGAAACTTTTTGTCCCTAATCAGTTTGAAACTTACTCCCTTAAAATGGAGACCATTCCCCCCCCCCGATATACTGAAGAACTTTAGCGTAAAGAATGAGTTATGAGAAGGGGGCAACCCCTCTCATATTTGTCATAATTTTGTTTCTTTTCAAGTTTTTATGTTGCTCCTTACTTTCCGTTGAAAAAAAGTTATTTATCTTTTTTAAATTTCTGATCGTTTTTTAAATAATATCAGGAAAGCAAGCTCCCCCTCCATGGAAAATCGTTGGTACTGGTGCATTATATGGTCACTTCTATATCATAGGCAGCGCCATAGCGCCGCCTAAGTAAAGAACGATGTCGGCCAATGTATTTTTTTTCCTCCATACCCGGGCACTTCGTATCGAAGGAGTTGTCGTAGAAACTTCGAAAAGGGCTCATTCGATTGGGAATTGGAGTGGCTAGTGCCCTTTTTAATAGTCGAAAGTGATTGGAGGGCAACTAGCCCCCCCCCCCCCACCCCCGCCCAAACACATCATTCCCCCAAACACATCCAATCAAATTTTGAGATAGCCATTTTGTTCAGCGTAGTTGATTTCCACATAGAAAATACGTTTTTGAGATGGGACACTCCCACAACCCTCGGGGCAAGGGTTTTAAGTTATGCCCTGAGGGCATATAAGAACGATGTTGGCACAATATTTCATTTATTATTTTTTTTTTCCTTCAGAGCAGGGCACTTCGTGTCGAAGAAGGTGTCGTAGAAGCTTCGAAAAGGGCTCATTCAATCGGAAATTGGAGTGGCTTCTGTCCTTTTATTTAATGGTCGAAAGTGATTGTAAGGCAACTAACACCCCTTCCACGCCCCTATTTCCCAAAACACATCCAATTAAAATTTTGATGTAGGCATTTTCTTCAGCGTAGTTGATTTCCAGATAGAAATTATGTTTTTGAGGAGGACACTCTCCCACAGCCTTCAGGGCAAGGGTTGTAAGTTATGCCCTGGGGCCATATAATGTTTTTATCGAAGGCGTTGTCGTAGAAACTTAAAAAAAAGGCTCATTCGATTGGAAATTCAAAGAGCTAGTGTCCTTTTTAATAGTCGAAAGTGATTGGATGGCAACTAGCCCCCCCCCCTTCCATGCCCATCATCACCCAAAACAAATCCAATCAAAACTTTGAGATAGCCCTTTTGTTCAGCGTAGTTGATTTCAAGATAGAAAATATCTTTTTGACGAGGAGACTCCCCTGCACCCCTCGGGCAAGGGTTTTAAGTTATGCTTTGAGGGCATATAAGAACGATGTTGGCACAATGTATTTTTTTTCCCTTTAGTGCAGGGCACTTCGTATCGAAGAAGTTGTCGTAGAAACTTCAAAAAGGGCTCATTCAATTGGAAATTGGAGTGGCTTGTGCCCTTTTTAATAGTCGAAAATGATTGGAAGGCAACTAACACCCCTTCCACGCCCACCATTTCCCGAAACACATCCAATCAAAATTTTGAGATAGCCATTTTGTTCAGCGTAGTTGATTACCAGATAGAAATTATGTTTTTGAGGAGGACACTCCCCCACAGCCTTCAGGCAAGGGTTTTAAGTTATGCCCTGGGGTTATCTAAGGTTTTTATAGAAGGCGTTGTCGTAGAAACTTCAAAAAAGGCTCATTCGATTGGGAATTCAAAGGGCTAGTGCCCTTTTCAACAGTCGAAAGTGATTCGAGGGCAACTAGCCCCCCCCCCCTCCCCCACGCCCATCATTCCCCCAAACACATCCAATCAAAATTTTGAGATAGCCATTTTGTTCAGCGTAGTTGATTTCCAGACAGGCAGTATGTTTTTGACGAGGACAATCTCCTACACCCCTCGGGGCAATGGTTTTCAGTTATGCCTTGAGGGCATTTAAGAACTATGTTGGCACAATGTATTGCTTATTAATTTTTTTTCCTTTAGAGCAGGGCACTTCGTATCCAAGAAGTTGACGTAGAAACTTCGAAAAAGGCTTATTCAATTGGATATTGGAGTGGCTTGTGCCCTTTTTAACAGTCGAAAGTGATTGGAAGGCAACTAACACCCCTTCTGCATCCACCATTTCCCGAAACACATCCAATAAAAATCTTTAGATAGCCATTTGGCTATCTAGTTGATTTCCAGATATAAATTATGTTTTTGAGGAGGACACTCCCCCAAAGCCTTCAGGGCAAGGGTTGTAAGTTATGCACTGGGGGCATGTAAGGTTTTTATAGAAGACATTGTCGTAGAAACTTCAAAAAAGGCTCATTCGATTGTAAGTTCAAAGGGCTAGTGCCCTTTTTAATAGTCGAAAGTGATTGAAGGGCTTCTAACCCCCCTCTCACGCCCACCTTTTCCCCAAACACATCCAATCAAAATTTTGAGATAGCCATTTAATTCAATGTAGTTTTAAGTTCTGTAAATTAGGTTTTTGAGGATGACACCCCCTCACAGCCCTCAGGGAAAGGGTTGTAAGTCATGCCCTGGGGGCATATAAGGTTTTTATAGAACGCGTTGTCGTAGAAACTTCAAAAAGGGCTCATTCGATTAGAAATTGAAATGGCTAATGCCCTTTTTAACAGTCCAAAGTAACTGGAAGTTAACTAACACCCCTTCCACGCCCACCATTTCCCCAAACACATCCAATCAAAATTTTGAGATAGCCATTTTATTCCACGCAGTTTAAAGTTAAGGAAATTATACCTTTGAGCCGGACACTCCCCCCACAGTCTTCAGGGCAAGGGTTATAAGTTATGCTCTGGGGGCATATATGTTTTTATTGAAATATTTGTCGTAGAAACTTGAAAAAGGGCTCATTTGATTGGAAATCCAAAGGTCTAGTGCCCTTTTTAATAGTCGAAAGTGATTTGAGGGCAACTAACCCCCTTCTCTCGCTCACCTTTTCCCCAAAAACATCCAATCAAAATCTTTAGATAGCCATTTTGTACAGCGTTGTTGATTTCCAGATAGAAATTACGTTTTTGAGGAGGACGCTCCCCCACAGCCCTCAAGGCAAGAGTTGTGAGTTATGCCCTGGGGGCATATAAGCTTTTTATAGAACGCGTTGTCGTAGAAACTTCAAAAAGGGCTCATTCGATTGGAAATTGAAATGGCTAGTGCCCTTTTTGATTGTCGAAAGTGATTGGAAGGCATCTAACACCATTTCCACGTCAAACCATTTCCCCAAACATATCCATTCAAAATTTTGAGATAGCCATTTTGTTCCACGCAGTTTAAAGTTCAGGAAATTATACCTTTGAGCAGGACACTCCCCTCACAGTCTTCAGGGCAATGGTTATAAGTTATGCCCTGGGGGCATACAAGGTTTCTATTGAAATCTTTGTCGTAGAAACTTGAAAAAGGGCTCATTTGATTGGAAATTCAAAGGGCTAGTGCCCTTTTTTATAGTCGAAAGTGATTTGAGGGCAACTAACCCCCCTCTCACGCCCACCTTTTCCCCAAACACATCCAATCAAAATTTTTAGATAACCATTTTATTCAACGTAGTTGACAGTCTTGGAAGTTAGGTCTTTAGGGATGACAGCCCATCCCTCCCAACCCTCAGGACAAGGGTTGTAAGTTATGCCCTGGGAGCATGTAAGGTTTTTACAGAAAGTGATGTTGTAAAAAACATCAAAAAGGGCTCGTTCAATTGAAAATTGAAAGGGCTTGTGCCCTTTTAATAGTCGAAAGTGATTGAAGGGCAACTAATCCCCCTCTCCCGCCCACCATTTCCCCAAAGACATCCAATCAACATTTTGATATATCCATTTTGTTCAACGTAGTTGAAACTTCTGGAAATTAGGTCTTTTAGGATGATAACCCGCTCAGAGCCCTCAATTCAAGGGTTGTAATTTATGCCCTGGGGGCATATAAGGCTTATTTAGAAAGTTGTTGTAAAAATTTCAAAACGGGCTCATTTGTTTGGAAATTGAAATGGCCGTTTTTAATTGTCAAAAGTGAGTGGAGAGTAATTGACCCCCCTTTTACGCCCACCATTTCCCCAAACACATTCAATAAAAGCTTAGAGATAGCCATTTTGTTCAACGTAGTTGAAAGTTCTGGAAATTATGTATTTAAGGATGACAAACCCCCAGAGTCCCCAGGGCAAAGATTATAAGTTAAGATTAAATCAAAATGCACTGTGTTAATGCTAATTCTCAATAAGGCATCTCAGCAGTATCCCAAGAACGAGTATTATATTCAAATTTTCGGGGCTACTTCTGCTCTTAAAATAAATAAAAAAAAAAAATAGCGTAAGTGTATGCAAGCTATCAAAGAAAGTAAAAAGATTTTTTTGCGAATGGTATCAAGTTTACTATTTCAGGTCAACTAGAGGAGGTATGAAACTAAATTAAACACTACTATTTGTGTCCAGATTTTTAAAACGGTGCATGTTGTTAAAAATTGCTGAAAAATCTTCTCCAGCAGACAAATAGCAGGCCAATTTATAAAGTATTAAAAAAAAGAAAAGATTTGAACTATTATTTTATTTTTCCCTCATGTCAATATAAAACAAACAGAAATTAATTAAAAAAATTTTCCACAAAATAAGTTTTTCAAAGAAAAGTAATGAACTCCATTAAACCAAAAATGAGCAAAAATAAAATCAAATAATCTACCAAGCGTGAGTAGAGATGACCCTATAACTCGTGTCACGCACCCCTGCTGCCACCTACAACTTTTTATACATAATTTATGTCTGTTTGTTGTCAGTGAGAATGGAAAAACAGGAATTTTGTCACATTTATGGATGTTTTTATGGTTTTTGTCAGTGAGAATTTGAAAAAACAGGAACTTTGTCACATTTTTGTATGTTTTTATGGTTTTTGTCAGTGAGAATGAAAAAACAGGAACTTTGTCACATTTATGTCTGTTTGTTGTCAGTGAGAATGGAAAAACAGGAATTTTGTCACTTTCATGGATTATTGAGTCATTAACCGAATCGTTTTCCGGGCAAAGTTAATGACACTTCCTTCCTGTTGTTGTTCGAGGCAAAGTTAATGACACTTCCTTCTTGTTGTTGTTCGAGGCAGATGTTATGAGTTTCCGGGAAACAGTATTTGTTGTTGTTGTTCGAGCCAAATGTTATGAGTTTCCGGGAAACAGTTAGATCACGTGTTTCCTTCTCAGCCAATCAGAGGGCTTTGTTTACATAACAATTCGACCTTGAGATTTCGTATATAACGGGCATGCAATGTGATTCAATTATCAGAAAGTATTGTGACACAATGGATAGAACAATTGACATAATTGATGAGCTTGAGGCCTTGGCAGCCACAATTTACCATGTAAGTGCATTTTTATTTTCAAGCGAATTTTCCTTGGACACCCTCCAGTATATTCAGCTAAAATGTAAAAATATTCCTTTACCCTCAAACCCCCCCCCCCAAACCTAACCACCATACAATCTTTATACTCAATGCAAAACGTGAATATATTCCTTTACCCTCAAACCCCCCCCCCCCCCCAAACCTAACCACCATACAATCTTTATACTCAATGCAAAACGTAAATATATTCCTTTACCCTCAACCCCCCCCCCCCCACACACAGACCTAACCACCATACAATCTTTATACTCAATGCAAAACGTAAATATATTCCTTTACCCTCAAAACCAACCCCCCCCCCACTGTTTTTACAAGTATAATTCTCGCAAATAGAAATACCTTTTCAATAAATTTATTCTTTCTGTAAGCCTATCAAAAAGTGACAATCAACTTCTGTCTATTAATATACCGTTTCCATTTCAGCCGCCGCTAACTTGACAAAACATTTCCGCAAGTTTATAATTAGCTGACACCCCACAATTGCACTTCCTGCTTGTTAATCCTTTACGTTAGCGACTTAACCAAAAGGTTTCAATGATAAAAGGATACTTTTGATCAAATTAAAACGATTTTAAGCAAAAAGAGATTGCTGTATATTAAGCTTGTAGATTCGTAACCTTGTATTTGTCGGAGAACCGGTGAAAGAGATTATTTTCAAATTAAGTCTAACAATATATTTAGGACATTATGTAAAAGGGGGGAGGGGGGCAATACATCGCTTCTAACAGCTTCGTTGTAAGTAAATTATGTAAAAGGGGGATTCTGTGGGCAGTAAGAGAACCGACGGTTTCTAAGAAAGAAAATAGCTTTATTATGTGTACATTTACATCCAAGATTGTAATTTAGGCCTATAAGCTGTGTGTTAACGATCTAATTTAAAGCCTCCCTCTGATTCTTGGGCTTATAACATTTCGAAATTTTTACTTTTAAGTTTACTGAAATGTGATAAATGCTTTTCTAGACAAAATTATGGCTAATAATTTTCTTTCTTTAAAAAAAAGGGAGAAATTATTTTGATACTAATTTTTTTCTCTTCTTTAAGGCAAATATATGAAGAATTTGCGGCCCCTACATCGAAGAGAGCTACGGGTAGCGCAAATAGCGAAGAATGCTCGTCACCGCCACCCACTAAGAAAGCAAGGGCTAATAATGCGCCCCCTGCGAAGGCTACTGTCATGCAATATGGTCGCTGGCCAAAACCCCCCAGCTCCACACTGCCTGCCCAAGTGCAGCCGTCTGTACCAGCCCCTGTCCCGGCTGCACAGGTCACAACTCCTGTACAAGAAATTAATGACATCGCTTGCACATCCGCTCTCCTTGGTCCTCTAATAGCTGCCACATCGAGGCTAGGTCAGGAGGTTACCCTCCAGCATGCACTACCTGGTCCTTCGGGCACCCAAGCCCAGACGGATTATGCAAATGTAAGCATTTTTTTCCTACCTATCTATTTCTTCCAATGTTTTTTCTTTTTCACTATTTTTCAATATAAACTTATCTCAGCGAGATATTAACCCCTCACCCCCACTATTACATATCTAAATGTAATTTTTTTACAATGAAACCACTCTTTTCTAATCTTTGCTATCGCTTCGATATCTCATAAGCGAATATTTTTAGGTAATTTCTATTAATAATCACCGCCTTTGAAACTCAAAATGCTATTTTTTCTAATCTTTACTATTTTCTCTGTTGCTATCACATATATTTTTAGGTACCTTTGAAACTGAATGCTCTTTTTTACGTAATTTTAAGAGAGAGATTATCCCATCTGTCACATATTGACGTTCTAATTTACACTGAATATTTCTATCGTGCCAAAGATTTTAGTGAGGGGAAACCGAGTTAATGGTTCAATCCTGGAACACTTGCGCGAGAATTAGAAATATGGAATTAGAAATATTTCAACTTTTGAAGGGCATTATGAGAAGGGGGACTGGGAAGAGCTGTGGGAGGCGCTGCATGAAGCGCCGCGGGCCCGAGAAGCGCCGCCGGGATGCGCTGTGGGCCAGGAAAGCGCCGCAGGATGTGCCGCAGGGATGCGCCGCGGGTCAGGAAAGTGCCGCAGGATGCGCCGCGGGTCAAGAAAGCGCCGCAGGATGCGCCGCAGGGGATGCGCCGCGAAAAAAAAAATTAACACTTTGAAAATAAACGAACAAATTGCCACCTTCTATGTCATATCTTAGATTATCTTAAGTTGAATTAACCAAATGCTTTTAAGCAATAATAATCCGAATTTTAACAGTAGGGATGATTTGAACACATTGAAAATAAGCTATTTTTCATTTATAGGTTGGTGCATTGGTCCCATATTCACCGTCCAGTGAAGAGGAGGAAGAAGAGGCAATGGAGTTTCAAGACAACGAAACATGGGACAACTCTATTGAAGTACCTTTTAATATTGACGAGTATTTAAATGATTTTTTTAATGTAGAACCTAGCACAGTTGAGCATGCTGACTTGAGCCCGAACACTTTACAAATTTTAGAGGATTTTACAGGGAACCCTCCTCCCACTGATTACCTACTTCAAAAAACTGAAGTGGAGCATACCCCAAATATTGTTGAACAACTTGGGGGAGGGGGTACATCTTTCCCAGATTTTCTATTGTCGAATACAATTTTAAATAATATAGTTGTTTTCACTGCAACGTTTGGGGATCCCTTTAATACACTTATGGGGGGAAATTTTGTGTTTGATCCCGTAGAGATTGTGCATGCCTATGTAGATAAAATTCGTGCACTACTGGAGAAACAAATTCAGTTGTGGGGGGGGTAGGGATTCAATTAAGGTTTCTATTGTTGTAAAGGTTTTTTATTTGAATGAGGGGAAAAGCGAAGTTTACTATCATTATATACATTCCGAGATGCGCGTAATTTATCCAAATTTAGAAAATTTTGAGGGTGTTTTTAGCGAGTGGGTAGGACAAATTATAGCGCATCTCGAGGACTATAACGAAAATGGGAGTGGGTCTGTAGTTTTATTTATTGAAAATTTAAGTGTAAATATATGTAAATTTAAGAAAGATTTTATTTTAAGAGGGGGGACAGGTGGGGCTGAAAGGGATACAGTTTTAAATTATAATCCAGATCTAGAGGGTTGTAAAGGTGTCCATAAGATCTGTTTTGAAACAGATCAAAAGTGTTTCAAGTATGCTTTCCTCATATCAGCATACGAGCCTCTAGCACGTGACGCAACCAAGAAGAATTTAGATCACTGGGCTGTACATGGGAAGGACGGGTCCGATTTCCCAGTTGTAGATTTCTCTTGCTTAGAAGGAAAATACCCAGTAACGCTAAGATCTATTGACATTTTTGAAAGGGCTAATGCCCATTTAAATATTGGCGTTACTGTGGTACAATACGAAACAGAATTTGAAGATGGGACTCGCTCTAAAAAGAAGGGGGTGTTCTTCCCCGTAAGGGGCCCGTCAGTTGATTTGGTTAAACACTGGGTATGGTTGTTATACACGCCGCCTAGTGAACCAAATGCAATTGGTCATTTTAACCCTTTCACTGACATTAGTAGAGTTCTGGGGGAGGGTAAAAAGGGGCGGGGGACACGTTTCTACTGTCCAACATGCCTCTCTAGATTTTGGACTGAATTAAAGCTGCGAAATCATATGAGACACTGTAGACGGCATGGATATCAGACAGTGGAAACGGTTTCAGGGGATAGGGCCATTCTACGCTTTAAAAATTTCCAAAATACCCTCCTCCAATGCAACAAAATATCTTTGGACTGTGAAGCTAAGCTGGTGGAGGTGAATGATCCCCAATATCCAAACCGTATCAAAGAACACCAGGCCATTGCAGTTTCTTATGCACATGCGCTAAGAGACAATTCTAACACCATGCGGTTGTTAGAAATAGTAGAAACATTGGACGAGGGAGACGAGTGCATGGTCAAGGCATTGACTAAACTGATTGGCACGGCTAATGGTGCTATTTCTCGTTTGAGAAATACCTATTATCCAATGGTGCTGTCTGCAGAGGATCGTCTCGCGATTAAAAATCAAAAAATATGTTGGGTTTGTAAGGGGGAGTTTGTAGAGGAGGATAAGGGGACTAAAGGGAAAAGAGGGGGGAGGGGGAAAGTCAGAGATCATGATCACTTGTGGCAGGAAATATCATCTGGGGGTAGTAATTTTAGGGGGGGTAGCGCATCAATCGTGTAATTTAAATGTTAGCCAACAGTTTTTTATCCCAGTTTTTATTCACAACTCTAACTATGACTTAAAATTTATTTTACCGGCACTGGCACGTATGCACAGGGAGGGAGGGGGAGTAGACAGTCCATGGGTAAATAATTCATTTACCTATAACATTATCCCCAAATCGGCCGAGAAGTTATTGCTTCTCGAACTGAAATGGCAGGTAGTGGATAATGAGCGTACGTGCTGGAATAAAATTAGGTTTTTAGATTCTTTTAGTTTTTTTCCCAAGTCCTTAAGTCAACTAATTCAAGTGCAGAAAAGCGACAATTTTGATAGCTTTCCCTTGCTTAAACAGCACTTTCCAGACAGTGAAATGTATGACTTATTAACCAGCAAAGGTGTATATGCATATGATTATTACTGTTCTGGCGCTCGCTTAAGCGAGGAGAAACTACCTCCAATTGAAGCTTTTCACAATTCACTGACCAACAGTGAATGCACAGCCGAGGATTATGAGTTTGCCAAGAAGGTGTGGGCTAAGGGGGATTGTAAAAATGGGTGGGATTATTGTAGACTGTACTTGGCCAGTGACGTTCTAACTCTGTTGGATATAGTCTGTAAGAATACAGACCAGATCTATTCAGAGTTCGGGTTAGATATAGGATATTATTTTTCTACACCCCATTTAGTGATGGATTTAATTTTAAAAATTAGTAGGGAGGAAATAGGCCTAATCACTGACGTAGATCAACACCTTTTTGTAGAGCGTTCAATGAGGGGAGGGTATGTTTTTCACGGGGACCGCGTCTTATCAACCGATCCGAGCGGACAAAGCACCGGTGTAAAGTCAAATGCAGTGTTCTTGGACATGAACTCGTTATACCCCTCAGCAATGTCCCACTACTCTTTGCCGTGTGGGAACTATCAATGGCTTGAGAATCCTTGTGAGTTCCCCGACATTAACACCGTCGAGGACAACGGGCCACAAGGATGGTTCTTTGAAATTGACGGTCACATTCCGCTGGCGCTTCACGACTCTGTCAAAGATTTTGTTTTTCCCTGTATCAATCGACCAGTGACCAGGGACTCGCTGAGCCCCTACAATCGATCATTGGTTGAGGATATGGGGATGCATTGGACCCCCTCTAAACAAATGCTGATTGCTGATTTGGACCCTAAGGAGAATATCGTTGTTCACCATGTGCTTTTGCACTGGATGGTGAACAATGGTTTCAAGATCACCAAAATACATAGGGTCCTGCAGTTCAATCAGAAACCTTATTTGAAAACGTTTATCGATACTTTTGTCGATAAACGTTCTAGGGCAAATTCAAAGGTAGAGAAGGAATTGTACAAGCTCATTCTAAATTCAGCGTTTGGCAAAATGTGTGAAAGCGTACGCAACAGATCTCGCTGCGACGTCGTGACTGACCCTCTAGAGTGTGCACGAATTATTGCCGATCCCAATTTTACATCATTCACGAGCATAGAGGCCGGCATGGTTCTTCTACACAGGAAAAAGCGAAATGTAGTACTGAACAAGAATATAGCAGGCGGTAGTTCAGTACTAGAAATTTCAAAAAAGCTCATGTTGTCGTTCTTTTACAATGTGTGCAAGGTGCAATGGCCACGGGAGGGGGAGGTTCAAGTTTACTATGGGGATACAGATTCTCTGCTGTTAAAGGTAAATGGGACTGAAGATTTATTGGGTGATTTGCAAAATGGGGTGCACATCAGCTCGCGGATGGATTTCACCAACTGGAATCCATCCCTCTACCCCGAGTTGGTGAAACGTCAAGCCCCCAACCAACTATTAAAATTAAAATCAGAGACGGGGAGTGATTTGATATCCAGGGGGGTGTTCCCGGGTCCCAAAGTTTATTGTGTTGAAACACATAGTGGGGATGAAAAGAAGACATGTAAAGGGGTGCCTACGCACTTTGTAAAGAGCAATTTCAACATGAGCGTGTACAGAGACTGTGTAGAAAGTAGCCTAGTGCCAAGAGCACAAGTGCTTGCAATTCGCTCTCTACAGTATAGAAATTATACTGTGAGAGTGACAAAAAATGCAATGTCATGTATATCTGACAAGGTCTATGTGCTCGAGAATGGTGTGAGTGTCCTGCCTCATGGCCACTATCGTATTTAGACCGAGTTGAATGCGTAGACTATCGTAATCAACTTGGTCTGGATAAACTAACCTAATCTGACTAACCACCGTCACTCAACCTTTCATAAATTAACTAACCACCCAACCCGTTCATAAATTAACTAACCCAATCTAACCTTAACCTAACTTTAACCTAACCTGCAGTAGCAGTGACGACAACTATTGTTTTTCCATCGCGGCTCCCGGGGGGTGGGGGGCCCTTCCCGCGGCCGGCTCCCGGGGGGGGGGGGCACCATTCACTGTAATGTTCAACTGTGCTAGTTCCAAGTGTATTTTGTACAAAAAGTGTTGTAGAGAAAAGTGCTGTACAAAAAGTGTTTTTTTGTACAGAAAAGTGTTGTTGTACAAAAAGTGTTGTATAGAAAATTGTTGTACAGAAAAGTGTTGTACAAAAAGTGCTGTAGATGGACAAAAGTCTTTAAAGACAAAAAGTGTTATCATTGTTCATGTTGAACAAATAGAGTTTTCATGTTGACAAAGTGTTCATGTTGAACAAGTGTTCATATTGCTGTAATAAATGTTGCCATGAAATATTGTTTTTGTTGTTCTTGAATAGATAGATCTATGGGAAAATTACTACTTATTCATTGGACACATATGATTTACAGTTTGTCATAGTCCGACTGTTGTCAACAGCATGTATCAATTTAAAACACCCTTCAGATCGTTTCTGTGTGGGCCCTCAATGTCGGGGAAAACAACACTGTTAGCTAGAATAATTCAAAATTGCGATAAAATGTTTTTGGAAAAACCGAAAAAAATCTACTATTGCTATAGTATTTGGCAAGAGTCCTATGATCAAATAAAAGCTATTGCCTCAACCATACCAATACAATTCATACGAGGACTTGATGTTTTCAATAGTATTGAACCGAACTCGTGGCTGATTATTGATGATTTGGCTGAATCCATTGAACAGTTCTCACAGGAAATGCTACAACTGTTCACTGTCCGATCTCATCATGAACACATTTCCATAACCCTAGTTCTACACAATCTGTTTCATCAGAGCAAATGTATGCGAACCCTTGCTTTGAATTGCACTATCTATATTATCTATCGAGTCGTTCGTGATTCTAGCTCGCTCATAACTCTCAATAAACAGATATACCCCGGCGCTCCAAAATTTCTGTTGTCAGCGTACACTCAGGCGACTAGCAAGCCCTACGGTTACATTTTGCTGGATCTTAATCAGAGCACGCCCGAGGATCTTCGTGTAGTCACCGACATTTTCGACAATGAAATTACAGTATATCTTCCAGTGAACAGTAGAAAAGGCTATTAGTTGCCATTATGACACTGAAGAAACTACATGAACAACGGCATTTATTTTCCGTTTTAAGCACTTCAAAACCCTTGCTTAGGAAGGCCATACTCAAACATGGTGTTGACAACGATTTCATTAATCTAATATCTGAACTTTGTTTAAATTTAACTGAGGGCAATGTTTAACTGCCAGAAGGTGTTAGACAACAGACAAAGCAACATCGTTCCACTGTACGTGCCTTGGCTTGTAAAAACAAGGGAAACAAATTTAAAAGAAAACGGCTCCTTCAGGCAGGCGGTAGCTTTTTCACACTTTTACTGCCAATAATTGCAGGACTTGTAAACAGTTTTCTCTAGAGAATGGCAAAACCCTATAAATTGACACCATTTGCACTTGTCCTCTCGCCCATCGAACATTTTGAAGACAATCTAAGCAAATTCATTAATGATGAGAATATTGCCGATGACAAAAAACTGCTTTTACTTCAAGATGCATTGCGACGTATGGACAAACATAGACCTTATCGTGAGAGACCCACCGTCACCTGTATCTCTAAACAGGAAACATCTTTTCAAGATTCTGCACAATCAAAGGAGAAGGAATTGAATTCAATTGTATCAAAAATTGGAAACCTATTGCCAGTGACCTATCGAGAACAGAGTAAAAGATTATTATCTTATCTCGTGTTGGAAACTGGTGATCAAGTTCAAGTCGACAGCACCGGGAAACGAATTTTAATTCAGGGAAAAAGTTATAATCTAGTTGATTTAATTTGTGATATGGTGACGAATCGTAAAGGACTCTTATCCTTTGACGATAGTCTACACACCTTTCTAAGTGTATCAAACTTTCCCAAAAGTCTTATTGGCAATAAGCAAATTCTAAAGAAACTAAGAGAATATAGTCCACCAACAACACCAACACCATTTAAAAAAGAAGAAGATTCAATATTTGAAAATACTAGCACTACTGATTTTACAACACTTGTGGCTGCTAGTCAAAAGCGAAGACGAATTGATTCACCCTCCAGTGTGCAAAAGGGGAGTGGACATTACACTACGTGTTTACGTTCAAATGGATGAAGTTCTGAAAGGTGTCTTTGAAAATATTGGCGAACCGGGAAGTTTAAGTTCTCCCAAAACGCTTTCTAGAGTTGTCTCCGGCACCACATTGAAAAAAGCAAAAGAGTATCTAGAAAATGAACCGAGTTACACACTACATCGGAATCACAGGCTTCGCAGTAAACAATATCGACAAACTAAAGCCTTTTTCCCTCTGCATATAATGCAAATGGATCTTTTAACTTTAGACGCAGTTCAACGGCGTCACAATGCACCATACAAATATATTCTAGTGGCAATCAGTATCTTTAGTCGCTATGCCTATGCCATTCCATTACGGTCAAAGGGAGGTGTTGAAGTTGCTCGGGCCATTGAAAGTATTCTTGAACAGGATTCGTATAGAAAAATTCAATCGGATCGTGGCAGTGAATTTGTTAGTCCCCATGTGCAAAAGGTTCTTTTGAAATATAATACAACACTTTATCATAGTCACAGCCCGATAAAGGCTGCATTGGCTGAATGATTAATAAGAACGATTCGTCTATTAATTTCAAGATATTGCACATTGAAAAATACACCGGCTTCTATTCATGATTTAGATAAAATCATGCAGATATACAACCATCGACCACATCGATCTCTATCCAACTCTAGCCCTCGGGATGTTCATTACAGTGAAAATACATTTGATGTATTTCTAAAGCAATACTCCAATGACAATGAGAAGAAAAAGAAGAAGAAATTCAATGTTGGTGATACTGTTCGAATTAATAGAACCACCAATATTTTTGAAAAGGGGAATTATTTATGGAGCACCGAACTTTTTAAAGTGTCCAAAATCCTAGACACCGAGCCCACGACCTATCGGCTACGAGACACCAAAGATGATGAGATTCTCGGTGGTTTTTATGAATATGAACTGCAAAAAGTTAGAAACACTAGTGAAATTTATCAAATTGAAAAGATATTAAAGAGTCGTACTCGTAGGGGCAAGAAACAGTTGCTTGTTCGCTGGCTAGGATACAACTCTGATTTTGATTCTTGGGTCAGTGCTGAAGATATTAACAATGCCCAATGATTTCTATGTGACTTTCATGTCCAATGTTTCTGATCCTCTCTACAATGATCTGAATAAAACAAGTGATTTTTGGACGAAACTCTCCCCCACCATCAAATTCGACGGAAAGTATGAAGTGGCTTTTGTCGACTGTATTCTCAAAAATACCTATGACATCCTGAGAAAGGATCGTAAATATGAAATAAAAATTAGACCCTATGATTGGCCTCCACCGTCAGGTGATCAAGAACAAATTCAAAAAATCAATTGGATGGATTATCCATATATTGAATTACCCTACGAGGAACTCACCTGTATGAATGATTTATGTCGTACTATTAATAAAAGAATTTCCGCTCGTAAAAAAGGAGCTTTTCATTTCAACTATTCAAAGGAGGAGGGCAAGATCTACATTAGTTCACCTATTGCCGGCGAAAAGGTTATTCTCAATGATAACCTAAAGGATGTTCTTGGCTTTAAGCTCAATATAATCAATGGTAAAAGTGCCGGAAACACTAATTTCATTTTTGCTGACTACCCGCCTGCCTTCTCCACAGACACTTGTATATTTCTCTACGCCTCATTTGTGGAAACATCTCGGGTCGGTAATTCAAATGTTCCCCTCCTACGAGTTCTTGAACGAAAAACCAATCAAGAGCATATTCATCACTACAATATAAAGCATCTTCAGTATATTCCCGTAAACACTTCCTATTTGGAACTCTGTCAGTTAACACTAAGAACTGAATTAGGTGATCCCATAGCAATTTCAAAAGGTTTGGCTGTGATTACATGTCATTTTCGACCCATCGTTCAACAGCAAGATGTCTAATAGAAAAGTGGTATTCACTTGTCCTGATATTGACTGCTATGTTAATACTCTTGGCCCAAGACAACAGGGCAATGGAATGGACTATTACAAGGGTCGCTCGTCAATGTCTGGCTATGGTCTTGGCAGTTGGTTTGCTAAGCTGTTTCGCTCTTCACTACCACTGGCTAGAAAATATCTTGTACCGGCTGCGACAGATTTTGCATCCTCTACACTATACGATTGGGGCTCTGGCAAGGATTTTAAAAAAAGTGCTACGGAAAATCTTAGGTCCAGTGCGCGAACCCTTGGCGAGAAATTAAAACAAAATGGTAAAGGTTTAAAAAGGTCAAGAAACAACGCATCACTCATCAGTCTCTACTCAGGACGGAAACGAAGGACATCCCTTTTGTCAAAGAAAAGAAGGAAAAAGCCGACACGTAGTGTAAACAGAAGCCCCAGGAAGAAAATTGTTAGATCGAAACTAGATTTCTTCTCCTAAGATGTCCTACCTGCCGCATAAGGATTCTCAACCTTCAATAACCGCCTCATTGAATCTATTCAATGCTGAAAATGTTGATGTGAGTGTCAAGCATGGATACTATGAACAATTTTATCCACTACAACCCCTCTCCGATAATATCCACTTTCAAATTTATTCCAATGAAGACTACTTTATGGACATGTCTTCAACATTTATAGATTTACAAATGAAAGTCCGGAAATCCGATAATACAATGCCAGTTCGAGCCGATGGGATATCCTATGAAAATTGTATACTACATAATTTATTTCGTCAAATTAGTGTCTACATCAATGGCACGCTGGTTAGCACAAGCAACAATCTCTCAAACTATGCAAGCTATATGCAACTCATGTTGATGACACCCAAGTCATACAAGGAATTGAGAGGCGCCTCCAATGGATATGAATATATTACTAATACTGATAGTACAGATTCACTTAAAAATGCTACAACTAGTGAATTACATCTAGTTGGAAAAATATATCATGAAATATTTAATATACCCCAATGGCTGCCGCCCAATGTTAAAGTGGATATAAAATTGACGCTTGCACCATCCAATTTCATATTGAGAAAGGAACTTGCTGCCAATCCCGATGTAAGTCTCTCCCTCACCTCAGCAATACTCCATGTACGCAAACAACAGGTTATGAGTTCTGTTGCTTTGGCCGTGGAAAAGCTAAGAGCCAATGGAAATAATATTAAACTACTTGTTCCTCATACAATCACCAATCAACGTCATATTGCCATGGGGTCACGCACCTTCACCGATTCATCCTTTATCAATGGTGAAATCCCCTCGAAACTTGCATTGGCATTTGTAAAAAGCGCCAGTGCAATAGGATCGTGGACTGATTGCCCACATAAATTCGAGATGTTTGGACTTTCATCTCTTGTGTGCAAAGTAAACGGCATCCCACTCTACAATCTATCTTTTGATAAATCCTATAGAACATTGTATGAGTTGACTATGCAAACCCTAGATCATGATTCGCAACTATTTGAAAATGGTATAACCGAAGATATGTTTGCTAAAACACATGGTATCATTGTATTGGATTTGTCTGGCACACAGGATATGAGTATAGTACGTACGGGGACTGTGCGTTTAGAGTGTACATTTGCCGACCCATTGGCTGAGAATATTGCACTAATCTCACTAAATCAATATGAAACCTATTGGGAAATCACTCCCGAAGGCAGTGTTCTACTAGACTTGGCGCCATGAACACCAGTCAAATAATCAATGTATTTAATATGGACCCCTACATGTCCCAGTACAAATCCTATTGTCCACCCACAGACTATCTTGGAAAAATTCAAAGCGCGAACAATATCTTGATTATTGTTAATAGCAGTCCATCGACTGTGCTGACGGGTCATTGGCTGTGCATCTATCAAACAATGAAGACGATTGAATTTTTTGATCCTCTTGGCCTACCCTATACATTCTACACACCTCACATCAGCAACTATATTGAGAGCAGTGGGAAAACTATTATTCAAAATCGAAAGAGGGTGCAGGATCTAACGACTAAGACATGTGGCTTTCATGCACTACTCTTTTTCATGTTCAGATGCCGTGGCTATACTTACAAGCAGTTTCTCCACATTTATGGTGACAATCCACGTCTGAACGACTTTCTAGGGGAAAATATACTTACAAGTGTATTTAATATTGATTTCAGTGCCCTAAGAGTAAAGTGCTTAAAAAATGTTTGTGAATTTGTTTATTAATAAAATGTATATATACAACAATGTTTTTAAATCTTCACTTTTAGATTTCTTCATCGGTGTATAGGCAACTGTCGTGAACCACTAATGCTGGTAAATCATTTGGATTCACTGTATATTGATCTTGATTGAGTGCAAAGTCAGGGTCACATTTTCTGCAGTACAATGTAACTTCACTCTTGTCATATCTCTTTGTATAGTCAATGATACTATTTGCATTCATATTATGAAATTCACGAGTTTCAATCTGTCTATTTGAAGCAATATCACATACAGTGTTTTCAAGTGGTGAATCACATTCGGTAACTGCCAAATAAAAATCACTTGGTTTATAGTCATAGTAGGCAGTGTCGGCACAGCGATGACGTAGAAACCAGATTGTCTTGTTACCCCAACAGTTGAATCGCAGACCAGATTCCTCTTCCCAGAATAATTTAAATCCACGACGATACCAATCTCGTAGAAATAAACTGAAATCACGTTTAGGATTCTTTCCAATCATAGCGGGGTAAGTATTCTCCCACTGATCACATTTATCATTGTGACAATTGGAGCAGAGGTGCCCGCTAGGGTGAGAGTTACACACCTGCTCAAGACATGAATTACATCCTTTAATTTGTACTGCATAGCCTCTATGTAATTTGCAAGGATTACATAATTTACACTTTTCACTATAGTCATCAATAATTGTACAATTCTCACATTGAGTCCAACTGCCAAGAGTGTACATGCACAATGGGCATATATAGAACATTTTTTTGGTTTCCGATGTCAACTCTCTCACAGCTAAAACGAAACTGATCGTCTTCGCTCGATAAATTCAAAGTGGAGGAAGGGGAGAGGAGTAACTCTGTGACGTTACCTCTTTCGAAGGAGGAGCCATCTACATTGGCAATGAAAGTATATCCACAATGTGATTCCGCCTTGTTCCAATTAATATATCAATAAATTGAGTATAAGCATTTGAATCACATTTTAAAAGTTTCATACAATAGTCCAATGGGGGGGGGAATCAGTTTTCATTATATTGTCAAGTGTTGGCTGAGAGAATATCCTGGGTTGGAGAGATAACTCGAGAAAATCGTCATCCAAAATTAAATGTTTTTCCATAAACACTAGATTTGATCTAATTCTCTCTTTCTCAAATTTATTCATTTTTCAATCCTTTCACTCTGACTGTTGACTCTAGACTGACCAGAAAAGAAAGTTGGCTCGAACAACAACAGATCGATTGACCTTGATCCCAATTAGACTCAATAATCCATGAAAGTGAGAAAGTTTCTGTTTTTTCATTCTCACTGACAACAAACAGACATAAATGTGAGAAAGTTCCTGTTTTTTCATTCTCACTGACAAAAACCATAAAAACATCCATAAATGTGACAAAATTCCTGTTTTTCAAATTCTCACTGACAAAAACCATAAAACATCCATGAAAAACATCAAATAAATCGACCAACACACATAACCATCCAAGAAAACAGACATAAATGTGACAAAATTCCTGTTTTTTCCATTCTCACTGACAACAAACAGACATAAATTATGTAAAAAAAGTTGTAGGTGGCAGCAGGGGTGCGTGACACGAGTTATAGGGTCATCTCTACTAGCGTGAAACTACCACAAATCAGCATCAATAAATAAATGAAACCAAAAACGAACAGAAATTAGAATAAATAACCGAGTAAACTCAAAACGAGCAGAAATTAACATGAGTAGGGCTCAAAACCCCTATGCCTTTCCAAGGCCAGAACACAATTTGCACTTTACTAAAAAAAAGACAAATGGAATGTGCATTGTCAGTTTAATATACATATACTGGCATTTGTTAATCAAAATATTAATATTATTTGATTTATTAAAGTTATAAAAGTAAAAAAAACATTTATGTTGTTTTCAGTAAAGTGCAAATTATGTTTTGCACCTTTTTTCTTTTTTTTTTACAACTATTCAAAACTTTTTAATAGATGAGCTGAGAGTGCATTAAATTGAAGAAAAAAGTAGCTAAAACTAACTATAATACAATTATATGTTTATAATGAAATCGTAGATCAGCTATCGTCTAGATCCAACGATGTAACACGATGAGGGTCAGTATGTCCTCAGCCCGACAGCAAGCCAAACATTATGCTCATTTTCAAAATATTTATTTGAATAATATTCTTCCTAACCATCCATCCAAATTTTTATAGTATTTAATATGTCTTTGCTTTAGGATTCATCTATTTATTAAGCTATAGAAATTTATACTTGTTTCAAGGGTGAATATTTGTATAACTTTAGTTTTTCGTCATTTTATGTTTTCAGGATCTAGCTCGCTTTTGTAACTAGTCAGTCTGTGGCTTGAGAATAGCTTGTTCAGCATAGCTTGTTCTTACACTGACTAAGGAACTAGGTCGATTTTGCAACGAGTCAGTCCGGAGCATGTTTTTACATCGAGTCAAGAATAGGTCGTTTTTACAGTGACCGGCTTTTACCCCCCCCCTCCAATGATTAATATCCCCCCCTCGAAAATACCACCTGTGGAAAATAAGGCTTTCCAGATTCGAAAATTTTATTTGAGTTTTGTTTTTTTTTGCCGTAGGGAGAAGGAATTTTGATACTTATGTATTATACACCACTCACTCAAGTTTACGCTATTTAAAACTCGAGAACAAACTGGTTTCTTCGTTAGTTTCTTTCAGCTTAGCGTGAGACAAGACAAGTGACAGAATAGATGGGAAATATATAAATTTGGCTATTTATTTGCGCACAAGGGGGGGGGGGGTAAAGTATTTGGACAGTTACTTACTTAATAATATGCAGAATAAATGTACCTAACACATTTCGTATGCAGACCCGCTATACTTTAACCCCCCCCCCCCTAATGTGCAAATATATAGCCCAAATTCGTTTGTAAAGTAACGAAGAAACTAACGAAAAAGTTATTTATTCTCCAGTTTTACACGTGGTAACCTTGAGTGAGTGGCGTATAATGCACAGGTACCGGAATTTTTCATAGAGTCGGATTTCCCGGAATTATTTAAAAACGATCAAAAATTAAATTAAAAAAACAAGTTTTTTTAACTGAAGTAAGGAGCTCATCAAAACTTAAAACGAACAGAAATTATTACGTACGTAAAAAGAGTTGCCCCTTTCACAAGACCTTGGTCTTTACGCTAAAGTTTTGACTTTTTGTCCTATTTCTTTAAGAACGATTCCTGAAACACAATGGCCATTTAATTAGATCAATAAGCTATGTTCTAAAATTCTATAAGAAAAATTTTAGCGAAATGAGTGAGGTCTTGAGGAAGAGGCAACCCCCTTTTATATACGTAATAATTTCTGTTCGTTTTAAGGTTTGAGGTTGCTCCTTACTTTCAGTTGAAAAAAATTGTCTTTTAATATTTAATTTCTGATCGTTTTTAAATACGGCTCTCTCCATAAAAAAATCCTGTACTTGTTTATTATACGCCACTCAATCAAGTTTACGATGCGTAAAACTCGAGAACAAACCGGTTTCTTCGTTAGTTTCTACGTTACTTCAGAAACAAATTTGGGCTATATATTTGCATATTATGGGGGAGGGAGGTAAAGTAAAGCGGGTCTGCATGCAAAATGTGTTAGGTACAATTATTCTGCATATTATGAAGTAAGAATTGTTTTCTGACTTGAAACTGTCCAAATACTTTACCCCACCCCCTTGTGTGTGAATATAGCCTATAGCCCAAGTTATATATTTCCCATCTACTCTGTCACTTGTCTTTGTCTTGTCTCATGCTAAGCTGAAAAAAATTAACGAAGAAACCGGTTTATTCTCGAGTTTTAATTTGAGTGAGTGGCCTATAATACACAAGTACCAAAATTCCTTCCCCCTACGGAATATAAATAAAAAAAAACTCAAATAAAATTCTCAAATTTAGAAAGACTTTTTTCCAGGGGGATTTTTTTAGGGGGGGGGGGGGGGGTAAACGCCTAGAACCCGTTTTTACACCTGGCTGATCTAAGCTTGTTTTAGGGTGAAGTTTAGGCTTAGCTTGTTTTGGATTGAACACGACTTAACTTGCTTTTGTTTCAACTTAGTACGAGCCCTCGTTTTTACGTTGTCATCGAAATTATTGTGTTTAGTTCCTAGTCATCGAAAACTTTTTTTTTTTTTTTTTTTTTTTTTTTTTTTTTTTTTTTTTTTTTTTTTTTTTTAGCGAGTCAGTCTCTAGTCTGGACTGAGTCAGGAGTTAGCTTGTTTTAAATCAAGTTTGGACTGGGGTCATTTTTGTGCTTGACCAGGGTTTAGCTCGTTGATTTCGAAAGTTATGCACAAGAAAGAAAAAATTTGGGAATTTAGAGTCATTATCCTTGGGGATGTGTTATTCATGTTATCTGAGATTGGACATCTTTTTGACCCTCTTCCTATCATGGGCAGCGCAATAGCGCTGCCTAAGTAAAGAAGGATGTTGGCATTAATGTATTATTTATTTATTTATTTTTTGGTTTTAGACCAGGGCACTTCGTATCGAAGGAGTTGTCGTAGAAACATCGAAAGGGGCTCATTAGATTTGAAATTGGAGTGGCTTGTGCCTTTTTTAATAGTCGAAAGTGATTGGAAGGCAACTAACACCCCTTCCACGCCCATCAATTCCCCAAACACATCCAGTCAAACTTTTGAGGTAGCCATTTTGTTCAACGGAGTTGATTTCCAGATATAAATTATGTTTTCGTGGAAGATACTCCCACACAATCCTCAGGGCAAGGGTTGTAAGTTATGCCCTGGGGGCATATAAGATTTCTATAGAAAGCGTTGTCGTAGAAACTTCAAAAAGGACTCATTCGATTGGAAATTCAAAGGGCTAGTGTCCTTTTTAATAGTCGAAAGTGATTGCAGGGCAACTAACCCCCCTCTCATCAAAATTTTGAGACACCCATTTTGTTCAACGTAGTTGAAAGTTCTGAAAATTAGGTCTTTGAGGATGACAACCCCCCCCCCACAGCCCTCGGGGTAAGGGTAATAAGTTATCACCTGGGGAAATAAGGTTTTCATAGAAAGTGTTGTCATAGAAACTTCTAAAAGGGCTCATTCGATTAGAAATTGAAATGGCTAGTGCCCTTTTTAATAGTCGAAAGTGATTGGAAGGCAACTAACACCCCTTCCACGCCCACCATTTCCCCAAACATCTGATCAAAATTTTGAAATAGCCATTTTGTTCAATGTAGTTGAAAGTTCTGGAAATTATATCTTTGAGCAGGACACTTCCCCCACAGTCTTCAGGACACGGGTTATAAGTTATGCCCTGGGGGCATATAAGGTTTTTATTGAAAGCTTTGTCGTAGAAACTTCAAAAAGGTGTCATTCGATTGGAAATTCAAAGGGCTAGTGCTCTTTTTTAATAGTCGAAAGTAATTGGAGGGCAACTAATCCCTTCTCACGCCCACCTTTTCCCAAAACACATCCAATCAAAATTTTTAGATAGCCATTTTGTTAACCATAGTTGAAAGTTTTGGAAATTAGGTCTTCGAGGATGAGAACCCCCCCCCCCCACAGCCCCAAGGGATTTAAGTTATGCCCTGGGGGCATATAAAGGTTTTATAGAAAGCGTTGGCGTAGAAACTTCAAAAAGGCCTTATTCGATTGGAAATTGAAATTGCTAGTGCCCTTTTTAATAGTAGAAAGTAATTGAACGGCAACTAACCCCCCTCTCACTCCCACCATTTCCCCAAACACATACAATCAGAATTTTGAAATAGCTATTTTTTTTAACGTAGTTGAAAGTTCTGTAAATTAGGTCTTTGAGGATAACAACCCCCACAGCCCTCAGGGCAAGGGTTGTAGTAGAAAGGTGTCGTAGAAACTTCAAAAAGGTTCATTCGATTGGAATTGAAAGGACTAGAGTCCTTTTTTAATGGTCGAAAGTGATTGAAGAACAACTAACCCCCCTCTCATGCCCATCTTTCGCCCAAACACATCCAATAAAAATTTTGAGATATTCATTTTGTTCAACGTAGTCGAAAGTTCTGGAAATTTGGTCTTTGAGGATGACACCCCCCCCCCCTCACAACCCTCAGGGCAAGGGTTTTAAGTTATGCCCTGGGGGACATATATGGTTTTTATAGAAATTTCTGTCGTAGAAACATCAAAAAGGGCTCATTTAATTGGAAATTGAAAGGACTATTGTGCTTTTTAATAGTCGAAAGTGAATGAAGAGCAACCAACACCCCTTCTACGCCCACCATTTCCCCAAAAATATCCAATCAAAATTTTGAAATAGCCATTTTGTTCACCGTAGTTGAAAGTTCAGGAAATTTTGTCTTTGAGGATGATAACCCCCTCAGAGCCCTCAGGACAAGGGTTATAAGTTAAACCCTGGGGGCATATATGGTTTTTATTGAAAGCTTTGTTGTAAAAACTTGAAAAAGGGTGCATTTGATTGAAAATTGAATGGGTTAGGGCCCTTTTTAATAGTTGGAAGTAATTAGAGGCCAACTAACCCTCCTCACGACCATCATTTGCCCAAACACATCCAATCAAAATTCAACGTAGTTAATAGTTCTGGAAATTAGGTCTTCTAAGATTACAACCCCCTCAAAGCCTTCAGGGTTAGGGTTGTAAGTTATACCCTGGGGACATATAAAGTTTTTATAGAAAGTGTTGTCGTAGACACTTCAAAAAGGGCTCATTTGATTGGAAATTGAAAGAAAAAGAATTAATTTCTTAATATTTTCACTTATAACTTTAAAAATATGAAAATTAATTAAAATTTTAAGGAATAAATATCAGCATACGTATATTAAACTGACAATGCACATTTTTTTCGGTAAATTCATTTGAATTTTTTTCAGTAAAGTACAAATTATATTCTGGCTTTTAGAAAGCGTAGGGTTTATTATCCTACTCAGATTAATTTCTGCTCATTTTGAGTTTGATTTATTTTAATTTATGTTTGTTTAGGGTTTCATTTATTTATTGATACTGATTTGTGGTAGTTGCATGCTTGGTTGATTAATTGATTCTATTTTTGTTCATTTTTGGTTTAATGGAGTTCTTCACTTTTTTTTGAAAATCTTATTTTGTGCAAAAATTATTTTGATTAATTCTATATAAAATGGCTTCGCCAAAATATTGACCTATACCGTAGGGAGGAGGGGGAGCTGTGGTGCTGTCTGAGAAGAAACAGGACAAAAGAGGTTGATTGTACCTAAATAAATTTTTAATTTTACATAGAAAACTTTGCAGAACTGAAGCTACAACTTTAAGTGTGATCAGATACATCTTTTGCAAAACCCAAGGGGCCAAGGATATGCTTGTCTAAAATTACCAGTTTTCAAAGATTTACAACCATTATTTCAAAATCCAGTAATACGTGTTCATTTTCAAATTACCATGCCGACCTTCCCCCCCCCTCCCCTACCAATCCTGTAATTTCCATATTTGATTTTATTCTGTTTCAGAGATGAGTCGAGTTTCTGGCCTTAGAAAAATTTTGACCAATTTCAATATGGAAGAAAGCCCTATGATTACTATTCAATGTAATGGGGGTGACGTTGAAGTCAAGAAGTCCCTTTTAACAGCTGTTAGTGATGTCTTCAAGGCCATGCTAGAGGCAAATATGCTTGAAAAACAAACGAATCTTGTTCAAGCCAATGATGTGAACTTTGAAACCATGAAAACTATTATGGATTACTATAAAGAAGGAACTGTTTCTGGTTTCGAAACAACGAATAAAGATGCATTTACATACATTGTAGAAAAGTACAACTTTCTTGGTATTAAAGAGGATATTGCTGAATATTTGCTCCAAAGTTATTTCATCAAACAAGATTTAACAATTCTTGAAAGTATTTTTTGCACATATGGAAACCAATATGAAAAAACGATCGTTATGAAAGAGATGGCTCTTATGATTGTGGATGGGAAAGAAGTTCCCAAATTTGTCACCGATTTTAATGCTCCTGATTTTGTAGAATTTGCTAAACACTCCTGTGCTGCTTTGAAAGGACGTACATTCGAAGGATTTCAAGGTTTTTTAAAGACGCTTTACAGTTGGCTATCCAAAGACTCTGAAAAAAGATCGGTTGCGGTTTTGGAAATTGTAGGGATGATAGATATGCGAGAATTTTCTATACAAGAGGTTAAATCCCTTCTAGAGAAGCTTATCATTTCTCCAAAGTTCCATGGGTTCAAGCTACTACTTCAAAAATCCCTCAAATATATTGACGGAATAAATTGGCAATGTGACTATTGTCGCCGTATGAAATTCTACAGTGTGAAAGATCAACAAATTTTCAAATAAGTAATTACGTAGTATATCTATTACATTTAGTAAATGTGACAGAGATTCAAATTTGTAGTTTTGTTTTATAGATATGGTTATATTTCTCAACATTTGATTTTTTTTTTTTTTTTTTTTTTTTTTTAATGAAGCTAAATGACTGCAATAGAAAAATCAACACCAGGTGTCTGGTTATTGTGCATATTAAGGTGCATTCATTCAATACATTGTCACTCAATTAAGTATATGTTCAACCAAGCGTTTCTTTCTGTAATGTATTTTGCAAATAAAGGAAATGTATGGATCCAAATTTAGAGTTTTTGTAGAAATGTTTCCAATTATTACACTAGGTAACAACCAAAAATCGCCAGGGGTTTCTCATCTAATTTATAGAACAGAATAGAATGTTATTTTAAAATTTCTTTCACAGCATGTTTGCCGAATTTGAATTTTAAGTCCAAAGTAAAGCACTATATATATATATATATTATATATATATATATATATATATATATATATATATATATATATATATATATATATATATATATATATATATATATATATATATATATTATATATATATATATATATATATATATTATATATATATATATATATATATATATATATATATATATATATATATATATATATATATATATATATATATATATATATATATATTATGGTGCATTCATTCAGCAAAACTGCCAGGATACATTGAACTAAATATGAAAATTACATAACTGCAATATTTCAGAAACTCTTACTGGTATTCAATTGAAACTACCCATAAAATGGTCAGGAGGAGGCCAAAAGAAATCAAGAAACCCCTTTACATGAAGGTTGGAAAAAAGTACACTTGCGTTATCTCAGGAACAGCTGAGCTAATAAAGTAGATATTTTCTGACAATATAAAGGTGATTGTTATTATAAAAAATTGAAATATACAGTTTATAGTTGTCAAAATGGGATATTTGACACAACTCAGCAAGAGATTAGGACATAAAACCAAGTTTCAGGGGAAACTGAAACTTGGTTTCAGTTTCAGTTTATATATATATATATATATATATATATATATATATATATATATATATATATATATATATATATATATATATATATATATATATATATATATATATATAATATATATATATATATATATAGATATATATATATATATATATATATATATATATATATATATATATATATATATATATATATATATTATATATATATATATATATATATATATATATATATATATATATATAGCCTATATATATCATCAAAAGACATCAAAAAGGTCAACATTTAATTAGAAACTCACAAATAAAAACAAGATAGAAAACAAAAAAACTAATGAAAATACACAAAAGAATATGACGAGTAAAAAAATTATTTGAAAAGCCAAAAAGAAAAATAAATAAATAGATATCAATCAAATTAAAGACTAATTTTCTTGGCTATTGTATAACACAAAACTCTTTCGATATCTTTCATGTTTAGCGGGGATGGGAGTCAGTTTGGGGACTTTTTGGGATTTTATACGGGATGGTCTGTTGCGGGCGGGAAGGTGGGGTTCGGGGATGATAGAACGTAATCGAGGAACAGCCAGGGTTTTGGTACCAAAACGAAGGCATAGGAGGTTCCTTCTCTCGGCCAACGTGGTGAGCTTGAACGTACCTAGTAGATAATGATATGGAACCTTCCCTTCACCATGTATGATTCCAAGTACTCTTTTTTTGGACATTTTCAATCTTATAAATATGCTCCGAAGAAAGACAAATATGCCAAACTGTACAAGCAAACTCCAGTATTGGCCGAATAAAAGAACAATAAAGTTGGAGAAGATACTTAGGGGGGCAAGCAAATTTTAACAAAAGTTTTAGAAGGGAAACCTAAGGGGAAGCTTGTTTTAGGATATTTTGAACATGGGCATCCCACTTCAAGTCAGCAGTTATTGTCACCCCTTTGGGAGGAATGGGGTTTGTGAAAGAAGGGGGTGATTTTTAAAAATTTAATGTCATAACTGACGATTTATTAGCATTAACTTTCATCTTCGACAAAGAAGCCTCCAGCTTGGCATCGTCAAGTAATGTCATAACTGAACTTTCAATATTTCGTCGACAAACCTCAAGTACAGACAGGTCGTCCACATACTTCTATCGCTCTGTGTGGTCAGTCATGAGGTTATTAACCATTATAAGAAACAAAATGGGACCCATCAGAGTTCCCTGGGGCGCCCTACAAAAGATAGGAAGGGGATCGGAATAAACATTTTTATATTTCAGCACTTGAAAACGATTTGTGAAAAAGGATGCAACAATTTTAACCAGAAAGGGACTTACTTGAAACTCCGTCAGCAGTTTATTTAAGAGGATATTGTGGTCAATTAGGTCGAACGCTTTTCGGAGATCAATTAATAAAAGACTCAGCCAAGTGTCAGAGTTTTCAAGGTTTTTAAGAATGGTGTCAAGAAGACTAGCAAGATAGTTTGAAGTAGATGTCTCCTTCAGGTATCCAAATTGTTGTAAGTCAATAAGTTCAAGAATCTCTGCTTTTAACCAATTAGCTAAAAAAAAACATACATTTTTAAAAAACTGGGGTTAAGATGATTGGTCGAACTTCAGTAATATCGTTCACGCCTCCTTTCTTTTGGATTGGAGTAATATAGCCCAGCTTTCAACACGAAGGGTAACATCCGGAATTACTAATATCACTGAAAATAGACCCCGGTGCCGCGCCGGCGGATCGACCGAACGCTGCCGACGAGAGGCCCGGTCAACCGCCGTTGAAGTGTTGCTACGCAGAGGCGGCGGTGTTTGGCTGACTTTAAATTAATTTTTCGGCAATTCTTTATTGCGTCAACTGCAAAGTCAGAGCTTTTCTTTCTCGTGTGGTTTAGTATTTCGATTTTCCTGATTAGAAATCAAGCAGGGCTTGCACTATCCCCGAATTTTCGGGTATTTCCCCGAAAATCTATGTGTCACCCCGAAAAAAAAATTGGTTCCCCGAAAATCACGCAATCACGGTGCCACCCCTAGCGATTTATAACCAGTGATTTTCCCTGCCAAATATTACTTTGCATACCATAATTCTTCACTACTCTCTTGTTCGTTAATTTTCGTCTCTTTTGTTACTTTGCATAAAAACCAGACAGATGCAATATGCAATTGCATATATTGCAATATACACAGTTATTCATATGTTGACAAAAAAAGTATCCTCTTTATGAAATGAGTTTAAATAATTTCGAATGCAGTTTCCCAATTGCTATTTCTTACATCATTCGTAGTCAAGAATTTTATTCTCAAGTTGAATAGAATCATAGAACGCATTCACTACTATACAGCTTCAGCCTTCAGTTGGATTTTGAAATTAACAGCCGACAGATTCTTTCTAAACCTGAATTGTAAGTTTGCAGAATTTTTTTTCTTTTGCTGTTTTTAGAGAAGATTTTCTTAATGTTTAATACTCAATTGTTGAACGCCTGATAGATTAAGAAAATACAATCTTCTCTCTGAAAAAAATTTACCCCCCCCCCCAAAAAAAAACAAAAACCTTCTATTGAGACAAAATTTAGCTATAGACTAAGCTATGTACAAGGCTGGGGAATTAAAGATTGAAACGGAAGTTACCCCAAAAATATGATTCATAAAAAAATTGTAAATTATTGCTTATAGGGGGGGATAGGGGGCTATCATTTTTAAATGATACCTCATTTCTTTTTATTGAAAGCAGGGATACCAAAAAGATAATTATTTTTTTCATTTAAAGTGGAGACGGAAGAAAATTATATCAAATTCCCCGGGAAACCATTGAAATATTTTGATAGACCCAGGGCCCCCCATTGGGACTTGTTCATTGTCTTGGGTATTTTGGGATTTCTCATAGGCCACTGGCCTAATTTGGGGTTTGTGTGTGCTCCTTTTTAATTAGATTCTTTGGATCTTATTGAATGCCGCGGCGAATTTATGACTCAGTTTTCCAATAGTTTGAGGTATATCGGAATAATTTCGACATTTTTTTTTGTTGTCTTCGTACCCCTTTACTCATACCCTCATTTTTTTTTTTTTTCAAGGAACACTAAGCAGTTTAACGCTATTTCACGTGTTTGTTTGAACCATTAGTGACCTAGTTAATTATTAAATTAATTATTTTTTTAATGTAAAGCTGAGACGGTATCCTTCAAGGTGGTATTCAGAGAGGGGGGGGGGCGGGTAGTGATGTATTACATTTAAATGATAGTATCTCGAATTTTTTTTTTTTGAAAGCAGGGATGCCAATAAGTTAATTTTTTTTTTTTATTTGAAGCAGAGGCCGTATCCTATCAAGATGATATCCAGAGGGTGGGCATAGGGAGTTATTATATTTAAGTAATAGTACCTTGATTATTTTTTTTATTATTATTATTAAAAGCAGGGATGCCAAGAATTGAAAAGTTGGCAAATCTTAACAAGATTTTCGGGTGTTATACTTGATACAGCACTTTGATTAATTTTATCGTCCAAAGGGAAAGGGACACATGCGTCAAACCCGTTTTTTTCTTATTGATGTAACGAGTTTACTTTGAAAATATTCATTCATAAGTACCAGGAAGATTCACACTAAAACAAATTGGTGTGACGAAAGCGATATGGACCTAACGTTGCGTTCGAGTGACAATGGCGCCCTTGGTCCAGTGCCCAAGTTACATTAAAAGGCCAGATCATAATAGAAGCTTTCAATTTGGGAGGTTCACGGAGGAGTCTTTGACAGTCTTATGACCTCAGGGTACTAGATGTTGCAACGTTCTTACGTATCTACAGTGGTTTAAAAAATTCGATCACCCCACAAATGATGACCAAAAATAAGCACAAATGTAACTTTGGAATATTATAACACTTTTTTCAAAGCTTTGAAGAAAAGCAAAAAAGGCTAAATACCACTAACTACGCTTGAAAACTACTTTAAGAAGAAACTCTTTGGAGATTTCCATGGATATGACCATAGCAGAAGTTTTAAACCTGGGTGGGGATCAAAGAAGAGTCTGAGTATTTTGACCGCAGGTGACTTATTGTTGCGACTTTCTTAAATTTGGTTATTTCTGTGAGCATTTGGAAATCAAAGCTTAAACTCAATAACTGATACTAAGTCTCCTAACATTTTGCTTGGATTAAAAGTAACGAACTAGGAAGAAAATCTCAACATCTTCCTGGAGCTACTTCAGTCTGCATATTATTTTATTTAATTGCATTTAAAACGGATGAGCTTTTAATTTTTTTACCTAAGAAAATAGCTGGCACTTCATTTTTCTTCATACCGAATAGACCATTAAGTGTTTTTTGTTTCATTGTTATTGAAGTGTTCTCATGTGAAGTGCTCATCATGTATTTTTCAATTTGATAAAATTCCTCCTTTTAGATGCAGTTTATAATTTAGCTGATATTAGGTATTTATGAGTTTATAATTTGGAATGAATCCCCAAAAGAAAAAATTAATAATATCCAAAAGAACACCCAAAAGCAATAAAAAAAAGCAGCAGTTCAGCCTTAGCCTACATGACATATATTCTATAAAGAAGCCAAAAAAATTTTAAAATGTATTTTTTTAATTGTTATTAAAAATCAGTTTTTAATACAAGGAAGGCTTTTTAGGAATCTAAAAGAGAAAAAAATACAATCAATATCAAAGTCGCCCATTTCAACTGTTTTAAAGGTGACAAAACAGATGTCGGCAAAGGGCATTATGAAAAAATTAAGCTTCTAAGTTCAAACTTATATTCAAAGTTTTTACCCAGATAACTGACGAATTTTGTGATACGGTTTTTCAAGTTTTGTATGCAGTAATGCTCGATGAAAAAAAAACTACTAATTTTGATAATTATTTATGTTAAGAATACATAGCTAATAGAAACTTCAGCTATTATGCAAGGGTTCTGAAACTCAACAGCCATTTAGTTTCTACCAGATTTCTACTTCTCTTGATGAATTACGTAGAATACCAGTTTCCAGCCAGCGACTTGTGAAGTTTTGAATTCATGAATAGGCTTGAATCTGTTGTAAATCTAAGCTGTGATTTGAGAAAGACTGATGAAAACACTAATGTTTGCGGTCAACGTTGATCGCGCCGGTGGCGCAGGGGCCGCGCGCTGTTTTTGGCCCCACCGCCGCTGGTCTTCCCTCATCGGCACGGTGCCAGGGTCTAATTAAAAATACTAACAAGGGGTGTTGATAGTTTATCAGGGAATGCTTTTATTAGATCAATTGGGATATCAATGGGGCTAATACTAGTTTTTTTTTCAGTTTCTGTATTTTTTCTATTATTTGCATCGCCGAAATTTCCGGGATTTTATCTTTTGGAGTTTCAGGGATTAGCTGATTTTCCGAGAGGGGGGAACGTTTGCACACTGCTAACTAGGTGTTTATTAAGCTCATTTGCTGTATGTTCAGGCGCTTCATCCAGAAGAAAATCAGGGTTCTTGCACGACCGACCCCCTGTTTCTCTCACTTTCTTAAACCATTGCTGAGGTTTGCTCTGTTTTAAGCAATTTAATATATTCTTATTATAACGCAAAGCTGCATGACGTATTTCATTGGTAATTTGTTTACAGAGGGTTAAGGCTTCCTCTTTCTTTTCAAGGTGAAAAAGTTTTAGTTTCAAATGGATTAGTCATTTTATTTTTTCATCTTTTATTTGTAAGGTTTACCTGAGGAACATACCTTCTTGGTAACCTCTGGGAAACAATGTTGGTAATTTGTCATTACTTTTGCTTGAAACAAACTAACCTTTGAATTAAGATTTACACACGGCAAAACATCATCCCAACTCTCGGACGGAATCCAAAATCAAAAGGACCTTGACTTGTTATTCGTACGAAAATTCTGAAATTGAGTAATTTGTTTTGAAAACTAGCAGTGGTTTAAAAAGTAGCATGAAATGATAGCTACCACCGAAGGTGTGGGGGGGGGAGGTTAGTTAGAGTATTGTAGAAGGTTTTAAGGTTGGTGCAAACAATATCCAAACTGGTTCCACCTTTTGTAGTAGGGAAATCAACAATTTGCTTGAGCTTCTGATCATTGCACAAATAACTAAGACTTAGTTCGTTCGCGTCACCTGCTATAAAGATGCCAGCATTTGGATACTTTGTCGTCACAAAGTCAAGACTTGCTTCTAGCCTGTCATGGGAATTACGACGAGAACAAGCATTCTGTCCGGGTGAAAAATAAAAAGAGCAAATTATTAAATTAGTGTAAGGTCGCGGTAGGCATTTGGGCTTTGTAGACATCCAAATGATTTCATCGCAATCACCTAGACCTGGTACATGGATATGGGTAGGAGATAGGCAATCCTTTGCGAAAATCATTACTCCTCCTTCTTTTTTTCCCAGTGGGTGGTCAACCGGGCGTAACTTTATAAACTCCTGAAAACCGGTCATTTTAAGGAGATCTGGATCTTGTGCCTGGACTTCAGTATCTGCAATTACATCAATATGGTTTAATTTTGCTGTTGCTTCTAACTCAACTAACTTTTCAAAATTTAAACTTTCGGCGTTCGTAAGGAGGAAAACGGGGAAATGATAACGTTTTTTTTTTTATCAAACTCTTCAACAACAGATTTCTTCAAAAAAGCTTTCTTCTGAGGCAACTTAGGCAGGGTGTAAGTATTAAAATCAATGCTGGGAGTGGGGAGAACATCCCCTAAAAGTGAAATATTATCATTCGGATTATTTTAGGGAGGTTTGCCGTAAGGCTCAACCTCACCACCGTGAACCAAGAGACTACTAAACCGGTTTTGAAGTGGAAGGGGTAGAGGTTCACTTTTAAAAGTTGGGGGTAAACTGAGAGAGCCCCAGGTAAAATTTTGCTCTTTTGTAAAATTTTCTTCTATTAAAGAGGATAAACTATATCTTTCATCTGAATAATCACGGGTAATCAGTGAAGCATTCACTGGTTCATGGTTAGACTAAGAACGAAGCTTTAACTGGGCGATTGGACGGAGCGGATAATTTTTGAATCGGACCATTTATTATGGGGATATTTATTATAGGATATTTATATGGGGGGGGGGAGTAGCCAAGATGATGCTGAGGGAGGGAGGTACGGTGGAGGGTGTCTGACAGGAGAGGGGTCGGGTTTGTTTCGGCAAATAACGGTTGGAGTCCAGAACCGGTCGGTAACTTCTTGGACACACGGGGAAGAACGGAGTGGAAAGGAAGTGGATTTTTGGGACGAATTCGAGTGAGGGGGTGGGGGGGGGGTGGACGCTCCGAATTGAATAAAGTGATTGTGGGGGTTGGGTTGACTGGGCACGCGTAAGTACTTGGGGCGGAGGATTGTTTCGAGGGATCGATTCCTGAGGTATACTGCTCTGTATAGAGTATGCAAGGGGATAAGATTGAAAGTCGAATGGAACACGAACTAGGGGCTGGGGGGGGGGGGGTCTTGAATACTTTTGGTGTCGCCCTAAAAACATTGGGCTTTAAACCTATGCTCCAACCCTGAAGATGCATAAGCAAAAGTACACGACTTATTAATACAAGATAAAACAGAACACAGATCAGCATGATTAAAAATACACTTATCAGACACACAGACTCCCGAAATAAAATGACGACAAATATGTAGAAATTTGTTGAAAATGCGTATTTGAAAATGCTTAAAAATAAATGATTTTCATTTCGTTTTCAATTATTTGGCGAGAACAAGGGAAAATCAGCTGTTTGAAATCTTGAAGCTACACAAGTATGTATGCAAAAGTATAACAACATAAACAAAAATATGTAAATTCAAAGCTAGAAACTGCTACAAAAAACTTAAGAATCTGAGCGGAGAGGACTCGAGCCTGGATATGTTTTTTATAAACCATGTAGTTCGTATAGTGCTCTTTTTAATAGTCGAAAGTGATTGGAGGGCAAGCAACCCCCCCCCCCCCCTTCACGCCCATTATTTCCCCAAACACATCCAATTAAAATTTTAAGATAGCCATTTTGTTCAGCATTGTTGAAAGGACCGAAATTATGTATTTGTCGATGGCAAGCCCCAACAGCCCCCAGGGCAAGGGTTGTAAGCTATGCCCTTGGGTCATATAAGGTTTTTATAGTAGAGGTGGTTGTATACACTTTGGAGGGGGCTCATTGGATTGCTAATCAGAAGTTCTAGTGCCCTTTTTAAGATTGAAAGTGATCAGAGGACAGATACCCCCCCAACATGTCGTATTGTCCCAAAATTTATCCAATAAAATTTTGAGATAGTCATTTGTCCAAAGATCACAAAACGAGGTCCTTGGGGTTGACACAACCCTCTACAGTCTGGGGGCAAGGGTTGTTAGTTATGCCCAGGGCATATAAAGTTTGTATTAAAGGCAATGGTCGTGTGAACTTTAGAGGAGGCTCATTTGACTGGAAATGTATAGTTCTATTTCTCTTTTATGAGTTAAAAGTGACGGAGGTTAACTAGCCCTCCCCCTCCCTCCCTGACATCCTCTTTCCTCCAAACGCACTTGACAAAAATGGTGAGATAGTCGTCTGAATCACAATAGTCTAAAATTTATATAAGGGGAAAAAACAGAGCCCAGGGACAAGGGTTATCAGGGGCATATAAGTTTTCTATAAAATGGACGGCAGTATAAACTTTAGACAGGATATGACTTATTAGATTGGAAGCCGGAAGTTTTAGTGCTCTTTTTAAGAGTCAAAAGTGGAAGGAGGGTAACCATTCCCCCCTCCAAAGCCTATCATTCTCCAAGACACATACGATCAAAATTTTAGCCCCTTCCCCCAGAAAATAATAAGATCCCAAGATAAAAAAAATTCTAAGTTCAAAAAAAGTTCAGAATCAAAAATAATTAAGATTTCCCTCAAGGGCTAAGCCCGTAAACCAGCTGAAAGCAGTGTTTATGCTCTTTTTAGTTTTGACACTGCTCTTTACCATCCCGTGAAGGACCAGCTTCAAAAATAATCTATGGATTGAAATCAAAAGTTCAAGAATGGTCACTAGGTAGGGGTGTTTCAAAACTAATGATGATATATGATATACAAACACATATAATTCGCCAACAAAAGGGATTGTAAATGTGTTTTAACGAACCAAAACTGTATGAAAAACAATACCCATCTACTAAGCATATGACAAAAAATACATACATTACGATCCTCGTTCAATTGTATATTACAATTCGTATAACAACTTCTTTTATTTGACATCTTATCACTTCAAGTGATGATAATAAGTTGGACTAGTTTTCTTTCTTTATATCAAGACTCAAGGCTAAAATGATTACGCAATGCTCACCAGATAAGGGCACTCTTCCCGGAAGTATTGCATTGTTTCAGCGACAAAATTTTGGTAATCAAATGCATTTTCACCGGAACTAGTTATCTCAATGACATAGCACCAATACCGGATGGTGACTTTCTTGGAAAAAAAAAATACAATATGAATGATTACGCAAATCCTATGTGTGTGGCGCAGTCACCGAATTCGTTGAGGCATAAGGGACAGCGACCAGATTTGTTGAGGCATGAGGGGCAGTAACCGGATGTAGAAACCCCATACTACTACTGTCTGGTGTATGTTTAAGTTTAAACTAGCTGGGCTTATTGTGGGGGATGTTTAACTGACTAAAAGAAAATATTTTCATCCTAATGCTACTGCTTCTGCCCATACTCAGGGTTCCCAACTTTTTGGCCCATGAATATGTTCCCTGAGCATCCAAAAATATGTCATTTTTGGCCAAATTATGTCCATGTTTTGTGTATAATATTTCTTTAATATATACTATATATAATAAACTATAATATGTATCTTAATATAAACTAATTCTTTTTTACGACTTGTAAACTTCTTTCAAAGTGGCTAGTTAACATCAAATATGATGAAAACGAATAAAAGTCATCTGATAGATCAGTATTATATATAATTATATGATTATAGATCAGCATTATAAATATAATAGGGGAAAAAATTCAATAGAGCCACATTAAATTGAAAACGAGCAGAAATAATTTCGTATATGAGAGGGCTGCTCTTTTCACAATATCCCTCTTTTCATGCTAAAGTTTTTAAAAACTTTCAATAAAAGACTTGATCATAATTAGACGATACTTGTGCTTCAGGGATCGTTCATAACAAATTGAGAAAAAAGATTGAACTTTAGCTTAAAGAGCGGCAGTAGTGTACTGTCAATTAGTTTCAAGAAGGATCGTATAAAGCTAGCAAACACGTTATATTAGGAACTAGATATTCAGGAACTGGATCCTATAAAGCGACCAGACATGTTTTCTAGGTTAGTGGGCCAAGCTGATCAGATTTCCCGTCTTAATATATACGAAGTGCAATCGATAGCGTTGAATGTCATACCAGAAAAAATACCAGTTTTGGCAAAGGCTAATATATTAATCTTTTTTTAGGATAAAATACGGGTGAAGATTATGATTCTCATCAGTCTGAAACAACTATTTCAACGAATCGAATAGATTGTTTGCCTTTTTGATTAATTATTCGCACTGAAATGGAGAATTCCAAAAGAATTTTGGTAAGTAAATGTTTTTCTTACATTATAGTAAAAACGAGACTATTTCGTATACCCAATTAGATCATAATTATCTGACGTGTAGGTTTACATCAGATATCTGAATAGCATCTTAATTCTTCCATATCTACCTTCTGCGGTGAGAGGCTTAAGTCCCTATCGGTTTAAAGATCTTCTGAGTAAAGCTTATAATTGACATACCTATCGGGGGGAAAATAGCTTATGTTACATCGTATTCGTAATATTATTCTAAAGGTTAAACTCCTTCTTAGGAATCCATGTTTCTTTTTCATGATTTAAGAGTTTAAGCCGATGGAATTTTGAGCAAAATAATTTACCCCCATAAGTTTTAATCATATTTCTCTTACTCTCACTTGAAAAGCATACATTTTTTTCTTTTATTCTTTGTGGTGAAAGAGATTATTACACAAATTGGGTTATATTTTTTATGTACATTGTATCTACATTATTATTCTATAGGTTAAACTCCTTCTTAGGGAGCCATGTTTCTTTTTTATGATTTAAGAGTTTAAGCAGATGGAATTTTGAGCAAAATAATTCACCCTCATAAGCTTTAATCATATTTCTCTTACTCTCAGTTGAAAAAGCATACATTTTTCTTCTATTATCCTGTGTGGTGAAAGAGATTATTTCACAAAACGTGTTATATTTTTTGATGCGCATCGTATCTACAATATTATTATATAGATTAAGCTCCTTCTTAGGGAGCCGTGTTTCTTTTTTATGTTTTAAGAGTTTAAGCAGATGGAATTTTGAACAAAATAATTTACCCCTAAGTTGTAATCGTGTCTCTCTTACTCTCCGTTGAAAAAGCATACATTTTTTCTTTTATCTTGTGTAATGAAAAAGATATTATTTGATCCCCTCTTTGGGTTTTACCTGACGAAAAAACTAAAATTTGATTTTTTATTCAAGAAAAATGGTGGTCAATATCCAGACCAGAAAAGACCAAAGGTAGATGATAGATCCGGACCTAACATGGATGATCTAGACTTTATCGTCTCAAAGAATATGTCCAGGGAATCAGTGATTATGTACGTGCCTCCACGTGCTAACCAGGACATCTCTGAAGAGTTAGCTAATGATATGTCTCAAATGACGCCGAACAATGGCTCTCTTGACGTAAGTGACTTTATCAGCTAGTTACGTATATTAAGTCATAGGCTAATTGTGGGAAAAAGAGGAAGAGTGGAGGGGGCACAAAAAACCCCTATTTTCATTTTACATAAATGAAAATCCGTAAGAGTCTTTTTTTTCTTCAAGTTTATAATACACCTACAATTTTGCAAGGGGAAATAGATCACGACCGATAGTTGTGTGTGCACTCACTCATGGTACAATTGTAGGAAAAAGAGAGGGATGGAGCGAATAACCCCTATTTCTATCTTACATAAATGAAAATCATTAATCATCTTTTTTTTCTTCTATCGTTTAGAAAGTGAGGGTAACCCTATTTTTGATTATCTCTAGGCTAGGCACTATAATATCCCAATTTTTTCACTATTACACTCAGTAAATTTCTGTTCACCAGGTATTTTTCAAACTCTTGGGGTAAATTCTCCCCTTGGAATTGATGTCCCTGGCAAGTGCAGAGGCAGGAACATCCTATTCTAATTCTCGGTTGATTATAATAAACTAAGATTGATCTGTTAATCAGATACTGTTTTAAGTTTGACTTCTTATAGGATTTTTGGTACTTATTTAGTAGCCTGTAAACATGCGGGTAGAACCGCATTGAAATCTCAAAGATGCTATATGATAAATAGGTTTTTGCTGCCTAGTGAGGCTTTGCTGACTCCGTGACAAATATTTAAACTTTAATTTTTTGGGGTTGAAGGGGCAAAAAAAGCTACCTAGGTTAGGTTGGTTTAGGTTAGGCCATGTATTTAATATATGCCATGCTTTACCCCCACCCCCTAATGTACAAATAAATAGCCTAAAATTTGTTTCTAAACTATTATATTTTTATCATACTTATTTTTATTTCATTAGCATTAACCAAACTTCACTTCTTGCGTGTTTACCGAGTACTAAATAAGTACCGGACTTTCTTCTGCTCAATTATTTTCTGCGATATTAATATCGTAAATAGGCGAAATATAAAATTGGTTAATTTGTCTGCAGCTATTTTATATGACTCTAAGTGTACGAGTTTTTAGCCAGCATAATAGTAGGAGAAAAGTAAGTTTTGACCTGGGAAAAAATTGGTACAGTTTTTTTTGAGTTTATAAAATAGCTGATATTCCACTTGGAAAATATATCATGTTTTTATAGATTAACATTGGTTAATTATCGCCTCTTCCATCAACATCAGCTCAAGGATCAATTATTGTCAATGAGTCTACATCGATCCTAACACCACCACCAATGGATTTTCAAGATAGTGCATTAGTTGACGATAATATAGAGTGACAAAGGGGGTTCTTAAATGATCTTTTTGGTGATATAGGTAGCCTAGATGATCTAACATGTGATATAGTGATGACTGAGGACTCGGGATGGTTAAATAAGTTTATAAATGAATATTTGGGTGATATCCCCCCAATTGCATTTAAACCGAGTTCACAATGTACTTTTATTGATGGTGATACACATGAAAATCAAATTTTGTCAAAAGCCGATGTTGGGTGGGTTGATCAGCTATCACCATACACATGTATTATTTTGGACGATTTTACTCGTTGGTTAAATGAAAACCCACCCTCTACTATTTTAGTGGACAATATTGAAGTTCAAGATAAATTTACAATAGCTGATCAACTTAACCCCGACACACTTGAAGCTATGCCTTGTGAATTGGGGGATTTCAGACCACACCCCATCCCCATTATTGCGATTGAACAGACTGATGGTGGTGCTATTGAATCGGGATATTTTATATCACCCTCCACCCCCACTATTGAGGTTGAACAGAGTGGTTATGATGATGATATTGCAACATCACTGCCACCTACAATTACACTACCAGATTTTTTTTCTAACTCTGCCGTGCACCATACTAATGTTTTATGGCTTCTTTCGGTGACCCCTTTAGTTCTTTAATGTCAGGGGGTATAGTAACAGACCCCCTGGCAAATACACACTTCTACGTTAGAAAGATTTAAGTGCTTCTTGAACAACAGATGCGGATGTGGGGAAGAAGGGACCGTTTAAAAGCATCAATAGCACTGAAAATATTTTATTTAAAGGAAAATACGAGCAAACTATATTCTATATATTTGCATACAGAGATGCTACCTATTCGCCCGCATTCGGCAAATTATGAGGAGGTATTTTTAGATTGGGTTAGTAGCATCGTAACAAACTGGATAATTATAATGAGGGGGGTAGTGGGTTGGTTGTTATATTTATTGAGAATTTAAACGTTAATATTTGTAGAGACAAGAAAGATTTTATTTTAAGAGGTGGTGAGGAGGGGAAGGGGAATATATTTTTAAAATATCATTCAGGTTTAGAGGGTTGTAGAGGTATACAACGAATCTGTTTCGATGCTAGGCTACAGTGTTTCAAGTATGCATTTTTGATCGCGGCCTTCTGAACCCTGTGTGATAATGCTTCTAAAAAAAAGTTGGACAAATTGGCAGCTAATGGGGATGGGTCATATTTTCCTAAAGTAGATTTCAATTGTTTAAATTGTCAAATTCCCGTAACACTAAAGGGGATAGATATTTTTGAGCAGGCTAATGAACATTTAAAGATTGATGTTACGGCGGTAAAGTATGAAACAGAATTTGATGCAAGTGAGTGCACTAATAAAAAGGGTGTGATATTTCCCGTGAGGGATCCGTCCATTGAATCAGTGAAGCACTGGGTCTGGCTTCTATACATGCCTCCTTCAGAGCCTGATTCAATTGGACATTTTACTCCAATTAAAAATATTATTAGGGTTTTAATTGAGGATAAATGGGGGAGTGGGGTGTATGCTACTATTGTCCGACATGCCTGTCCAGATTTCGTAGCGATTTAAAGCTAAAGAATCACTTTAAATACTGTAAACGTCATGGATACCAGGCTATGAAAATGGTTAACGGTGATAGAGTGATCTTGCCTTTCAAGAATCTCCAGAACTCACTCCTGCAGAGTAACAACATCGGTTTGGATTGCGAAGCTAAACTCACAGGCGTGCACGATTCGTCAAATCCAAATCGTTTTAAGATACATGAAGCCATTGGGGTCTCTTATGCTCACGCTCAAAGAGACTCTAGTAATACCATGCAAGTGTTAGATGTAGTCGAGTCGTAAGGTGGGGGTGATTTCATGCGCATGGCATTGACCTATCTGATCAAAGCAGTAAATGGCGCAATTTCACGCTTGCACTATAATCACTATCCAATGATTTTATCACCAGATGACTGATTGTCCATTAAAAATAGTAAAATATGTTGGGTTTGTAAGGGAGAATTTGATGATGGTGCGGGGAAAGGGGGAAAGAGGATGGTGATCAATCATGATCGTTTATGGCAGGAAATTTCATCGGGAGGGATTAACTTAAGAGGGGCGGCACATCAATCGTGCAATACTAGCGTTAGTCACCAATATTTCGTGCCAGTTTTTATACATAATTCCAATTATGATTTAAAGTTTATTTTACCGGCGTTGGCCCACATGGCGAAGAGTGGAGTTGTAGATAACGCATGGATAGATGGTTCTTTTTACCATCTATCAGATAACGCATGGGATTGACCTATCTCATCAAAATAGTAAATTGCGTAATTTCACGGTTGCACTATACTCACTATCCAATGATTTTATCACCAGATGACAGATTGTCCATTAAAAATCGTAAAATATGTTGGGTTTGTAAGGGAGAATTGTGCTTGAGGGAGAATGATCCTTGTGCTTCAAATTTTCCCAACATTGCCACCGTTGAGGAGAATGGAACGAGAGGATTGTTTTTTGAAATTGAGGGAGAAATACCAATGGAAATCCATGATTCGGTAAAAGATTTTGTTTTCCCGTGGATAAATAGACCGATGGTTAAGAAATTACTGAGTACATACAATTTATCTTTGGTAGAGGATGGGAGTATGCACTGGGTACCTTCAAAGCAAAAACATATTGCTGACCTTAACCCGAAACAGAATATCGTTGTTCACTATGTGCTATTCTGGTGGATGGTATCCAATAGTTTCAAAGTCACAAAGATGCGTAGAGCCCACCAATTTGATCAGAAGCCATACAGGAAACTTTTATTGACACCTTTGTCAGTAAGCGCTCACAAGCGAAAACGAATTTTGAAAAAGAGATCTGTAAAGTCATTTTAAATTCAGCCTTCGGTAAAATGTGCGAAAGCGAACGAAACAGAAGTCGATGTGACATTGTAACCAATCCCAGAGAAAGCGCTCGAATCCTCGCCGACCCGGACTTCACATCTTTCACAATCATAGACTCTAATATGGTTCTCCTACACCGCAAGAAAAGAAACATCATTTTCAATAAAAATTAATTTAAAAAACTTTCCGAAAAAAAAAATCAGTTTTTCAAAGAAAAGTAAAGGCCATTTTAAACTTAAGCTTAGCAAATACAAATACCTTTTAAAGTTCAAACTCAAAACGACCAGAAATTACTATTAAAGAATAAATGAAACCCAAAATGAACAGAAATTAAATAGACAATCATAGCAAAAACATACAACAAGTAAAGATATAAATGAGTAAATAGATCTTAAAGCGAGTAATGCTTAGATTGAATATGAAAATCAAGCTTAAGACGAAAAAATTTTCATATTGAAGTACAAATAAAACTTAAAACGAAAAGAAATTTAATAAACAATCAATACAAACAAACATACAATAGATAATAATGTAAATTAATAAATAAATCTTAAAACGAGTGAAACTTAAATGGAATATGCAAATTAAGCTTGAAACAATCAAAAATCACCATAAACAAGAGTTTGGGCATGACCTCCTTCTCTCACTGTAAAAGTCTAAAACCTATTGCGTCATTGCCGCTTTACTGAAAACCAATTTTGTGACAAATATTTTGTTTTGTACTTATCTCTGAAAATAAACATTAAAATTATAGTAACATTTTGAACTGATGAGCTATCAGCAATTAATATCATTATACATCAAATATTCAGTTTAATTTATTAGCACTTTTTAAAGTTGTTAAAGACGAATATAGTTTCCCTACAAACAAGTGATTGGATACAGCCTCCTTTCCTATCTGTGAATAAAAACCAAAAGCCTACTGCGTCATTGGCGCTTAACTGAAAACGGATTATATTACAAATACTTTCTTTTCCAGTTCTTACAGAATTGAAAATAAAAAAACAATTACAGCGAAATAAATTCTTGAACTGATGGATCTTTCAAAAATTATTATCATTATACATCAAATATTCAATTTGATGTTGTTAATACTTTCCAAGACTGTTCAAGACGCATATAGTTTTCAGTAAAGTGCCAATAACGCAATAGGTTTTAGAATTTTACAATGAGAGAAAGAGGTCATACCCAAACTCTTATTTGTGGTGATTTTTGATTGTTTGAAGTTTAATTTGCATATTCAATTTAATTTTCACTCGTTTTAATATGTATTTATTAATTTACATTAATATCTATTGTTGGTTTGTTTGCATTGATTGTTTATTTAATTTCTGTTCGTTTTAAGTTTCATTTGTACTTCAAAAGGAAAATATTTTTGTCTTAAGCTTGATTTTCATATTCAATCTAAGCATTACTCGCTTTAAGATCTATTTATTCATTTATATCATTACTTGTTGTATGTTTTTGCTACGATTGTTTATTTAATTTCTGTTCGTTTTGGGTTTCATTTATTCTTTAATAGTAATTTCTGGTCGTTTTGAATTTGAGTTTCAAAAGGTATTTGTATTTGCTGAGCTTAAGTTTAAAATGGCCTTTACTTTTCTTTGATAAACTGATTTTTTCGGAAAGTTTTTTTAAATTAATTTTTGTTCGTTTTTGATTGCAAAAAATTTCAAGTTTTTAGAAATTCCCCATTTCAAAATCAAACTTCAAAAAAATCAAATATTCATCAAAGTTCCAAACTGATAATAAAGTAACAATATCAAAGTGAAAAAATGGGTTTGTGTCAACCTCAGAGTTTTTACTATCTGATGTTTGAACTATTTTTAACAAAATTGCTATCTCAAAATTTTTATTGGATGGGTTTGGGGAAAAAGGGTGTGGACTATATTAAGCTTCAATCTCTTTTGACTCTTTAAAAGTGAACTAGAACTTTCTATTTTCAATCAAATGAGCCCTCTCTGAAGTTTATACGAGTATCCCTTCTATAAAAACCATATAAATCCCCAGAGTATAACTTAAAACGCCTGTCCCTCGGCCCTGGGACGTTGTGTCGACCCTGGAGTTTCAATATCTGATGGTTGAACTATTTTTAACAAAATGGTCAGTAGAGTGCTAAGTACCATTTTACGTGAAGCTATACGAATTACCATGCTAATTGCGTGAAGCTATAGTAAAACCTTTCCAGAGCATGTACTTATGGATTCGAGCCGATTATGTTCCTTCCTGTGCTATTTGGGGAGATTACGTTCCATGGCACCTTTCCAGAGCATGTATCTATAGTCACGGGTGTATAAGATAATCAGACTGTTTTTTTGCTATTGATATCAATTGCACATTGAATTACACAAGAACCCTACAAGAAAACCCACGTCTGAGGCACTACAGTATCACATGGAAATTGCAAAAAAAAGCGAGCAGTATGAGCGGAGATTCCCCTTGCAAAAAGCGATATATTTTTTTTGGACAATTGCCTTAACTCAAGAGTAGTTTGATTAAGAATGTAACATGTCTAGAATTGTTTGATTGACATTTGCAAAAAAGGGGTAAGGGATTCGCGAATTGGACTATACAAACGATATTAATTGAATAATAGAGAGAAAAAACAGAGCTAGTTAGTATTTGCGAATTGGATTGCGCGAAGGTGGAGAAAAAGGGTTAAAGTGACTAGCAGTTAAGGTAACCCTGAAGAGCATGTTAATTCATACCTTATTTATTATAAATTTGAGACAACATAAATCTATGAAAATGGTTAATGATTATAGAATGACATTGCGAGTTGACCTAGCTCTACCTCTTCGATATGTTCTGTTTAATACACAAGTGGTGTTTGAACAGTGTTGTCAGTTTAAAATAGAGTCTAACGTTATAGTATACTAAAAGTTGATACTAAGAGAGATGTAGAGGGCAAGAAAAGAATTTTAATAATGAAATTCAGAACAAAACTTAGAAAGCCTTGCAAATCAAGCAGTAAGGTGTATTTGAGTACGAACCACCAAGGATCATAAGCACCAATGACCCTAACCAACAGAGACATCTACCCCCCAAAAGGTCTCCTACCCTCAAACTCGAAGGGCATCCCCCCTCCAACTTTTTGGCTCCTCCCCCCATTTTTTCGGAATTTTTTTCGGATTTTTTTTAACATGATATATTTTTTTCAACTTTTTTTTACATGTCTTCAAATGAGATGAACCATACTTAAATTCAGTAGTGTTTTGTCATGGTTTACCTTGTCACATTTACATTCTCTTGATTTTTCAAAGTTTATTTTGGATTTCTTTCATTGAAATGCAACAGTTGGAATATTTCAGTAGTGTTTTGTCGTGGTTTACCTTGTCACAGTTACATTCTCTTGATTTTTCAAAGTTCATTTTGGATTTCTTTCATTGAAATGCAAGAATTGGAATATTTCAGTAGTGTTTTGTCGTGGTTTACCTTGTCACAGGTACATTCTCTTGATTTTTCAAAGTTCATTTTGGATTTCTTTAATTGAAACGTAAGAGTTGGATTATTTCAGTAGTGTTTTGTCGTGGTTTACCTTATCACAGTTACATTCTCTTGATTTTTCAAAGTTCATTTTGAATTTCTTTCGTTAAAGGCAAGAGTTGGAATATTTCAGTAGTCTTGTTACGCTTTACCTTGTCACAGTTACATTTTCTTGATTTTTTCAAAGTTCATTTTGGATTTCTGTCGTTGAAATGCAAGAGTTGGAATATATCAGTAGTGTTTTGTTGTGCTTTACCTTGTCACAGTTACATTCTCTTGATTTTTCAAATTTCATTTTGATTTACTTTCGTTGAAATGCAAGAGTTGGAATATTTCAGTAATGTTTTGTTGTGGTTTACCTTGTCACAGTTACATTTTCTTGATTTTTCAAAGTTCATTTTGGATTTCTTTCGTTGAAATGCAAGAGTTGGAATATTTCAGTAGTGTTTTGTCGTGGTTTACCTTGTCACAGTTACATTCTCTTGATTTCTTAAAGTTCATTTTGGATTTTTACATTCTCGTGATTTTTCAAATTTTATTTTGAATTTCTTTCGTGAAATGCAAGAGTTGGAATATTTCAGTAGTGTTTTGTTGTGGTTTACCATATCACAGTTACATTCTCTTGATTTTTCAAAGTTCATTTTGAATTTCTTTCGTTAAAGGCAAGAGTTGGAATATTTCAATAGTGTTTTATCGTGGTTTACCTTGTCACAGTTATATTCTCTTGATTTTTCAAAGTTCGTTTTGGATTTCTTTCCTTGAAATACAAGAGTTGGAATATTTCAGTAGTGTTTTGTCGAGGTTTACCTTGTTACAGTTACATTCTCTTGATTTTTCAAAGTTCATTTTGGATTTTTTTCCTTGAAATGCAAGAGTTGGAATATTTCAGTAGTGTTTTGTCATGGTTTACCTTGTCACAGTTACATTCTCTTGATTTTTCAAAGTTCATTTTTGGATTTATTTCGTTGAAATGCAAGAGTTGGAATATTTCAGTTGTGTTTTGTTATAGTTTACCTTTTCACTCTTACATTCTCTTGATTTTTCAAAGTTCATTTTGGATTTCTTTCCTTGAAATGCAAGAGTTGGAATATTTCAGTAGTGTTTTGTCGTGGTTTACCTTGTCACAGTTACATTCTCTTGATTTTTCAAAGTTCATTTTGGATTTTTACATTCACTTGATTTTTCAAAGTTCATTTTGAATTTCTTTCGTTGAAATGCAAGAGTTGGTATATTTCAGTTGTGTCTTGTTGTGCTTTACCTTGTCACTGTTACATTCTCTTGATTTTTCAAAGTTCATTTTGGATTTCTTTCGTTGAAATGCAAGAGTTGGAATATTTCAGTAGTGTCTTGTTGTGCTTTCCCTTGTCACTGTTACATTCTCTTTATTTTTCAAAGTTCATTTTGGATTTCTTTCGTTGAAATGCATGAGTTGGAATATTTCAGTACTGTTTTGTTGTGCTTTACCTTGTCACAGTTACATTCGCTTGATTTTTCAAAGTTCATTTTGAATTTCTTTCGTGAAATGCAAGAGTTGGAATATTTCAGTAGTGTTTTGTCGTGGTTTACCTTGTCACAGTTACATTCTCTTGATTTTTCAAAGCTGATTGGATTTCTATCGTTGAAATGCAAGAGTTGGAATATTTCAGTAGTGTTTTGTTATGGTTAACCTTGTCACAGTTACATTCTCTTGATTTTTCAAAGTTTATTTTGGGTTTCTTTCCCTGAAATGCAAGAGTTGGAATATTTCAGTGGTGATTTGTCGTGGTTTACCTTGTCTCAGTTATATTCTCTTGATTTATCAAAGTTCATTTTGGATTTTTACATTCTCTTGATTTTTCAAAGTTCATTTTGAAATTTTTTCGTTGAAATGCAAGAGTTGGAATATTTCAGTAGTGTCTCGTTGTGCTTTACCTTTTCACTGTTACATTCTGTTGATTTTTCAAAGTTCATTTTGGATTTCTTTCGTTGAAATGCAAGAGTTGGAATATTTCAGTAGTGTTTTGTTGTGCTTTACTTTGTCACAGTTACATTCTCTTGATTTTTCAAAGTTCATTTTGAATTTCTTTCGTGAAATTGAAGAGTTGGAATATTTCAGTAGTGTTTTGTCGTGGTTTACCTTGTCACAGTTACATTCTCTTGATTTTTCAAAGCTGATTTTTGGATTTCTATCGTTGAAATGCATGAGTTGGAATATTTCAGTAGTGTTTTGTTATGGTTTACCTTATCACAGTTACATTCTCTTGATTTTTCAAAGTTCATTTTGAATTTCTTTCATTGCAATGCAAGATTTGGAATATTTCAATAGTGTCTTGTTGTGCTTTACCTTGTCACTGTTACATTCTCTTGATTTTTCAAAGTTCATTTTGGATTTCTTTCGTTAAAATGCAAGAGTTGGAATATTTCAGTAGTGTTTTGTTGTGCTTTACCTTGTCACAGTTACATTCTCTTTATTTTTCAAAGTTCATTTTGAATTTCTTTCGTGATATGCAAGAGTTGGAATATTTCAGCAGTGTCTTGTTCTGCTTTACCTTGTCACACTTACATTCTCTTGATTTTTCAAAGTTTATTTTTGGATTTCTATCGTTGAAATGCAAGAGTTGTAATATTTCAGTAATGTTTTGTTATGGTTTACCTTGTCACAGTTACATTCTCTTGATTTTTCAAAGTTCATTTTGAATTTCTTTCGTTGAAATGCAAGAATTGGAATGTTTTAGTAGTGTTTTGTCATGGTTTACCTTGCCAGAGTTACATTCTCTTGATTTTTCAAAGTTCATTTTGAATTTATTTTATTGAAATGCAAGAGTTGGAATATTTCAGTAGTGTTTTGTCGTGGTTTACCATGTCACAGTTACATTCTCTTGATTTTTCAATGTTCATTTTGGATTTCTTTCGTTGAAATGCAAGAGCTGGAATATTTCAGTAGTGTTTTGTCGTGGTTTACCTTGTCACAGTTACATTCTAATGATTTTTCAAAGTTCATTTTGAATTTCTTTCATTGAAATGCAAGAGATGGAATATTTCAGTAGTGTTTTGTTGTGGTTTGTCTTGTCACAATTAAATTCTCTTGATTTTTCAACGTTCATTTTGGATTTATTTCGTCGAAATACAAGAGTTAGAATATTTCAGTAGTGTTTTGTCATGGTTTACCTTGTCACAGTTACATTCTCTTAATTTTTCAAAGTTCATTTTGAATTTCTTTCGTTGAAATGCAAGAGTTGGAATATTTCAGTACTGTTTTGTTGTGCTTTACCTTGTTACAGTTACATTCTCATGATTTTTCAAAGTTCATTTTGAATTTTTTTCATTGAAATGGAAGAGTTGGAATATTTCAGTAGTGTTTTGTCATGGTTTACCTTGTCACAGTTACATTCTCTGAAATTTTCAAAGTTCATTTTGGATTTCTTTCCTTGAAATACAAGAGTTGGAATATTTCAGTAGTGTTTTGTCGTGGTTTACCTTGTCACAGTTACATTCTCTTGATTTTTCAAAGTTCATTTTGGATTTTTTTTCCTTGAAATGCAAGAGTTGGAATATTTCAGTAGTGTTTTGTCATGGTTTACCTTGTCAGAGTTACATTCTCTTGATTTTTCAAAGTTCCTTTTTGGATTTCTTTCGTTGAAATGCAAGAGTTGGAATATTTCAGTAGTGTTTTGTTATGGTTTACCTTGTCACAGTTACATTCTCTTGATTTTTCAAAGTTCATTTTGAATTCTTTTCCTGAAATGCAAGAGTTGGAATATTTCAGTAGTGTTTTCTCGTGGTTTACCTTGTCACAGTTACATTCTCTTGATTTTTTAAAGTTCATTTTGGATTTTTACATTCTCTTGATTTTTCAAAGTTCATTTTGAATTTCTTTCGTTGAAATGCAAGAGTTGGAATATTTCAGTAGTGTTTTCTCGTGGTTTACCTTGTCACAGTTACATTCTCTTGATTTTTTAAAGTTCATTTTGGATTTTTACATTCTCTTGATTTTTCAAAGTTCATTTTGAATTTCTTTCATTGAAATGCAAGAGTTGGATTATTTTAGTAGTGTTTTTTTGTGGTTTACCTTGTCACACTTACATTCTCTTGATTTTTCAACGTTCATTTTGGATTTATTTCGTTGAAATGCAAGAGTTGGAATATTTCAGTAGTGTTTTGTCATGGTTTACCTTGTCTTAGTTACATTCTCTTAAATTTTCAAATTTCAATTTGAATTTCTTTCGTTGAAATGCAAGATTTGGAATATTTCAATAGTGTTTTATCGTGGTTTACCTTGTCACAGTTACATTCTCTTGATTTTTCAAAGTTCATTTTGGATTTCTTTTCTTGAAATACAAGAGTTGGAATATTTCAGTAGTGTTTTGTCGTGGTTTACCTTGTCACAGTTACATTCTCTTGATTTTTCAAAGTTCATTTTGGATTTTTGTCCTTGAAATGCAAGAGTTGGAATATTTCAGTAGTGTTTTGTCATGGTTTACCTTGTCACAGTTACATTCTCTTGATTTTTCAAAGTTCATTTTGAATTTCGTTCGTGAAATGCAAGAGTTGGAATATTTCAGTAGTGTTTTGTCGCGGTTTACCTTGTCACAGTGACATATTCTTGATTTTTCAAAGTTCATTTTGGATTCTTTTCCTTGAAATGCAAGAGTTTGAATATTTCAGTAGTGTTTCGTCGTGGTTTACCTTGTCACAGTTACACTCTCTTGATTTTTCAAAGCTCATTTTGGGTTTTTACATTCTGTTGATTTTTCAAAGTTCATTTTGAACTTCTTTCGTTGAAATGCAAGAGTTGGAATATTTCAGTAGTGTTTTGTTGTGCTTTACCTTGTCACAGTTACATTCTCTTGATTTTTCAAGGTTCATTTTGAATTTCTTTCGTGAAATGCAAGAGTTGGAATATTTCAGTAGTGTCTTGTTATGGTTTACCTTGTCACAGTTACATTCTATTGATTTTTCAAAGTTCATTTTGGATTTCTTTCCTTGAAATGCAAGAGTTGGAACATTTCAGTAGTGTTTTGTCGTGGTTTACCTTGTCACAGTTAAATTCTCTTGATTTTTCAAAGTTCATTTTGGATTTTTACATTCTCTTGATTTTTCAAAGTTCATTTTGAACTTCTTTCGTTGAAATGCAAGAGTTGGAATATTTCAGTAGTGTCTTGTTGTGCTTTACCTTGTCACTGTTACATTCGCTTGATTTTTCAAAGTTCCTTTTTGGATTTCTTTCGTTGAAATGCAAGAGTTGGAATATGTCAATAGTGTTTTGTTGTGGTATACCTTGTCACAGTTACATTCTCTTGATTTTTCAAAGTTCATTTTGGATTCTTTTCCTTGAAATGCAAGAGTTGGAATATTTCAGTAGTGTTTTGTCATGGTTTACGTTGTCACAGTTACATTCTCTTGATTTTTCAAAGTTCATTTTGAATTTCGTTCGTGAAATGCAAGAGTTGGAATATTTCAGTAGTGTTTTGTCGTGGTTTACCTTGTCACAGTTACATTCTCTTGATTTTTCAAAGTTCATTTTGGATTTTTCCCTGAAATGCAAGAGTTTGAATATTTCAGTAGTGTTTCGTCGTGGTTTACCTTGTCACAGTTACACTCTCTTGATTTTTCAAAGCTCATTTTGGGTTTTTACATTCTGTTGATTTTTCAAAGCTCATTTTGAACTTCTTTCGTTGAAATGCAAGAGTTGGAATATTTCAGTAGTGTTTTGTTGTGCTTTACCTTGTCACAGTTACATTCTCTTGATTTTTCAAGGTTCATTTTGAATTTCTTTCGTGAAATGCAAGAGTTGGAATATTTCAGTAGTGTCTTGTTATGGTTTACCTTGTCACAGTTACATTCTATTGATTTTTCAAAGTTCATTTTGGATTTCTTTCCTTGAAATGCAAGAGTTGGAACATTTCAGTAGTGTTTTGTCGTGGTTTACCTTGTCACAGTTAAATTCTCTTGATTTTTCAAAGTTCATTTTGGATTTTTACATTCTCTTGATTTTTCAAAGTTCATTTTGAATTTCTTTTGTTGAAATGCAAGAGTTGGAATATTTCAGTAGTGTCTTGTTGTGCTTTACCTTGTCACTGTTACATTCTCTTGATTTTTCAAAGTTCATTTTGGTTTTTTTTTGTAGTGTTTTGTTGTGCTTTACCTTGTCACAGTTACATGCTCTTGATTTTTCAAAGTTCATTTTGAAATTCTTTCGTGAAATGCAAGAGTTGGAATATTTCAGTAGTGTCTTGTTGTGCTTTACCTTGTCACAGTTACATTCTCTTGATTTTTCAAAGTTCATTTTGGATTTCTTTCGTTGAAATGCAAGAGTTGGAATATTTCAGTAGTGTTTTATTGTGCTTTACCTTATCACAGTTACATTCTCTTGATTTTTCAAAGTCTATTTTGTATTTCTTTCGTGAAATACAAGAGTTGGAATATATCAGTAGTGTTTTGTTGTGCTTTACCTTGTCACAGTTACATTTTCTTGATTTTTTCAAAGTTCATTTTGGATTTCTTTCGTTGCAATGCAAGAGTTGGAATATATCAGTAGTGTTTTGTTGTTCTTTACCTGGTCACAGTTACATTCTCTTGATTTTTCAAAGTTCATTTTGATTTACTTTCGTTGAAATGTAAGAGTTGGAATATTTCAGTAATGTTTTGTTATGGTTTACCTTGTCACAGTTACATTCTCTTGATTTTTCAAAGTTCATTTTGGATTTCTTTCATTGAAATGTAAGAGTTGGAATATTTCAGTAGTGTTTTGTCATGGTTTACCTTGTCACAGTTACATTCTCTTGATTTCTTAAAGTTTATTTTGGATTTTTACATTCTCTTGATTTTTCAAATTTTATTTTGAATTTCTTTCGTGAAATGCAAGAGTTGGAATATTTCAGTAGTGTTTTGTTGTGGTTTACCATATCACAGTTACATTCTCTTGATTTTTCAAAGTTCATTTTGAATTTCTTTCGTGAAATGCAAGAGTTGGAATATTTCAATAGTGTTTTATCGTGGTTTACCTTGTCACAGTTATATTCTCTTGATTTTTCAAAGTTCATTTTGGATTTTTTTCCTTGAAATGCAAGAGTTGGAAGATTTCATTAGTGTTTTGTCATGGTTTACCTTGTCACAGTTACATTCTCTTGATTTTTCAAAGTTCATTTTTGGATTTCTTTCGTTGAAATGCAAGAGTTGGAATATTTCAGTAGTGTTTTGTTATGGTTTACCTTGTCACAGTTACATTCTCTTGATTTTTCAAAGTTCATTTTGGGTTTCTTTCCTTGAAATGCAAGAGTTGGAATAATTCAGTAGTTTTGTCGTGGTTTACCTTGTCACAGTTACATTCTCTTGATTTTTCAAAGTTCATTTTGGATTCTTACATTCACTTGATTTTTCAAAGTTCATTTTGAATTTCTTTCGTTGAAATGCAAGAGTTGGAATATTTCAGTAGTGTCTTGTTGTGCTTTACCTTGTCACTGTTACATTCTCTTGATTTTTCAAAGTTCATTTTGGATTTCTTTCGTTGAAATGCAAGAGTTGGAATATTTCAGTAGTGTCTTGTTGTGCTTTACCTTGTCACTGTTACATTCTCTTGATTTTTTAAAGTTCATTTTGGATTTCTTTCGTTGAAATGCATGAGTTGGAATATTTCAGTACTGGTTTGATGTGCTTTACCTTGTCACAGTTACATTCTCTTGATTTTTCAAAGCTCTTTTTGAATTTCTTTCGTGAAATGCAAGAGTTGGAATATTTCAGTAGTGTTTTGTCGTGGTTTACCTTGTCAAATTTACATTCTCTTGATTTTTCAAAGCTGATTTTTGGATTTCTATCGTTGAAATGCAAGAGTTGGAATATTTCAGTAGTGTTTTGTTATGGTTTACCTTGTCACAGTTACATTCTCTTGATTTTTCAAAGTTCATTTTGGGTTTCTTTCCCTGAAATGCAAGAGTTGGAATATTTCAGTGGTGTTTTGTCGTGATTTACCTTGTCTCAGTTACATTCTCTTGATTTTTCAAAGTTCATTTTGGATTTTTACATTCTCTTGATTTTTCAAAGTTCATTTTGAATTTTTTTTGTTGAAATACAAGAGTTGGAATATTTCAGTAGTGTACCTTTTCACTGTTACATTCTGTTGATTTTTCAAAGTTCATTTTGGATTTCTTTCATTGAAATGCAAGAGTTGGAATATTTCAGTTGTGTTTTGTTGTGCTTTACCTTGTCACAGTTACATTCTCTTGATTTTTCAAAGTTCATTTTGAATTTCTTTCGTGAAATTGAAGAGTTGGAACATTTCAGTAGTGTTTTGTCGTGGTTTACCTTGTCACAGTTACATTTTCTTGATTTTTCAAAGCTGATTTTTGGATTCCTATCGATGAAATGCAAGAGTTGGAATATTTCAGTAGTTTTTTGTTATGGTTTACCTTGTCACAGTTACATTCTCTTGATTTTTCAAAGTTCATTTTGAATTTCTTTCGTTGAAATGCAAGAGTTGGAATATTTCAGTAGTGTCTTGTTGTGCTTTACCTTGTCACTGTTACATTCTCTTGATTTTTCAAAGTTCATTTTGGATTTCTTTCGTTGAAATGCAAGAGTTGGAATATTTCAGTAGTGTTTTGTTTTGCTTTAACTTGTCACAGTTACATTCTCTTGATTTTTTAATGTTCATTTTGGATTTCCTTCGTGAAACGCAAGAGTTGGAATATTTCAGCAGTGTCTTGTTCTGCTTTACCTTGTCACAGTTACATTCTCTTGATTTTTCAAAGTTCATTTTGAATTTATTTCGGTGAAATGCAAGAGTTGGAATATTTCAGTAGTGTCTTGTTGTGCTTTACCTTGTCACTGTTACATTCTCTTGATTTTTCAAAGTTCATTTTGGATTTCTTTCGTTGAAATGCAAGAGTTGGAATATTTCAGTAGTGTCTTGTTGTGCTTTACCTTGTCACTGTTACATTCTCTTGATTTTTCAAAGTTCATTTTTGGATTTCTATCGTTGAAATGCAAGATTTGGAATATTTCAGTAATGTTTTGGTATGGTTTACCTTGTCACAGTTACATTCTCTTGATTTTTCAAAGTTCATATTGAATTTCTTTCGTTGAAATGCAAGAGTTGGAATGTTTTAGTAGTGTTTTGTCATGGTTTACCTTGCCAGAGTTACATTCTTTTGATTTTTCAAAGTTCATTTTGAATTTATTTCTTTGAAATGCTAGATTTGGAATATTTCAGTAGTGTTTTGTCGTGGTTTACCATGTCACAGTTACATTCTCTTGATTTTTCAATGTTCATTTTGGATTTCTTTCGTTGAAATGCAAGAGCTGGAATATTTCAGTAGTGTTTTGTCGTGGTTTACCTCGTCACAGTTACATTCTCATGATTTTTCAAAGTTCATTTTGAATTTCTTTCATTGAAATGCAAGAGATGGAATATTTCAGTAGTGTTTTGTTGTGGTTTGTCTTGTCACACTTAAATTCTCTTGATTTTTCAACGTTCATTTTGGATTTATTTCGTTGAAATACCAGAGTTAGAATATATCAGTAGTGTTTTGTCATGGTTTACCTTGTCACAGTTACATTCTCTTAATTTTTCAAAGTTCGTTTTGAATTTCTTTCGTTGGAATGCAAGAGTTGGAGTATTTCAGTGCTGTTTTGTTGTGCTTTACCTTGTCACAGTTACATTCTCATGATTTTTCAAAGTTCATTTTGAATGTCTTTCATTGAAATGCAAGAGTTGGATTATTTCAGTAGTGTTTTGTTGTGGTTTACCTTGTCACACTTACATTCTTCTGATTTTTCAACGTTCATTTTGGATTTATTTTGTTGAAATGCAAGAGTTGGAATATTTCAGTAGTGTTTTGTCATGGTTTACCTTGTCACAGTTACATTCTCTTGATTTTTCAAAGTTCATTTTGGATTTCTTTCCTTGAAATGCAAGAGTTGGAATATTTCAGTAGTGTTTTGTCATGGTTTACCTTGTCACAGTTACATTCTCTTGAATTTTCAAAGTTCATTTTGGATTTCTTTCCTTGAAATACAAGAGTTGGAATATTTCAGTAGTGTTTTGTCATGGTTTACCTTGTCACAGTTACATTCTCTTGATTTTTCAGGGTTCCTTTTTGGATTTCTTTCGTTGAAATGCAAGAGTTGGAATATATCAGTAGTGTTTTGTTATGGTATACCTTGTCACAGTTACATTCTCTTGATTTTTCAAAGTTCATTTTGGATTCCTTTCCTTGAAACGCAAGAGTTGGACTATTTCAGTAGTGTTTTGTTGTGCTCTACCTTGTCACAGTTACATTTTCATGATTTTTCAATTTTCATTTTGAATTTCTTTCATTGAAATGCAAGAGTTGGATTATTTCAGTAGTGTTTTGTTGTGGTTTATCTTGTCACACTTACATTCTCTTGATTTTTCAACGTTCATTTTGGATTTATTTCGTTGAAATGCAAGAGTTGGAATATTTCAGTAGTGTTTTGTCATGGTTTACCTTGTCATAGTTACATTCTCTTAAATTTTCAAAGTTCAATTTGAATTTCTTTCGTTGAAATGCAAGATTTGGAATATTTCAATAGTGTTTTATCGTGGTTTACCTTGTCACAGTTACATTCTCTTGATTTTTTAAAGTTCATTTTGGATTTCTTTCCTTGAAATACAAGAGTTGGAATATTTCAGTAGTTTTTTGTCGTGGTTTACCTTGTCACAGTTACATTCTCTTGATTTTTCAAAGTTCATTTTGGATTTTTGTCCTTGAAATGCAAGAGTTGGAATATTTCAGTAGTGTTTTGTCATGGTTTTACCTTGTGTCTGTGTGTCTGTGTGTCTGTGGGTCTGTGTGTCTGTGTGTCTGTGTGTCTGTGTGTCTGTGTGTCTGTGTGTCTGTGTGTCTGTGTGTCTGTGTGTCTGTGTGTCTGTGCGTCTGTGTGTATGTGTGTCTGTGTGTCTGTGTGTCTGTGTGTTTGTTTGTCTGTGTGTCTGTGTGTCTGTGTGTCTGTGTGTATGTGTGTCTGTGTGTCTGTGTGTCTGTGTGTCTGTGTGTCTGTGTGTCTGTGCGTCTGTGTGTCTGTGTGTCTGTGTGTCTGTGTGTCTGTGTGTCTGTGTGTCTGTGTGTCTGCGTGCCTATGTGTCTGTGTCTGTGTGTCTGTTTGTCTGTGTGTCTGTGTGTGTGTGTCTCCATCATGTGTCTCCATCTCCATCATAATGTAAATGCACCACTCATTTTTTTCTACTAATATCCTCTCAAATAAACTATTCTCTCTGAATTCAATTCTCTTACTAATATGAATTGTAATAAAAACCATTCCTTTTATTCAAATCCAATCACCAATCAAGTTATCGTATATGGAGTAGTCTCCGCTCTCTCTCTCTCTCTCTCTGATTGGCTCCTAAAAAACGGATGTTGACTCAAAAACCAGTCTGATTGAGTTAAATAATTACGACCATACTCTCAAAACATGTTAGACCACATTATACCTTGCCGACTATTTTTTGCAATATGCATGTGATACTGTAGTGCCTCAGACGTGGGTTTTCTTGTACGGTTCTTGTATAATTCCATCTGCAATTGATATCAATAGCAATAACCAGTCTGGTAATCTGCCTCGGAAAGGTGCCAAGGAACATAAAGTAGTAGAAATATAAGGTACTACTCTACTTGTACATTGTATCTGTGTACAATCAAGTCTAATGGGTTAAAAGTGTTTGGTATTTTTAAAGAAGGCTCCTTGGTAATAATAAAAGTACTAATTATGTCTTATGTTGAAGATAAAAGAAAGAAATTAGAGTATTCTACAACACAATGTTCAATTATGTCGATCGCATGCAGTTTTTTGAATTTGGATAAGACATCAGATAAAATTAACCCTGTGTTAGTGAAGAACCACATCCAGGAGAAAAAAGGGGATGAAACATTTGTCGAGATTACCATCTGGTGTCGAGAGAAAACGCTGATTATACCAAATTTAATAGCGTTTGACGCTTCGGTATATTTTAAAGTAGTAGCTACATCAATAAAATCTTCAGTTCGAATATACCCTTTGGTACTTAAGATTAATGAGTCACCTTTGAAGAAGATGATTTTACAGCCAAAATATATCAAACCTCGAAATACTAAAAGAGTTTCTTTAGATCCACATTTTGAATATCTCGACTACGATCAAAAGCATAGACTGAATTCAATTATATCTCAATGCACGGAGGGCCCTAGTGAACCACATATCTACCTACTCCAGGAGCTACCTGGGACAGGCAAAACTAGGACAGCTGCTTCAGTTATACTTTAGCTTCTACGGTTGAATCCAAAATACAGTATCTCGTCCAAAATACAGGAAATACTGTATTTTGTTCAGCAATAATGCGAGTCCTCTAGTTTAACATGATTTCGCATTATATTTGATTATCGCTATACCCCTTGTTTGCGCAATTCATTAAACTCTACTTTTAAAAAAAAATTATTTTTTTTGTTTAAATATTCAAGCGAAAAAAAAGAATTTTACTTTTTTTTATTTTAAATGGCGGCACTACTCTATATTTTCCTAGTTTTTTGTATCGGACGATAATTAAAGAAAAAAGCATTTAAAACAAAATGTAATGCAATAATACGCTTGTAATGAAATCGTAAATCAACTATCATCTCAATTCAACATTGTAACATGAAGATGGCCAGTATAGCTTCAGCTCTACAAAAAGCCAAAAATTATTTACATCTACAATCTATATATTTGAATAATATTTTTCTTACGCATCCATCCAAAATTCTACAGTAATTATTATCTGTTTGTTTCAGGATTGGTCTATAGATTTTAGATTTATTTTAAGGGTGAATTATTATATAACTTAATTTGTTTATTGTTTTATATTTTAAGTCAGGACCTAACTCACTTTTATAACCAGTCAGTCCGTGACTTGAGCGTAGATCATTTTTGCAATGAGTCATTTCAGTGCTTTGGCTTATATTGTCTTTACGTCGCGTTTGTAAACTTAACCAGAACTAAGCTGGTTTTGGGATGGAGTTTTGCCTTAAATTGCTTTTGTTTCGACTCAGTAGGAGTACTTGTTTTTGTACATGGTCATCAATTAGCGACGAAGACCACATTGCCTTTCCATAACAAACAGCAAAAGCACGAAGAACAATAGGGAAATCTTTTTGGAAGACAGTGTAGATAATTTGGATGAATATTTCGGCTCTATGTCCAAGGGTCGTCCTCAGCAAGACAAAAATATATAAACAAAAAGACTCACAACAACATGTGACCAATAAAACCAAAAATTAAAAAATTTTCAAAGCATCCTTACTTCAGCGAAGTTCAACCAGGACTGGGTTGAACTTTGTACAGCTTCTTTGCTAGGTTTTGATTCGTTTCTGCAAGACTGTGACTCCATTTTCCTCAAACATTACAGAAATTCTTGTTGGGAACCAGGACTAATCCATCGAATTTGCCTCGAGTGCAAAGACCTGAACTGGCAAGCTGGTTGCGAAGACTTCCCCCTTGAACAATTTGTACGATATTTGCTGAGCACAGGTGCGTAGATACGAAATAATGAATTTGGTGGTGGCCATAGCCACCACTCTTTTCTTCCTTATTGGTTTAATATCATGAAGAAACTTTGACGGCGATTCCCTAAGGCCCTCTTGAGGATCCCTAAACCCTTACATAACTGATTTCTCTGTCCTTGAATGTTAGTTGCGCAATGATATAGCCTTAAGGTACTCTTGAAGATCGATGAACTCTTACGTAACTTATTTCTCTGGCCTTGGGTGTTAGTTGCGCAATGATTACTGGTTTTATGACTCCTCCCTGCAATAAATCCTATGGGTTTTATGACTCTTCCCCGCAATTAATTCAGACTGTTTTACGACTCCTCCCCCTAGCCATAGAACCGGCTGTGAAACAATTGGAGTTAATAAACTTAAAAAGTTGATTTCTCTGGCCTTGAATGTGGATATAAAAGGTGGAAACCAATCCTATTAACGTCATAACTTGAACAGTTATGGACAAGAAAACAATTATGTCTATTAAAAGAACTATCGAAATGGATTGTGATGTAGCGCTGCAGCAGGTTAGTGATCTAAGTATTTTTTTTTGTCGCATGCCTACTAGAAGGGGCTGTTTTTCATACGGTTTTGTCTTATCAAAACATATTTACAATCTCTTTGGTTACCAAATTGCAGGTAATTGAGTCATATCATTTTTCATTTAAAAAAACTCCCTCCCTGCTAGTTAATCTTAAACTTTTGAATTCAGTCCATGGATTATTTTTGAACCCGAGCCTTAACATGATTATTAGTAGAATACACATTATGATACGACAGGGAATATCTCCCCTTAAAATATTTTTTCTGGTTGTGAACAAGAAATAGATAGACGCGGTACCGTAACGAACATGACAGGGCCCCATTGCCTCCCCAAATTTTTTGCCCCCACCCAAAAAAATTGCCCCTTCCTTTTTTCCTTTTTTTAACTTAAAGATTTTTTTCAACTTTTTTCTTCTTATCTTAAAATCACATTAAGTATACTTATAACCCAAAAATCACTTGTGATATAAATACAAAATGAAGATGATATAAATATGTTAGTCGTGATTTTTTCTTTTACAAAAATAATATTTGCAGTGACACTTTTTGGAACTTTTCGGAACTCATCAGTAGTATTGTATTAATGACTTTAATCAGGCCCATAGGCTATCATTCCGAGGGGTGTCCATATTCCAATGTTCTATTAGAGACATAAAGTCTTTCGAGTAGCTGGTATTACGTTATCATTTCCGGTGCGATAAGGAAAATTCTTGGAAACATTATTATTTGAGTTTAGTTTGACAAGTATGTTGTTCAATAATTGAAGAGAGTTTGAAGTGAAATTATGTCTTATAAACAAAGTTTTGATATGGATTCTAGTAAACAATTGGATGAGGTCCTTTTGTACTCTAATGGTATCGACCCGATTATTTATTATTCACTATTGAAAATTGATTATGACTACAACAGGGTAGGTATTAATATTGTAATGTAACGATCCTGTGCGAATTGGTTTTCCATTACCGGGCTTGCGCATGAGTATGGGCCCCATTATTCTCATCCAGGGTCCCGAGTCCCCATCTAGGGCCCCATGTCACCTCTCAAGGCCCCCTTGTCCCCCGCCAGGGCTCCAAGTACCCACTCCATACCCCCTTGCAGGGCCCTCCCCTCCAGGGCCCCCACTCCCCTTTTTTATTCTTTTTTTACATGTCTTGAATTCGCTCGAAATATACTTATAACAAATAAATCACTTGTGATATTTAAAAAATACAAAATGAGGACGATAATAGTATGTCAGTCATAATTTTTCTATTAGAATAATAGTGTTCGCAGTGACGTTTTCTTTACTTAGTTTTTTTATTGAAGTGAAACTGAAATTTTTTCAACCTTTTTTTTCTAAATTTACTTTGAAACATCAACAGAGGCAACACAGACAAGATAAACCATGACACAACACTACAAAAATATCCTAAATCATACTTTTCAAATGAAAAAACTTCCAAAATGCACTTTTAAACGCACAACACTACAAAAATATTCTAAGTCATACGTTTCAAACAAATAACTTCCAAAATGTACTTTGAAACATCAACAGAGATAACACAGACAAGATAAACCACGACACAACTCTACGTTTCCAACAATTCCTACATTTCAAACGAAAAAACTTCCAAAATGTTCTTTGAAACATCAACGGAGGGAATATAGACAAGATAAACCACGACACAACACTACAAAAATATCCTAAGTCATACTTTTCAAGTGAAAAAACTTCCAAAATGCACTTTGAAGCACACAACACTACAAAAATATTCTAAGTCATACGTTTCAAACAAAAAAACTTCCAAAATGTATTTTGAAACATCAACAGAGATACACAGACAAGATAAACCACGACACAACTCTATAAAAAATATTCTGTCACGTTTCAAATAAAAAACTTCCAAAATTCACTTTGAAACATTAACAGAGGTAACACAGACAAGATAATGGTTTATCTTGACACACAACACTACAAAAATATCCTAAGTCATATGCTTCAAACGAAAAAAATTCCAAAATGAACTTTGAAATAACAACAGAAGTAAGACGGACAAGATAAACCACAACAAAAAACTACAAACAAAATCCTAAGTCATACTTTTCAAACGAAAAACTTCTAAAATGCACTTTGAAACATCAACAGAGGTAAGACTGACAAGATAAACCACAACACAACACTATAAAAATATCCTAAGTCATACGATGGGGTATAGATTTAGTGATCTACTAAGAATGTCGTTGCAAACCATGAACTGGATGAACTCTATTCCCTTTTGAATCTAAATGCTTAAAAAAATACCTTCCCAGAACATGCTTGTAAAGAAATGAGTGCATCACATTTATAAAACAGTGAAATTATCTGAAAATGATCAGATAGAAGGGGGAAAAACAAGATTGAAAAAAAAACTAGGAATCAAACCCAAAACACTCAAATTTGAAGTCCAACGCAAAAGGAACCACGCCTCTAATAATTTGATTTGATATATTGGTGTTTGTACCTTAATTGCGTAGCTTATTAAAGGGGCCTGGAGGAGGAAATACGGGAGATTTTCTTTTACACCTCCAGCTAAGGTTTTGGACCATAATTATTATAATGATGATATCGTTTTATACTTCCAAGCTTTTCTACTTAAGAAGTAACATCAAAAGTGTCGTTTTTTGTCAGGGGCACAATTTGTTATTGGGCAGGGGGAAACTGCCTCTCTGGACCCCAGTTTGCCTGTTCCCCCAGACTGTAGCCCCCCCCCCCCCCCAAATAATTTGTTTTTTTCAAAAATCCTGTCAAAACTAAGATAAGCCTGCATAATTCAGAGAAACGGGCCAGTCTTCTTTAATAATTCTTGCATTCATGGTACTATAAGGCTTATTTTTCATTTCTCACTGACATTTTCACTTGATCTGGTCCACCTTTGCCCCCCCCCCAGGATTTTGACGAAATTACGTCCCTATTTTAGTGCTATATCACACTTATAAATAGTAGAATTGATTAAAATCACGTAGATATGAGCAGTAGCTTTCAAATGAGCCATTAATCGTCGCGCTAAAAAGTTCTGGTAGCCCAGTAGCCCAGGTTTTGCACTTGAGACAATTCACCAAAAATGTAATTTTTTAGTGTCATTTGGAACTTGTTGATGGTGAAATTTATGGGAGGGACGTATATATGAGCAATATCTTTTATATGAGCTACTAAAAATCTTTCTAAGATACAGATGATGCCAAAACGCCCAATAACAATACACCCATGCCGATTGATTAGGGAAGGTGTCAGGAATTTGATACTTCAGGACCACTACCGTCAGGACATCGACAAAATCCGTCATAACATCGACAAAAAATCCGTCAGAAACACTAACCGTCATAACATCGACATAACATCGACATGTCAGCTCATCGACAGTCACAATCGCTACCCGTCAGAACGTCGACAATCATGACATCGACACATCAGGATATCGACAAAATCCGTCATAACATCTAAAATTTTAAAACTTTAGTTTTTTGGGGTTTAGGAAGGAAAAGGTACCTGTGTTAGGCTTGGTTAAGTATTTACTATATGCTATGGTTCACCCCCATCCCCCGGACATGCTAATATATAACACCCCTAGGATGAAATGGTAGCACCTCAATTGATTCACTTGATATTGATACGTCCTATACCGATACAGCGTACAACCTTTTCGTCAGGGATAATGGAGGGTTATATCACCATCAAAACCACAGATATTGGACTTTTGGGCTATGTTGAAGAAAATGGCTTTCTCGAAGTTTTGATTGAATGACTGCGAGGAGGGGGCCTGTAGGAAGGGGGCTAGTTGCCCTCCAATCTTTTTGGTCACTTCAAAAGGGTATTAAAAAATTTAATTTTCTTTCAAATGAGCTATTACACATCTCTCTATGGTGCTCTGGTCACCCCCTAGCCCTGCTAGAAAAAAAAGAAAAAAAAAACGGGAGACAGATCAGTGCTACCCATGTAAAAAGGTGATTTTCTTTGTTGTTCAAGGATGGGGCCTGCAATTTCCCTTTACAAGGTTTTCAACCATGCGGATTCCAATGGTACACTTTCCATTTTGATCTAACGCCATTTTTGAGTGGTCTCAGGTTTTTTTTTAAATCACCATAAATTCTTTTCGCGATAAACTTTTACTTTTAGGACGAACGGAAATAATAGTTACCATTCCTGATTCAGTGTCAGATGAAAATTTTTTCACTATGTAGCTTTTTTCTAAACGCGGTTTTTAATTTTGGTTACTATGGGCTGTTGTTCGCTCTTTTCTAGGTTGCAGCTGCCGCTGCAACCATGACAAGCTGAACATGTTCGATGAAATCAGGTTCCAACCTGGGGGTTTAGCTTGTTGTTAAAGTGGGTTCTGAATATAGCTGATATAGCCTAAATTATATTTTTCATGAATTTCACCACCCGTAAGTCTTGTTTTTCCGGTTCTGGTTTCATTACAGTTAATCCAATTTACGGGTACATGGATAAAAAAAAGAGACGCATTTGCAGAATGCATGAGAAATGTATATTATTTGGACTATATATTGCAGATTAGGAGGGTCAGGGTTAAACATAGTGAAGTTACTATCAAAATGTGTTAACTATAATTATTTTTCATATTGTGAAATAAGAATTGTTGTCTTAACATGTTTTCTTCTCTGTAGCCCCTAATCTATTCCTTTAGCGAGACACCCAATCATACCTACAAAGTATATCGAACTTGTGTATACTTTGTATGCAGCCTAGGGATTCATACAAGATTCCGATATGGCTTAAACTATAGCTCAAGTCCTTGGAATTGTTTCAAATATATGGGTTCATTCTTGAAATTTTCCACGACTTAGCTGAAACATTTTTCAAGATTGTGAAAAGCCCCTCACCTAGACTTTTAGTTTTAAAACACTTTTTGGATTTAAAATATTTTGATTTTGAATACTTGTTTATAAGGACCGCTCTAAAAATGAAGATAACTCAGCTCCAGCTTTAACTTTAGATTTATTTATAAATCTGTTTTTCACCTAAATTACAAAGTCATTTTAAATTAAAACGGAATTCACTTACTTCGTTGGTAGCGCTTCAAACTTTGCTTACTGTCTAACGGCTGTAATTTGACTATCAAAGTTGGTTATGTGAAAGATGTTCAAAACCTGGGAGAACCTTGAGAGGATCTCAAATTGAACTTGAATCCTCCCCTCTTCCTTCGGGACTTGAATAGCTTTCTTAGAAAAATTCATCATATTTACTCCTCTATAAACATAGCTTATCTACAAAACCCAGAATTTCGTGTTACATTTCACAATTACTGCATGGGTAGCAAAGATCTGTCTAATGTTTTTTTTTCTTTTTTATTCAGGGCTAGCGGTTTACCAGAACATCATACAGTCATACAGAGCTCCTTATTGGCTCATTAAAAAGCTATTTCTTCTATCTACGGGCTTTTGATAAACCCCGCCATCTGCCAGTGCCATAAGGCACTTTTTATACCATTTCTCAGGGGGTGGGTCTAGCAGGCTACCAAAACATTGTAGATAGATTTTTAATAGCTCATATCTACGTTATTCCTATAGATCTTACCATCAGCAAGTTCCAAATTGTATTAAACACGGCACCTTTGGTGTCATGTCTCAAGCCAAAAAGCTGAGCATTCTGGGCTACCAAAACTTTTAGAGTAATGTTTAATGACTCATTTGAAGTCTATTGCTCATATCTAAGTGATTTTTATCAAATCACTATCCGTAAGCGTGATATAGCACTAAAAAAACCTTTTGGTGTCACTTCTTAAAGCTTGGAAACATTAGTAGATCACTAAATCCATACCCAAACAAATGGTGTAGTTTGTCAAAATCCGAAGTGGGTAATTGGAGCCAATGTTCCCAGATCAAGTGAAAATGACAGAGAAAACTGAAAAATGAGCCATATAATAATAAAAAAGGTAAAGATGTATTAATACTGATCCGTTTCTGTGGATGCTTGAATTGCGCAGGCTTATCTTACTTTTGACAACATTTTGGGAGCAAATAAATGTCAACTGGGAGGGTAGTAAACTGGGAGCATTAGAGGGAGTCCAGCTCCACCCTCAAGACCATGCATTCTATGCAATACAGCCACAAGACCAAGCGTAGGACCATTTATACAGAAGATATATCCTTATATGGACACTAAACCTACCAATATATTGTGTAAGCCGATCAAATTATCATATATATTTCGATCATTAATATCTTTACAAGTGATCGGCACTCCAAATACGGAGTCACTAAAAATAGCCTGAGACATAACCTGCATACCTGGTAGACCTGGTAGAGTCATGACCTGTTTAAAACATAGCCATGAGGCCCTAACAACAGCTCATAGCAACCAGAACCAATATAAGGACGGATTTTCAATGTAATTCATATTAGTAAGAGAATAGAACTCAGAGAGAGAATAATTTGATTATACTCGTTTATTTAACAAGATATATATTTGCAATAATGATTGGTATGTTCACACTATTAGAAGCTGATAGTGGAGTTGGTAGCAGCAGCAATGATACAAAAACGAGAGTACCAAACATAACAGTAGAAATTACAATGAAAATAGATGGATGTGATAAACAGAAAATTATGAAGACTCTTGTGATTTTGAAAAATGTCCATCCATCCTAGATGATGATTTTCTAGAGTTGTCTCTTCAAAGGAAAATATTTTCTCAAAGAATACTTAACGATATAATGAGAAGTGATTCTCCATCATCAGATTATAGTATGCAATTTTTACGACATGTATCAAATACAATTACTGAATTTATTGATATATTAACTGAAAAAAAATTAGTAAAATAATTGGATAGTAGCCTAAGCCTTTCCGACTTAGAAATTTAAGAATCTATCCAAATGAGAACAATCAACAAATCGAAAAATTAAGAAGATCCTATTTAAACAGGTTTTGTGATGTCACACGATTAGTCCTCTCTCTCTCTCTCTCTCTCTCTCTCTCTCTCTCTCTCTCTCTCTCTCTCTCTCTCTCTCTCTCTCTCTCTCTCTCTCTCTCTCTCTCTCTCTCTCTCTCTCTCTCTCTTTCTCTCTCTCTCTCTCTCTCACTCTCTCTCCCTCTCACGAACATTATATTTGTCGTAGATCAGTTCCATTTTTGCTGTGAGAGAGTTAACACTGGAAAAAAATTCTATACATTGCCACTATGTGTGTACACAATGGGCAGCTGGTCATCATGTCATGTGAGAATTGTACAATTATTGACGAGTATGATAAAAGTGTAGATTACGCAATCCATTTAAATTGCATAGAGGATATGCAGTACAAATTAAAGATTGTAATTACTGTCTTGAAGAGATTTGTGACTCTGACCCTAGAGGACACCTATGCTCCAGTTTTCACTATGATAAATATGATCAGTGGAGGAATACCTATTCTGGTATGATTGGAAAGAACCCTAAACGAGAGTTTAGTTGATTTCTAAGTGACTGGTATCGTTGTGGTTTTAAAATGTATTAGGAGGAAGAATCAGGTCTACGATTCAACTGTTGGAGGAACAAGAGAATATGGTTTCTACGTCGTCGTTGTGGAGACAATACCTACTATGATTGTAAACCTAGTGGTTTTTATTTGGCTGCTAAAGAATTTGATTCACCATTTGAAAACACTGGATGTGATGTTGCTTCAAATAAACAAATTGAAACACATAAATTTTACAATATGAATAAAAATAGCATTATTGACTATACAAAGAGATACAATAAGAGTGAAGTTACATTGTACCGTAGAAAATGTGACCCTGACTTTGCAATTCATCAAGATCAATATATATAGTGAATTCAAACGATCTACCCTCATTAGTTGTTTTCAACAATGGCCTATAAGTACAAGAAGAAATCTAAAGATGAGAAAAAAGTAATTTTTATGGATATGTACATTTTTTATTAATAAACAAATTTATATAAATTTTTAGAACATTTTATTCGTAGGGCACTAAAATCAATATTATTCTGGAATGAAAGTCATTCCACTATGAAGTCATTCAGGCGAGGATTGTCTACGTAAATGTTGAGATCATCCTTGTAGGTATAGCCACGGCATCTGTAAACGAAATATAGTAGTGCATGAAAAACATAGCTTTTAGTTGTTAAATCCCACACTCTCTTTTGGTTTTGTATAATAGTTTTCCCACTGCTGTCAGTAAAGTTGTTGATGTGTGGAGTGTAGAGTGTATATAATAGGTCAAGATGATCAAAAAGTTCTATATTCTTTGCTGTTTGAAAGATGCACAGCCATTGACTTGTCTTTACACTCGATGGACTGCTATTAATAATGATAATGGTATTGTTAACACTTTGAATTTTTTCAAGGAAGTCCGACGGTATACAATAGGATTTGTATTTGGACATATATGGATCCATATTAAATATGCTGATTATTTGATTTTTGTTCATGGTGCGAGGTCTAGTAGAACACTGCCATTGGGAGTGATTTCCCAATAAGTTTCAAATTGATTCAATGAGATCAATGCAATACTCTCAGCTAATTCTTCGGCAAATGTGCACTCTAAACGTACACTCCCCGTACGTACATTACTCATTTATTGGGTGCCAGACAATTCCAGTAAAATGATACCATGAGTTTTAGCAAACATTGTATCAGTTATACAATTTTCAAATAGTTGTGAATCTCGATCTAGGGATTGCATTATCAACTCATAGAGTGTCCTATAGGATTTATCAAAGGGTAAATTGTAGAGTGATATTCCATGTATTTTAAACACAAGAGATGAAAGTCCAAATATTTCAAATTTATGTGGGTAACTTGTCCACAATCCTATTGCACAAGCAATTTTTACAAATACCAATGCCATTTCTCCTTTGGAAGTGATTTCCGAATAAATTTCAAATTGATTTGATGAGATTAATGCATCACTCTTAGCTAATGCTTCGGCAATTGTGCGCTCTAAACGTACACTCCCCGTTCCTACAATACTCATATCTTGAGTGCCAGACAAGTCCAGTGCAATCATACGAATGCCCCCAAGAGATGAAAGTGCAAACATTTCAAATTTATGTGGGCAACTTGTCCAAGATCCTATTGCATTAGCATTTTTTACAAATGCCAATACTAGTTTTGATGGAATTTCAACATTGAAAAATGAAGAGTCAGTGAAGGTACGTGGGCCCATGGCAATATGATGCTGATTGTCTCTCCAACCTACCCAAGGCTGGATTTAAAGCTTTGACGCTTCTAGGCCCAAGCGTTTTTGCCGCTCCGTTTTTGCGAAATTTTCAAGGATATCCCCGAAAATTGGGGAAATCCCCAAAAATTCAGGAATAGTGGTAGCACTAACCAGAACGCAACTGATGAGCCAAAAGTATTGAAAATGAGGTGATACATAACTCTCAGCTGCCATTCTTGGGAGACATTTGACAGTTTATAAGTGGCCACTGAATTTTTGTGTTGTTTTACAATCAATTTTCTGTGAACAGGCAGCACGGCGGTGGAGCACACTTGGCACTTTGACGACAAATCACATCAGTCTAGTATTTTTTAAATACAAAATCACTCAATAATAATTTATTATGCCCCCTGGCATTGTACGCCCGTAGGGACTGGCCTTGTAGGCTTATTGGTGAATCCTGGCCTGAACATTCTTTTAACTCAATACATAATCAGGATAACTATTCCTGTGCAGTTTTATTTTCTTATTGCCATATCTCCACCAAAAATATAAGGTAAGAAAAGTCTACTAGTTCTTCTTTTCTTCAGTTTTCAAAAATACTCAAGTCTGTAACAGTCAAAACTTGGCAAATTTCTACTGTTGTTGGAACACAACTATTTTATTCCCTGCTAGATTTTAATATTTAGCTTGACTTACGATTGTGTCTCTTAAATTCTTTTATACTTTTCAGCGTATAAAAAGTATATTTTCGGAGTAAAATTTTCTGAACGTGCCCGAGATATTATACTAAGTTTCAGTGCAAACTGTCGAGCTAAACAAAGGCTTCATTTTATAAATATTCGGCTATACGCATAACACTAATTTTGAAATATTATAATATTGTATTAACTGGTTAAGGTTGCACTTAATGTTTTGTTCTGTCTTGTCCTCGCGTCTTTTTTATATTCTTTGGGTAGGATCGAAGTGGTAATTAAGGGTAAAGGCTCTTATACGTACTTTATGAATCGAAAGAAGTGACGTAACGTTTAAAAGGCCAAAATCTTACTTATAAGAGCGATCGTTAAATGACGAATAAACAGTTAGATTCATGGTATGAGGCAGACATGTTTAGTTTTTCAAAGTTGACTTTCTGTTTTGCTTCAGGGACGAAGGTTTTTATGCTCAGTAATAAAACGAATACATTCAGAAGGATATTGACTCTTTGGGTAGTTACAAACAAACAAAACTACTCAAGGGGGGCTTTGATTTTGACATAAGGGAAGGAGCTAAAAACAGAATTCGAGTCCTCATAAAAGGGCATACGCTAAATATTTTTTGTACTTGTCCTCCGACAGACTCTTTGGCTGAAAAGCTGTGTGCTGTTTTATTGGAACGAGTATAATCGATTGACTAGTCTCCTTTATTTCCCACACGGCCGTGCAAGAGCCCAACAAGGGTACTGTGACAGAAAAGACATGTTAAACTAATTTATTCTGGTGCAGCGTTCTTCTGACTTAGTAGCATCTGGAGAAACAAAAGTTACTTTCAGAAATCAATACCAGCTTTATTTAAAAGTAATGTACTCTTTGGTTTATGTTTGGATTCGAGTTAAGCGGCGTTCACAGGCGTGTCTAGCTAGAATCCCATGTCTAGACACGTGTCTAGCCAGGATCCAATGTCTAGGCAACGACCGTTCACAAGTAAAATTCGGCGCTTAGCTAGACACGCTAGACAAGGCGTTTGGCTAGACATTGAGTTCTAGCCTCTAGAATTTAATGTCTAGGATTTTCGATTACAGCCAATCAGAATGTGTCAAGATCCACTATTTTCATCATTTTGTTTACATTTGTAAACTGAAATTTAATTTTTGTTTTCTCATTAATTGTTTTTTTTTCATTTTAGGTAACACCAGACATAATAATGAAGCACACTAAGGCAATTGTTTTGCTTATGTCATCCATTAGCTTGTGACAGTAAAAAAAGGGATTATAATATTTGAAAGTTTTGCCCGCATAAGCTCTGTTGATTGGCTAGAAATGACAATTTGAAACTAAATTTGTAGTTTTAGCCAAGCACCGAATTTTACATGTGAACGGTCGTTACCTAGACATTGGATCCTGGCTAGACACGTGTCTAGACATGGGATTGTAGCTAGACATGCTTGTGAACGCCGCTTTATGGAGCCTATCAACAATTTTTTTTTAAGTTTGGTTTCAGATTCAAGAACAATCTCTGAAAAAAAAAATCCTTACAAACTACTCGACTCATAAAATATCAAATGCCCAAATAAGGGTACCATTGAAATTATCGCTGTTCGCAGTCAGAATCTGACTTTGGAAATGGAAGCATTGAGGAAATGTGACAGACATGCACAATGAAAGGACACTTCCTCCACAATACAGTCTATTGTGGAGTACACAATGCTGTACTCCACCTAGTCTATGAAGAGCTGAAAGGTTGAAAAATATAAATTATGGAGTTGCTTCAACCTATCTTTTGTGTAAGAACACCACCCCGATAATGTTTTTGACAAAGACAAAGCACCAATATTAAATAGAAATTATTACTACATTTTTTCTTGTGCAGTAGCGGTGAATCTTCAACCTAATATATTTGAAACGTTTTCTTATGAATCGTGGCAGTAGGTTGTAATTGAAAAATTATATGATCAAATCAATTTATTGTTTTTATTTATTTTTGTCGTTGATTTCAGGGGTTCTGAAGGACATTTTATGATTTTCGGTGCTCGTTAGAGGTAATAAAGACTGACCAACAATTGTCCAAATAATTATGTTTTCAATAAAAGAGATCGGAGATCCCTCTCTTTACAGGGTAATTTCTATTTGAATTTAAATTTTAATTTAAAAAAATATTTCACCTGAAATACTCATTCTGATTCATTCATTCAAAAATGCTGTTAAATTCATATTCTGTTAAAAATAAGGTAAATTTTTCGCAGTTCATATTATTGACTTACGAATAAAGTAAAAATGCCACTTGATGCCTTTTTTATGCTCTTTCCAAATATGTCGGAAATGATTTTTGTCGGAAAAGATTTTTATCCCCACCCCTATATATACCAATTCAGGGTATATATTTGCACATTAGGGGGTGGGGGTAAAGTTTAAACTTGCCTCTCATTTACATCAGAAAAATTTTTAGCCCCCCCCCCCCCCCCCCGAATGAGCAAATATATACCCTGAATTGGTATATAAAGGGGTGGGGGTAATCTATCGGAAATCTATTTCCGACAAAAATGATTATTATATTTGGAAAGAGCATAAAAAAGGGATCGAGCGGTATGTTTACTTTATTCGTAAGTCAATAATATGAACTGCGAAAAATTTACCAAAAATAATGTCACTAATAAACATGTTAGCCAAGTTACAAATTTTTATAAGCAGGTAGGCTGCATTATCACAAAATGATTTTTTTGTTAATCTCCACTTGAAAACTGCCCTTTCCAGCACAACTTGCATTGAGACTTTCTCGATTTTGTTTAAGTACTTTGGATAATTTGGCTCATTGGGATTCTCTATAACTCTCTGTAATTATGGGAAAACAGTTTAGGGATTTAATTTTATTTAAGCAGTAAATTCAAGTGTAAAAAATCTGGAAAATTCGAAACCCACATATGGCTCGTTTATTCCATAATTCATTTCAAGGCCAGATTCAAAGGACAGGCATATGATTACGGATATGTAATTTTGCTGAACAAGATTATAGCCTATGCTTATCAAACTTAGCTTATATCTAGGTTAGGAGTAAAACTTGATAGGCCAAATGATTGAACTTGATTTAGCTAGGTTTACTAGCTAAATTTACCTAGATTTACTAGCTAAATTTAGCTTGATTTACCTAGTCTATATTTACTGTATGTAGCTTAATATTTTGTACAGGGTAAGAGTAACAGTTCCCATCTTTCAATTTAAAAAGAGTAGGCTATTATCATTTCCAAAACCTAAATTAAATACTAGGTTAGCCTAGACTTAGGCTATTTGTTTTTGTCCTATTTTTTTCCTTTGGTTTCTCTTTTTCTTCTGGATTGAGATACCACCAGATGGTTAATTTGACAGTAGGCCTAGCCTATATATATATGCAAATTTTTGAATTAGCCAACCAACCAACCAGTATTTTAAGCCTAGGAGTCCAGCTGGACATAAGGAAACATATTAAGAAAACAATTCTTACTCCTCAATATGCAGAATAATCCTAGTTAACATATTTTGCAGGGGGAGAGCCTTTATCTACACTTCTTTCCTTGTTTTTCCAGTTTCACTAAGAAATTCATGAATTTCTTAGAACCTATAGCCTATATTCACAGAATATATATTCCCAACCTCCCTAATATGCAAATATATACTTAGAATTGTATCCTCAATCTAAATGTAACATACATTTGCATCACAAATAAACTTTAGTCCCATGTTGGCCATGTGGTGGATGTCTCAGAGTAATGTGTAAAATTGCAAAATAGTGGCTCTCTAAGAGAAGATATGCTATATCAAAAGAGAAGCATTTTTAGATTGCTAATTTATGCTCATTTAAAAGGTTTTTGTGGCATTTTTGACAGTTCATTCTAGCCCCCCTCCCTCCACTGGTCTCATATAGCCCTATGTTATATAAAAAATGATGAAATTCTGACTCTATATTTGGCTATGCAGCAAGTATCAATGAATCATATTTCCTCGTAATTTACCACTTTTATCCATGCTTTTTCATCAGTTTTCATCAATAAAATATTTTCTAGAATTCTGAATTGAATAAATAAAATGGTGTGATTTGTTTGGTGTTCTTGAAATGCTTTTTGTGAATTTCAGTGCAGCAATATTATGGTTTATGTATTGACAAGAATGACATCAACTTTAAGAAAGTCAACAGTTGAAGAAAGGTAGGAAAGTAAACAATTTTCTTAATTTGATCTATTTACTTTTACATTTTACTAATATATTACATTGGCAATTCTTTTGAATATTATTCTTGTCAACACAGAAACCATTTTATGCTGTGTTTAATTTTATGAACACATCAAGAATATACCATCTTATTTGCTCAGTTTCAAATTCTGCAAAGGGTCTAGGTACTTGTCTATTATATAAAATATACTCAAGAAGTGAAGTTTGGTGACAATAAAATATGATGAAAATTGAATACTTTATTAGCAAAATTGTGAAGGTCATTTGTGAATTATTAAATTGAGAGCTTTGGTGTCAGCCGACTGTCTGAAAGACAAAGAAAAATGCATTATTAATGCAATTCTTGACCTAGTTCATTTTAATTCATTATGAATGCAATTCTTGAGGACACTGGTTAGTTTTCTTTGACTAGTGATAGAGTATAGTGTCTCACCATGGATGTTCAAATTAAGATTTGGGATTTGCCAATGACAAAAGAAGAGGTAATTATGTTTTTCCAGGATAAGGGGTTGTTGCCCAAAACAAAACACTGTCTATGGACACACAATGACTTTGTACACTACAAGAAGCAACATTTTTGGAAGTGTAACACTAGGCCATGGTTGAAAACCATCAATTTACATGTCAATATGTGGTTTTCTAAAAGTAAAATACCATTTGTTGCTTTAGTTCATTTCATTTATTTCTGGGTTTGTTCTGGGAGCATATTTCCAAGTTGTAGTTTTCACAATTTTGCTAATAAAGTATTCTATTTCCATCATTTTTTTTTCATTAGCATTAACTAAACTTCATTTCTCAAGTGTGTTTTATATAATAGACAAGTACCAGGATATATTAACTAGAAATGATTCAAGAAAATAGGAAAAAAAGAAAAATTATTAGTTGATATTTGCTGTATATTAGCCTATAAAGTAAGAATTTCACATTTTTTTTTATCTTATTACTTTATTTAGCCTTGCGCTATATATTATATCATTGGGGGGAGGGGGGTTTTAGAAATTGTCAAAACCATTAAAATAAGCACAAATTTGACAATCTTTTTTTTCTGGCATGTCTCCTCCTGGAGAGCTGCTATTCTGAAATTTTAACATAGCAATATACCATGTTTTTTTGGTTGTAACCTACAGAATAAAATAACCAGTTGAAGAAAGTAAAATTTTGGTGGAGAAGCTTACTGATTGTCTTAGTGATTAAATTGCTAGTCTTATTGTGCCTTTAAATAAATTAAAAATATATGAACAGATTATTCAGATAGCTAAGAAACAAACTTACCACTAGAGTCAGAATTGCATCCTGAATCCTAATTTAACATTCATTTGCATCAGAAATGAACTTAACCCCCATCCCTATTTATACCAATTCAGGGTATATTTTTTGACATTGGGGGGGGGGGGGTGGTAGGGGTAAAGTTCATTTCTGATGCAAGTGAATGTTAAATTTGGATTCCAGATGCAATTTCTGACTATAGAGGTAAGTTTGAACTTTATCCCCCCCCCCCCCCCTAATGTGCAAATATATACCCTGAATTGGTATATATAGGGGTGGGGATAGAGTTCATTTCCAATGCAAATGAATTTTAAATTTGGATTCAGGATGCAGTTCTGACTATAAAGGTAAGTTTGTTTCTTAGCTATCTCAATAATCTGTTAGTATAAATGTTTACCCAATTTCCTAGATGTTCTATACAATGATGTTACTGTACTGTAAAAGTCATGAAATATTGCCCTAGAAAAATGCATTACTGCTGTCTCCTAGCTCTGTAGTCTATATTGAAATTTTACAATAGTTAGAAGATGGTGATGATTTTTTAGCTGTCTGTTGTGTGATTGTTTGGCTAAATAAATTGCTGTCTTTATTGTGCTTTTGAATAGTAAATTTTCTTAGTTGTGTTAAGTTTCAGCAATATTGTTATTTTCATTCCAGTTTCTTTCATCCTTGAGACATACTTTTATGTCAATTACAAGTAAATGACATACTTTTTAGTGTTTAATTTTTTTTCTAGTGAAATATTACTGCTATTGACTTTTCTTTGAGGTGTATAGGTCTGCATTTTTAATTCAGTTTAAAGGACCTTTCCACAAATTCTTGATTTTGCTGCTGTTTTGCAAAAGAAACCTAGATATTTTTGCAATTAAGATAGGAAGTACTCAGGGAATTGGGACTTCACTCTGCTCTTAATCTGTACTATTTTTTGTGATGATTATTTATTAAGCCAACCAACCTGCAACAAAACACATAATAAAGCAAGCACATAATGCTACATCTCCTTTCTTTCACAGGTAATAAAGCTGTGACACACTAACAATAAAAAAAACATTAACAATATAATTCAAATGTTTGTTTTCTTCCTTGGTTTAACCACTCTGCCAGTTTTTGTCCTTTAGGGAACCATCTCCATTTCTGTTATTACTGTCTGTTCAGGGAGTGGGTGTTGGAGCTCTTGGGGTTCTTTAAGGACTGTCTTGGAAATTTTGCCCAGTACTATAGTTTTTGGGACAGCACTTTTTAGAGAAGACGGTAGGGTCCAAGATGGGTGAACTTCTGGTAGCAGCTCCACATCACCGGTGATTGCTGAAGACTGTTGGGAATAGTCTCCAGTACAGGACCATGGTTTCAAATGGGCCTGATTCCTGTGATAAAATCTACCATTTTCAGCCTGGATAAGATATGATGTTGGGGCCATACAAGACATTACTGCACTTTTTGTTGAATGTGCAGCTTCCTTTGATAGCTTGACCCAGATGGGTTGGTTGTGTTTCAACTTCATTAGGTTCTTAGAAGCCTTGTCATAGTTCTGCTTCTGTGTTTGTTGTTGTCAAGCTCTGGCTGTGCAGAACTTTGTCTTTGGAATAGTCTTTGGCTTCAATTGCTGCTGAGTGCAGGGAAAGAAGGACCTAAAGCTTCTACTCATAAGGAGCTATGCAGGGGATGCAACTCCATCTATAGAGCATTCCAATAGACCAAGGTAGGGGTCTGTGTTGAACTCTGCTGCTTTTAACATGATCCTGCTGGCTATATCCACAGCCTTTTCAGCATGGCCATTGGACTGTGGGAAATTTGGACTTGAAGTCAGATGATGGATATCCCATTTCTTTTCTATATGGCTTCTGCATAGCAGTTTTGATAATATGGCCTCTAATGGATTATGATCTGTATGTGCAACAATTATCCTCCCATAAACAAATTGGTGGACATTTCTACAGCCATAGAGAATGGCACAAAGCTCCTTCTCAATCTGGGAAATAATTCTGTTGTGTCAGTGTTAGAGCTCTTGATTCAAAAGCAATAATTTTCACACCAACACTTAATTCTGCTCCAACACTGTGCTTGGAAGCATTAGTTTTCAGCTCAACAGATTTTGCCTTTGTGTCAATAGTTGCTAGGCTACTACAAATCAAAGTTTTGATCTTATCCATTGCTGCTCTGTGCTCTTTGGTCCACTCAAAGACATTTTGTTTTCCTAACTCCCTGAGTTGAAAGTTTAAGAATGACTAGTTTGGAATGTATTTTGACAGAAAGTTGGTCATTCCAAGGAATGAGGCCAGTTTGTCTTTATTTGCTGGCTGTGGTATCTCACTTATGGCTCCAACTTTGGAAGGGTCTGTTTTCTAAGCCACCTGCAGTAACCAAATGTCCAAAGTATGGTATGCTTGTAGATGCAAATATGCATTTTTCCAGATTAAATGTGACCCCAACTTCTCCTGCCTTCTGTAGAACTTCCTTCAAATTACCATCATGTTCTTCATTCTTCATGCCAACACCTTTCAATTCACCAAATGTCTCTTCCATCTTTTGCTGGAATTTATCCTGTGCATATTATACCAAATGGCAATATCCAAATATTACATCAGGTTTTGATAGGCTAACTAATTGTTGCCATGAGTTTTGGCTGCAATATCTTTGAAACTTGGCATTAGGTAGTAGGGCCTTTGAATTGATTTGTTAAGCTGTCTAGGGTCCAAAAATGTAATGATCCATCTGACTTCAACTGCTACAATTGAATTAATGCACTCAGTTGGATCTACCACTTTTTCAATGAGGTCTAAGCTTTCCAGGTGTTCAAGTTTGCTTTTAACCATGTCATGTAAGGGAAAAGGGATTCTGCACACAGGATTCAAAGAAGGAATTGCATTTGCCTTAAAATGGATTTCTACTTTACCTGGGAATTTTACCTATCCAAGTAAATACATCACCAAATTCTTTGCCAATTTGGGTCTCCTGATAGCTCTTCTTGGCAGATAAGGCTGAGATAGATCTGGCAACTTTCACAAGATCTATTTCTAAACATGCTTGGTACCCTTGTATTGGGTTTGATTGTGTATCTACTACAAAGAAGCTGTACTTTTTGTGGCATTTCCATCCTGTCTACAATTTAGAGAGCAGACTGCAGCAATTGGAATACACGTTCCTCCATAAGCTACAAGGATCTGGTTCATCTTGTTCAGTTGTGGTCTGGGTTTAAGCCTCTTGTAGACAAACTTCAGTATGACATTCACTTCAGCTCCTGTGTTGATTTTGAATTGAGTGTTCATGCTAAATTGTTCAGTTTGATGGCCATAGTTAGTTGGCTTGATTTCTCAGCTATAGCTCCAATAAATAGTGTATCAATATAAACTTCTTGTTCTTGGTTTCTATCAGATACTTCTATATCAATAGTGTCTATAGGTTTGCTATGCCAGACACAAGTAAAGTGATTTGTCTTTCCAAACTTGGAGCAAGATTTGCCTCTGGCTTGATATTTGTGGCTTTGATCCTATATCCCACCGCAGAAGTAACAGTTCTTACAACTCTTGTTCTTGTTGTAACAGTTCTTGTTGTAGGTTGGTAAAGCTTCCTTTGTTTCCTTACAAAATCTATTTCCTGTTTTATAGTTTGTTTGTTTATTGTTGTATGACAACTTATGACATGAACATGAGTTGTTCTTGAGTTGTCTCAAAAGCTCTTGCAATTGCCACTGCCCTGTGAAGAGTAAGGGTTCCACCTTGAGATAATAGTTCTTCTCTAATTCTATGTAGTTTCAGCCCACATATTAATCTGTCTCTCACCATTTCTTTCTCAAATGCACTTGCAATTTCACAGTCTTTGACCAGCACATTGAGGGCTGTAATATAATGTACAATTGACTCATGCGCCAACTGGTTGCACTTATGGAATTTGTAACAAATAAATATAGGATTACTTATAGGAGCTATGTGCTCTCTTGAAGATACACATCAAGTTTGTCTTTTTTGTTTTGAAGTGAATGTCCAAGTACTAAAGATATCTTGTTCTTTTTCTCCTAACCAAAAAGGAGGTATGTGCATTGTTGTTTGGCATTCTTCCTGCTCAATGGTCTGCTGAATATGAGATTTGCATGCTGTTCAAACTTCATGCATGCTTGTAGACTGGCTGATTCCCAATTGAATGTTGGGAATGGCAGTGGATTGTCCATTTCTGACTTCTGACACCATGTATTATATTTGTGATGATTATTTATTAAGCCAACCCACCTGCAACAACAACACATAATAAAACAGGCAGTAATAACAAAGCAAGCACTACATAAGCAAGTGCAAGCACAAAACACTACAAAATCCAAGGTCATCTGGAATTCGACTGTTGACTACTAATCAATGCTCTTTTTAACACTGATTCTAATATAGCCTACTAATTGCTACCTTTGTAAATGCTCCCAAGGGCCAAATGCTCATACAGGTAAAAAATATAAATATGACAATGAAAATAAACAAATAAGTACTTATTTATACAAAACAATAATAAAAAACTAAATATTTCAGCTTGAGATCTGGAAGCCTCTATGAACAGGAAAAAATAAAAGAAGAAACTGAAACCTGAACAGATAGCTTAAGCATAAGAAAAATATGCAAATACTGTCTATAAACAGAATGAAAAGCAAAAAAGAACTCACATACAGGGTCGTTACTAGCCAAAATGTTGGGGGGGGGGGGGAGCAAGAGATTTTGCCAACTGGGTGGTCATTTTTACTGACTTTTTTTGTAAAAAAATTAGCATAATTTCCGTTTCGAATACAATATTTATAATCTCTACACCAGTCAGTAAAACTGCTGCATTTACCAACTAAGATTCAGATTTTGGTATGTATCATGTCACTATTTTAATGCTATTTATTTAAACAAATGGAAAGTTGTGGCACCATCTGTAAATCACGGCAGGTGCTGGTAAAACTGTTGTGTTTACCAACCAAGTTCAAAATTTCTGTAGATGATATGTCAGTATTTTGTGGTCTTTATTGAACCAAACAAAGGATTCCACCGACTTTTTTTTTTACCGAGTGATCAAAATACTGGGGGGGAGGCGTCCCCGCCTCCCCTATACGTAACGGCCCTGCTCACATATGAACAAAATTCCAATATGCATAATTAAAAACATTATGCAACAATGCGAAGATGTCTGCAATCTTGTATATCAGTTATTGGTCTGTCCAAGCAGTCCAAAAAAGGTACTTCAGAAACACAATTCAAAAGGCAAATTAATTGTTATTTCAACATTAGGATCTAGTAAAGTAGGAGCAGTCTTTTTATCTAAAATTCTTATGTATACCCTAGGTTGAAATAATTAAAATCAAATACAGGGCAAGAAACTATTATGTTTGGAAAATGGAATGAACCTTTTGCATTGCTAACCCTGCAATAGATTCAAAAGCCACACAAAATAATCCTAGATCTTATCCCATAAATTTCAAACAGGTTTGAACACTTGTGCAAAAGTTAATGAAGAGGCTCTGAAAACCCTAATTGGTCCTAGATACATGGCCTATATTCAAGTCAATCACATAAAAAAAACTACTTACCTTTTTACTGAAAAGTTGGCTATGGGTCTACATTGTGCCTCCAATCATGCAGATTGAGAGTCATTTCATGTTTCCAATTTAAGTAAGGTTCTGCCTCTGTACCTTTCTGATCGAAAAAATGGCAACGAAGGGGGGGGGGGGGAGGACTGAATTTAACTTGAACTTAGCTTGTTTTTACAGTAAATGTAATTTTTCAAGACTTGAAACATGCCAGAACTGGGCTTTTCTTTAGCATTGAATCAGGCCCTTGCTCATTTTTCTGCCACGTCAGTCTGTAGCTTGGATGTAGCTTCGTTTTACAGTGAGTGAAGACTTGACTTGTGTTTGTATCACGTTACTGAAGTACCACAGCTTATGTTGACTCAGTTAAGAAATAGTTGAAACAGGACTTGAGGTGATTTTTCAACTAAGTTAGGACTCAGCTCAAATTTGCTATAAGTCAAGTCATGGTTCATTTTTGTACATAGTCAGGACTTAAACCTTTTGCATTGAATTCAGACTTAACTTATTTTAGTACTGCATCACCAAAATTCCACAGCTTGGACGTAGCTTGTTTTTGACTGGTTTCTGCAGCATATCACACAAACTCTGAAAATTGGCCTTAGATTGTTTGTACACAAAATCAGGAATTAGGTTATTTCTGTACCAACTTTGGTATTTATCCATGTTTGCACTGAATTAAGAATTACCTCTTGGCTGATTCAGGGTTAAAGTGTTTTTTTTTTTGCATGGAGGCCAGAATTGGCTCATTTTTGCAATGATTCAGAATTTTCTTATCTTTGTACCAGGTCAGTACTTAGTGCATTTTTGCACTACTATTTTTATTTGAAGCCATTTGGTAGCCTAGATTTGTGTTATTTTTGCACTTTGGTTGAGACTAAGCTCATTTTGGATCATTTCACTGAAGTTTCATGGGTAGAATTCAGCCCTGTTACACCTAACCAGGATTTTGTTATTGCACCAAGATTGAAAATGCTTGCATGATCCCTTAGAAAGTGGAGCATGACTGATAACCTTTTTTCTGGAAAACTGTGTGGTTTAAAAGGAGGATGGTTGAAGGGGTCAGAGCCCTTATTTTTACCTCCAATCATGCAAACAAAAATTCCTATTTTGATTTAGGTTATGATGAAATGCAATGTGCTCATCTCTTCTAGTAAAATGTATCCACTAAAATTGGACCAATTGCATGATTTAATGCCCTTGAACCACTGTATAAAGATAATATAACAGTAGGTTAACCGCAGATGATTTCTGGCACTTCATTCTTGGTGCTTACAAACAGCTCCTCCCACTTACTCTTTCATTAGCGGGTTAGCAATGTTAGTATGTGTTTATCAGTCACTGAAAAATGGCTCGAAATTGTATTATTCGTAATTGCGAAAGCAGAAAGAAACTTGGTGAGCTGGCAAAGTGGTTTGCAACTGTCCCATCTCACAGGTATGACTTAATTTATATACAAATTATGACTTAATCTATTATTTATATACAGTGGACTTAAATGATTGGCCTATGTAGGATTTCTAAAAAGGAGGGCGGGGGGTTGATGAAATTTGTGAAAATAAGGAAATTTCCAGTTCTAATCAATACTGCAACAGGGAAATAACCGAAATTTCATAGTGGAGAGGGATCCACGAAGTGGCGGGAGCATTTGAAATTTGCCACAAAGTTGTTTACCACAAAGGGGTAACCTAGCAGTTTTAGCACAGATTATCTATTAGGTTTCACGATAGTCTGTGGTATTAAATAGTAATATTGTGCCATAGAGCATCAAAACTTTTTCTTATTATTATTTTTTTTTATTGGTAAGGAAAATTTTCCGTTTAATTTCCTTTTATTTTATTTTCTTTTTAATTTCATTTAATTTTCATTGAATTTTTCCTCGTTTATGCTTTTCTTCTTCCAATTCACAGCAGGCTTTTTTTTTTTTTAGACACATAAATGTCTTCTTCTTCTTCTTCTTCAATTATAGGCTTCGGATGAATCCATTTAACCTTTTTCGTATTGTCTGATTATGTCAGGGGTGTCCTGGGAAATCAAATATAGAAATTAGACTATTATTATTCAATAATAGAATTTATACATCATTGATGAAACCACCTATATTTAGGCAGTTAAAGACAGCTTTGAACAATTCTGCATCATCAGTTGGAGTGTCTCCTTTGTGTTAGTTGGTCAATATTAGGGGTTAGCTTAAGGCGCTTGAATATAGCAGATAAAGTTAGCCATTCTTTTTTATGGTTGAGAGTTGCCACAGGGCAACCAAAAAGAGCATGGTTCATGGTCTCATCATAGGTTTGACATAGGCGGCAAAGAGGGCTCATTACTGTTGGAATGGTTGTGTTTTGATAGTGATAAGTTTGGCTGTTAAGGCCAGTAGCATTTGATCGTATTCTGTGGTACATCTTTGAGTCGTTCCGGGATGTAAATGGAGAAAGGTTGGTGGACATTGGTTTGCTAGATAAACTTTTAGGCGCCAATGGTTTACATCTCTTACTGGGATAGGTCTTCCAGAAATTGTTTCTAACTGAAGGGTAGATTTAGCTATTTCATCTGCCTTCTGGTTCCCTTTAATACCCATATGACTTGGGATGTACTGGAATTTTGTGGATATACCTTGTTTAAGTAGTTGGTTCAATAATACAAGAGTGGTGGAGGTATCATTGTCTGGGTAGTCTGAATGTTCTGGTGATATTGAGGCAAGGGCTGATTTTGAGTCTGAATAAATTATAAGAGGGGTGTTTCTTGGGGGGTTTGGCATCTTTATAATGGTTTTCAATGCAATGTTGATGGCAGCTATTTCAGCTGTCATGATACATCATTTTGGAGCCTTTCTACAGCTGATATACCTAAAGATGGGAAGTGGACTCCACAAACAGTCCTGGATTCTGTTTTTGAGCCATCCACAAAAATTAGGAGGTGGTGGATATATCTCTGAGACTCAAATTCATGGAATAATGATTTTACATAGGCAAGGGAAATGTCTGCTTTAATAGCTGGCGCAAACAAAAGATTCACTTCTGGGTAGTGGTTAGCCCAGGAAAGTATCTGGGGGTATATTTGAAATAAAGAAGATGAAGGTATGGGGTAGGTCATTTGGGTGGTTGCAAAATCTCGTGCAATGCCCCTAAAAGCTCCAGGGTTTCTTAGCCAGTCATGTAATCTATGGGAACTGTTACCTTCAATTTTTGTAATGTAGCGGGCAAGTAGGATGTCTCTACGCATGGCAATAGAGGTGAGACCACTTTCACTGAGGAGGAAGTTGGTTTTGGTGTGATTCCTGAGGCCAAGTATAGCACGGATCATAGTATTCTGGACAGTCTCCAGACTGCATAGTAGGGTATTTGAGCATGAGCCATAGACAATTAGTCCATAATCAATCTGAGATCTGATATGTCTTATAGAAATTTATTAGAGTTTTTTCATGGCCCCTAGGCGTATTGAGTAGCCTTTGTAAGATGCGCATTTTTCTGAAGCATTTTATTCTCACATTTTCAATGTGGAGCCTGAAAGTTAGTTTTTGATCTAAAGTGAGGCCAAGATATTTGATGTGTTGTTGCTCTTGGATGACAACACCATTTAGGGTTAGTAGGGCAGATTGGGGATTTCTCTTATTATGAAACTGTACTATAGCTGATTTTGATGGGGCGGTGGGTAGGCATGAATTCTTGGAGAAACATTCAAAGGCATAAAGCAACTTTTGTAACTTGGATTGGGCTAGTTCAAAATTATTTGAGGTAGACCATAGGACTATATCATCTGCAAACTGAATATTTGTTTGGGGTAGGTTCAGATCCCATAAATATAGTGAAAACAGGAGACAGCTGAGGACAGCACCTTGGGAAAGGCCTTTGGAGACAGACTTTTTAGAAGTGATGTAGGAATTTACTTGGAGAACAAAAGAGCGTTCAGATAGGTAACTTTTAAAGAAATTCACTACAGGTATTAGAAAACCCATTTTTGATAATTTTTGCAGTAGGAGTGGATGTTGGATATTATCATATGCGTTTTGGAAGTCCAAGAAGGCTGCAACTAGAATTTGGTTGTCTTTCAGACACTCAGATATGGCGTTGGTTAGAATGATATTTCCATTCATCAATGGAAGAATGATATTTCCTAAATGCTGTTTGGGTATGTAGGATGAGGTAGTTAGACTCAGCAAACCAATACAATCGGGAGTGAATTATCTTCTAATATAATTTTCCCAGAACTGGGGTGATCATAATGGGTCTGAAGGAGTTGGGGTCCTCTTTGGGTTTATTTTGTTTTAATATAGGGATGATGAGTGATGTTTTCCAAGCAGATGGGAAGAAGGAATTGCTCCAGGCATTGTTGAAGAGAGATAAGAGTGCTTTTTTAAACTCTATTGGAAGGTGTTGGAGCAAAGATGGATGGATCTGGTCGTGGCTGCAAGATGTTTTGGGTTTGATTGAATTGATTGCTTTATTCAGCTCAATCATTGTAAAATTTTGGAGTAGATACTGGGACCCAGGCAAGTCAAAATGGGGTGTTAGGCTGATCTGAGGTGGATTATGAGGGGTGTTTTTGAATTTCTTCTAAAAAAAATCTGCTAAGAATTCAGCTTTTTCTTTGTTGGTTTCCAGCTGCTGACCATTTTGAGTTAGCTGGTAATGGAAGGGGTTCTGTGTGGAGAATTTGCCACACATCTTGTCTAGGAATTTATGAATCTTTGACTCTTGTGTTTTGTGGGACACTGATAAGAGAAATTTTTTGCATGCCTCTTCTTTTGCAAGTTTGATTGTTCTCTTAAGTTTTGCCTCTGCTTGTAGCTTTGCTATATATTTTTCAGTGGATGGATTTCTCGGTGGATAGCAATGTCATTCGAAATTTGATAGAGGATCTTTGTTTTCTTCTAATAACTGGTGGAATAGATGTGATGGTTTATCAGTTTTTTTTTGTTTTTTTTACGTCGTGATATTTATTTTCTCAGATTGTAGTTCGTTTGTGACTTGAAAAAGGCTAATTACCTGTTTTGACGGAGAGCCGAGATAAGAGCTAGTTTCGGTGTGTATGAAAAATTTGTATGAAATTCTTGACCTTTCCTGAACTTTAAAGAATAAACACCTCTGTTTGAAATCTTTGCACTTTGTGAATTTGCACTTTGCTTATGTTTTTATGTTCTCCGGAGCACTCGCGCCTCGGTCCGGGTTTTTATAATGGGTGAGATAGGGAACGATCATACTGTCTATTATTTATATACTGTGCCTTGAACATAGGGCTGAGTGAGTTATGTCCCCCTTCACCCTGGAAGCACATTTTTTGGACCTTTTGACCATTTAAGGGAAATGGTCCTCTCAAGTTTTTCAGCTAATACCATTTTTTATTGCAGGAGAAAAAAGTATGTGAGAAGGGGCTGGTTACCCTATTATCAATTTCAAGTCTGAAAGAATGTCTTAAATTCTTAAATTTTATTTGAACATTTACAAATTGATGGACAAGGCCTGTAAATATGGATGCATTTCTTAGCCAGTTGTCTATAATGTGTGATCTATTAGCTTCTATTTTGAAAAAAAATATTTGATTAGGAATACATTTCTTCTTTTGGTTATGGCTGATAGCCCACTCTCTTTATGAAACAACTTGGTGTTTGTGGATTTCCTGATATCAAATATGGGATGGATTGCGTCACATTGTGTGGTTTCAATTTTCTCTAGTGGGTTTTTTCACACACACCATTACAACGAGCCCATATCCAATTTCATGTTTTATATGACATTTATAGAACTAAAGTAGGCTATTGTCTTCTCATTATAACTCCCAGTTGTAGATGATAGTCTTTTCATCATTCTAATTTTCTATAGTATTTCTTTGTTGTGACTTAAATGTGGTTGGCTTCAGGGATTGTGATTTCATTTAATGTTAGTTTTGTATGAACAGTTTGTAGCTAGTATTTGTTAGGAGCAATTGACTAAGCATTAATTTTGAGAGAATTTCCCAGACAGAAAAAGTGAATTTTATAGCTTTTATTAAGCACTGTCAAAGGTATTACTTTTTGTCCATAACACTGTCATCAGCATATTGTATGTTTGAGTGAGGGAGGTTCATGTCCCAAAGGAGAAGTGAGGATAAGAGATAACTCAAGACTGCATTTCGTGGAAAGCCTTTGGTCTTCATATGTGACTAGTTTTAGTTATGGTCTCTTCCCTATGCATTTTTCAAGCTGCACCAAAGGGTACATCCCAAATAATTCCCACCATACAAAAAGAAGGTTACACTAAAAAGATAATCATTTTTTTCTTATTAAACTAAGAAATACTTGTGCTCATTGCATGAAATTCCATGCAAATTATCTACTTTTTTCTATTATATTTTAATTGATGACTTTACACAAATCCATTTCTAATTTTTTTCTATGTATTATCTATATTTATGACCAGTAGAAATTTCCTACATTCAGTGTGCGAAAGCATAGGATGGCTAGCCCCCAACCCCCCATTGCACATCCCGGCTGAAGGGCCATAAAACAGAGGCCAGCACCGCCGGTTTGGACCTTAAGGATCTAGTGCCGTCATACTACTACTACTTACTTCTTATATTCCAGGATCAATCCAAGCTTTGTGGTGGGGGATGAATAGGGTCCCTAAATTCTTTGCCTGAACAAAGGGATGTTAAATCCAAACCAAACTAGGTGGAAATTAGGGGCTGGGTTCATGATTGTGCCCTTTTAGGCTCTGCACCTTATATTAACTCCTTTGAGGGGGTGGGGGTTGAAGTTGGTTAGTATAAGCCCAATTATTTGGTTTGTTTGTAGAATTCGTTCAACAAAACATGCTAAACCTGGTTTTGTGTGACACTGCTTCATTGGACTTCTGTGAGAAAGGCAGGGAGTTCTTTCAATCCTCATTGATCAGAAAGGTTTATTTATTGGATGTCAATTGAATTTATTAGCTGCTTGCAGTTAGAGTTAGGCTATAATCTTGTTCAGGGTTTTTTTTTACGTTTTTACGAGTGGGACATACAATTTTTTTGGGGGGGGGGGGGCTCAAACCCCTAACCCCCATGGCTACGGTCTTGGTCTTGCCTTAGAGGGATTGGATTCTGATTAGACTGCGTATTGAGCATTTAATGGTAGAAGCAGCTGAGTTATGAGAATATATGTTTTGTTTCATTTTCGTTAATGGTGTGTCATTATGTCTGTTAACCAACTGTCATATATACAGCCCAGAATTGCCAGAAATTATACAGAGCCCTCACACGGTGATAAAAACAGAAACCTAGCCAGCACGGGGATAAACATCAGTCTTTGGTGTATTTATTTTATTAGTGTTTCAGGCACATAAGATCTGTTTTCGGATTTGTTCAATTCTTCAACAAGTTTGAAACAGAATATACAAGTTTTTACTAGTGAAACGTGGTTGCATTCAGTGCTGTGCAACTGTGGCCAATGAGTAACAGTTGTTGCAACACTTCATGAAAACTTGGCACGGGAGTTCTAGTTTGTGGTTGCTCTAGATGCCAGTAATTGTGATACTAACTAAGTATGACCTGTGGATGGTGTCTTCAAGTCTGTTCCGTAGTATTACTGTTATTGTATTCAGATATGAGTGGTCCTGCACTGTTGGGGAAAATTAAGCTGCATTAAGCAGCAATCTCGTGGTATTATAATACTTTTCGGTACTTGTGCATTATACCCACTCTTTTATATATGTCAAATGAGACGCGGCAGTTACCGGGACAGATGCGGGAAAGATACCTGATCATAAAACAGTTGTTAGAGTCGAGTTGTGTGAAACGGGTGACGTAAAATGAATAATAAAATTATAATTTGGAATTTGCCAAAGACAGAAAAAGAGGCAGTTGAATTTTTTCAGGATAAGGGGCTATTGCCCAAGACAAAAGAGTGTAAAAATGGACACACCATGACTTTTTACTCAACAGTGGGCTCAGCCAAATGGCAAAATAAACGGCACCGTGGTACTCACCGCCAACATTTATCAACTTACTTAGCCGAGCACATGTGGCGTGCGAAACTGAAGTGTGAAGATTGAGATAATTTTACAGCGATTCTCGAAGACATAATAGCGTTCTGAGCGCATAATTGTAACATGTAATTATTTTAATTTTGTTAATAAACCATTATAATCGGGTATCTGTCTTTTTATCTTTTTTTTTTTATCTTCCCTCCCCCCTAATGTGCAAATATATAGCCCAAATGTGTTTCTAAACTATTCTATATTCATCCGATTTTAGTTTATTTTATTAGCATTAACCAAACTAGCAGTATATAAAAGAGTGGGTATAATGCACAAGTACCGGGATATAATACTCTTGGTTTATATTCCCATATTTTGTATATTCAAATGAGGAGGGAGTCCAAAGAACTCCGTAGTATTACCTCCTAATGCACTTGTCAAAATCTGGGTTTACAGCTCGTCTTTTTATATCAGGCCTCCTCCTCCTCATAGGAAAACATCTCTTCTCATACAACATAAATCTCTCCTCAAAACATCTCTCCTCAATTTCTCCTCATACAACAAAGAAAGAAAGAACAAATATCAAGAAAAAAACAAGACAAAACGAAAACAATTTTCAGCCAGTAAATGAAACGAGTAAACCAAGCGGATATTTTAGCAAAGAACTCTGATATGTCGTCCCCAATCAACAGAAATAGGCTATATATGTAGTACAAAAAGACTGACCCTTTGAACTAACTAATGCAGAAGCAAACAGTTGACTGAATAAAACAAACTGCAAATGGAAGACCGTTCAAAAGTTAGATTGTGCATGAAATATTTCGTGGGAATTATGCATCCTGTCTGCTGAAAAACTGTCTTTCTTTTCACTTTTAGGCTTTAGAGAATATAGAGATTTATGGATTTTTGACTTTAGAGCTTTTTCATTTCATTCACTGGCTGAAAATTACCCTCTGTTTACTTTTTTTTATTATTATTAACTCGTTTTCCTCGACTAATCGACTTTTTGGTCTCTTTTTTCGATTCTTCGTTTCATTAAAATTTGTAAGTTATTTTTGACCACTTCAGAATGTTCAATTACTTCTAGTTTTGGTAGTACATGCACTTCCGATGACAGTGCAATAATATAGTATCAAAATTCCCCCTTCTTGCATACTCCTTATTGTATAAATAAAACCACCTAAATGGGTGATTTGGCACAGTAAAAAGCATAAAACAAGCACTATTATACAAACACTATTATACACTATTATACCCTTTTTCAAAAATATGATTTTTGAAAAAGGGGAAGTACCCAATGATTTTAGAAAAACCTTAATTAAGCCACTTTATAAGAAAGGTGATAAAAGTGAGTGTGGTAATTATCGAGGCATTAGTCTGGTCTCTGTAGGTAGCAAATTGCTTAGTAATATGATACTTTTTAGACTGAGAGATGCCGTAGACAAAGTTTTAAGAGAAGAGCAGTGCGGTTTTAGAAAAGGTAGAGGATGTGTTGACCAAATTTTCACTCTTAGGTTAATAATTGAGAAGTGCCTAAGTTTTCAAACACCTTTGGTCCTTAGTTTTATAGATTATGAGCAAGCGTTCGATTCTGTTGATAGAGGAGCTTTAGTAAAGGTTTTATCCTTGTATGGTATACCAGACAAATACATTAAAGTGATTAGTGCTATGTACGAGAATAACACTGCTGCGGTTAAGGTAGGAAATGAGGTTAGCAGCTGGTTTTGTATTAAATCAGGAGTTAAGCAGGGTTGTGTTCTATCCCCCTTTATATGGATTATTTTGATGGACTTTGTTTTAAGGAGCACAGGAAAGGCAATGGGAGACCACGGAATCAAATGGGGAGGAAAAAGTCTCCTGGACTTGGATTATGCTGATGATTTAAGCATCCTAGATGAAAGTGTGAGCAAAATGAATGAAGTTTTAGAGGTTTTGCGAGTTCAGGGTGCTAGTATTGGTTTGAAAATTAATGTTAGGAAGACCAAGTCACTAAGGCTAGGAATAAGTGAAGATGAAAAGGTGACGTTGGGTAATGAAAAGATTGATCAGGTGGGCAGTTTCACTTACCTTGGTAGTATTATTAGTAAAGATGGTGGGAGCAGTGAAGATGTTAAAAATAGAATAGCCAAGGCTCAGGGTGTTTTTTTCACAGTTAAAAAAAGTCTGGAAGAATAGGAAGATAAGTCTGCAAACCAAGATTAGAATCTTAGAAGCTACAGTGATGACAGTGGTCAAATATGGCTCTGAAGCATGGACGCTCCGAAAAGCGGATGAAGATTTGCTAGATGTTTTCCAGAGAAATTGCTTAAGGATTATTCTGGGTACCCGGCTGACTGACCGTATTTCAAACAATAGGCTATACGAAAAATGTGGTTCAATACCACTTTCTAGGTCTATAATGAAAGAAAGGTTGAGGTGGTTAGGGCATGTTGTTCGGATGAAGGATGACAGATTGCCGAAGATTGTTCTTTTCGGCCAACCATCTAGGGCTAAACGGAAAGCAGGTCGTCCCCGTCTGGGTTGGGAGGACGTCATAAAGAAAGATTTAAAGGAAATGGGAACTTCGTGGGCGGGTGTAAAAAGGGAGGCTTTGAATAGATTGGGGTGGAGGAGGAGCGTGCGTAGCTGTGTTGGCCTCAGGCGGCTTGGTGCTGCGATGAGTTGTTAGTAGTAGTAGTATTATACAAGGCTTAATAGCACAGTGGTAAAACCACTTCCCCTGTGACAGTGGTAATTTAGGTTTGATTCTTAGGTAGGACGATTTTTTTCCTAGATAAAAGTAAAGACTTTTTATTCTTAAAGGAGACAAAGTCGAAAACAAATATAAAAGAATATATTGAATAAAAATAACTTGTGTCCAAAGTGGACTCAATAGAAAAAAAACTTTTTTACTCGAGAATCTATGAGTGTTAAGGGAAAAGGAAGGATGCAAAACGAATTGGGTTTTACCTCACTTGATCTTTTTAGCTCGTTTTCCACAACTCACTGACTTTTTTCATTTATGAGTTTATAATTTAGATCAATTTAATACTATTTTATGTAAAGCCAAGTCTGTTTTGCGCCCCTCCTTTTCACTTATATTCATGTATTCTTGAGAAAAAAAATATTTTCCAGTTTTAGTCTATTTTGAAAATATGTTAAAAAAACATAACTTTTATGTATGTATTATTGGTAATGTTTTTCGTTCTCTTTTTATTTAATCGTAAGTTATATCGGTATATAGCTTCTAGCTTCTCTAATATCCATAGATTCTTGAGAAAAAATATTTTCCATTTTTAGTCTGTATTGAAAACATGTTTAAAAACATAACCTTTATGTTTTATATATGTATTATTCTTAATGTTTTTCGTTCTCTTTTTATTTTATCTTAAGGCATATATAGCTTCTAGCTTCTTGTATATTCATAGATTCTTGAGAAAAAAATATTTTTCATATTGAGTCTCTATTTTGAAAACACGTTTAAATAAACATAACTTTTATGTTTTATGTATGTATTATTCTTAAAGTTTTTCGTTCTCTTGTTATTTTATTGTAAGTCATATATAGCTTCTAGCTTCTCGTATATTCATAGGTTCCTGAGAAAAAAATATTTCCATTTTTGTCTATTTTGAAAAAACGTTTAAAAAACACAACTTTTATGTTTTATGTATCTATTACTCTTAATGTTTTTCGTTCTCTTTTTATTTTATCGTAAGTCATATGTAGCTTCTAGCTTCTTATATATTCGTAGATTCCCGAGAAAAAAATATTTTCCATATCTAGTCTATTTTGAAAACACGTTTAAATAAACATAACTTTTATGTTTTATGTATGTATTATTCTTAAAGTTTTCGTTCTCTTTTTTTTTTCGTAAGTCATATATAGCTTCAAGCTCCTCGTATATTCATAGATTCTTGAGAAAAAGTATTTTCCATTTTTAGTCCATTTATAAAACACGTTTAAAAAATATAACTTTTATGTTTTATGTATGTATTATTCTTAATGTTTTTCGTTCTCTTTTTATTTTATCGTAATATAGCCATTATGGTTTCAGAACATATTTAATAACATCTCCAAGGAGTTTTTGCTGTGGTCACAAGTGCTTCATGGAAATTCTCTTCTTGTTCAATCCTTTATTAATTCACAGTTCACTTCTCCTTACCATTTAATTTTTTTGCAGAATAGTTTTATAAAAGAGGTAGAATGGGTGAAGATAATATTAATCAAGAAAAATCCCTGTCTCATCTCTCAACAACAGTGAGGCATGCTACTGGTGATCGTAGTCCTGTTGTTTTTTCAGAGTTACAATGTAATACTAATTTGAATCTACCGCCTGCCAATTGGCTATCAGGTATTAACAAACGATATGGGATCAAATTCAACACAGGATCGCCAGATGAATTCTCCAGGTAATTATGCAGTCTACTTTTGTTTCCTATATCTAGCCAAATGTTTTATTTTCTTTATTTTTAGCTTGACAGATTCTTAGATTGAAATTTTCAAAACTTTTCTTTTGTTTTTTTTTTTTTTTGGGGGGGGGGGTTGATACATTGGTAACAATGTAAGTTAAACTGCACAAAACTGAATTGTAGCCAAGCCAAGATTGTTGTTTGATTCCCTGAATCCACTATGGGTGTAAAAAATTACAAACACTTAGTTTTGGTTTAAGAAAGCACAATGATTGTTATATATTTTTTTGAACAATGAACAAGCAGATCAATCAGGCTGGGCAATTGCCTATATCCACGCCTATTTGCCATACTGTAGATCCTGGGATACTTACAGCTTTTTTGTGATGTCTATTATTTTTCATCTAATATGCCTATTTCTCTGTTTCTAATCTAGTTTGTGTTTCTCCAAGTTATTGCCCCCTGTCTTCCTCCAAAAATCCTACAGATCAAGCATGTACACTCCAGGCTTATACCTCCGTCCTAAATATTAAGGATACGGATATTCCCCCCCCCCCACGGTTTTCATTATTTTTACCGTAATTTGGCCGTTTTTTTTTTTTTTTTTTGCACGTTCCACCCCTTCTCCTAATATGAACAAAATTTTGGTGTCATGTCCAGCTTTTATATTGTTATTTTCTCATGTTTTTTTTTAATTTTGCAGGCAACAATTCTTTGGTGAATTCTGAAACAAATTCTGAACTTTATAGACTGTTAAACCACTGCATTTGTACTTTAATTAATGTATATATTTGTGTTTTATCTTTTAACGTGGCATCCGCCTTTATGAAGTGTATGTTTAGGATATTTAGTTTCATCACCGTGATGTTTTTTTTTTAATCCTACCTAGTCTTCTCAACGGTACTAACTTCTTAACTTAGCAAAACTAGTAACTTTATTTGTGTACCATCTTCACTTGCTATTCAAAAATTTTACAACATTACCTCATCAAAGACTATATATTTTGTATTAATTTCTTTGTTTCTAATCGAAGTTATGCTCCTCGAAATTGTCGCCTCCTCCCCCAAAAAATCCTACCTACATGTCACATCAAGCATGTACACTTTCCATGCTTTTACCCGCTCCTAAATATCAAGGTTACTGGCATTTCCCCAATGATTTTCACTATTTTTACCATGACTTGCCCGTTTTCTTTTTCGTTTTCCACCTTCCACCTCTTTTCCAAAAGGGAACAAAATTTCGGTGCCATGTCCTTTCTTTTATATTGACGTATGCAAGATTTCTGTAATGAGTTCTCGAAACAAATTCTGAACTTTAAAGGTAGTTAGACGGCTCCATTTGTGCTGTAGTTAATGTGTTTATTTGTATTTTATTTTATAGTTTTAATATTGCATCTGCCTTTATGGAGTGTATTGGAGAGATGGATGTCGTTGCTGATGCCGAAAACATAAAAAAGCTTCTCAAGATTCCATTTAGCAAAGCATCGGTAAATTAATCTATTTCTTATTGATTAGTATATATTTAATTTTTTAATATTTTTTTTAATCACACCTCTACTCATCTCAGTAGAGGAGAACTTTTTAACTTTCCAAAAATAATTTTTCATCTATAATAAGAAAGTTGATTCTAAAACTAACTTTCCAAACACTCAACACAATTGCTTTTCCTTCTGCTCCAAAATCCTTCTGTTTACCTTATATCCCTTACGTCCGTTTTACTGACAGGAAGATATTTTTTTATTTCTCACTTCTATATGAACAGTGTTGTCCAGTAATTTGATCTGTTTCAAAGCAGAACTTTAACGTTTGTAATACTGAATTTCTTTATTATTATTTTTTATTTTTTTTTATTCCCACATCTACTCTTCTCAGTGACAATAAATTCTTACCTTTCCAAAGCTAATTGCTGTATTTGTGTACCGCTTACACTTATGCCTCAAAATTTAATAACGCTTCCACATCAGAATTATATTTTGATATGAACATTCAGTTTTCAACAGATTTGATATGAGGACTTTCTAGAACCAATTACTAAAAACACAATATCAGCCTAGCTGTTTGCAGAGTATTTTTCCTTCATTAGCAACCCCTACATTGTAGGCAACGAAATTGCAAAAATTCGACACAAGTACTTTCTATTTTGCTCCAAAATACTTTTCATTTTAGTTCATTTTACAATTTTTTTTTCAGACTCAGGATGTTTTATTTCTTTGTATAGCTAATTAGAGCTGAGTGGACAAGCAGTGCCTGGAAATTCAGGGACTAAGGTACAAATCTGTGTTTTACAAGGCCCTCGACATCTAAGAGTGGTGACAATTGAGGAAAGTAGAACCATGAAATTTGCATGACATTGCGCTTTGTGGAGCTCAGGTGACTTTGTACTCCAGAGGGTTGTTAATATTGGTAGTTCTAGTATGTATCCTGGCTAATGGATCCCTTAGGGAAGGGAAAAGAAGGGTGTTACCTCCCTGATGAAAGATATAAAAAAATAAAAAGTGGGATTACATATGGATATAGTACGACACGTTTCTGGAAATAATACTGTTTTCTCGACTTTAGCCTCTCCCTTGGAAAGCTTTTTCCGGCTAGTCCTCTCTCGAAAATGGGGTACGCATAGTTCCAGCGACTGTTGTACTTTTAATCTCAAATTAAGACTATAGTTCGTATCTCTCGCTCCTGTGACTTACGTGTGAAGGTAGTGGGGGAGCTCTTGTTCATTTAAGAAATGAAAAAAGAATAAATAATGATAAAGGATAAGATGTAAAAAGATACTACTTCTATAACTACTAGCAACTCCCCGCAGCATCAAGCTGGTTGAGACCAACACAGCTGCACACGCTCCCTTCATCCAAATCTATTCAGAGCTTCCCTCTTTATGGCCTCCCAAGAACTTCAAATTTCCTTTGAATCTTTTCTTACGACTTCCTTCCACTCCATTTGGGGACAACTTGCTTTTCCTTTGGCCCTAGATAGATGGCCGAAAAGAACTCTCCTTGGCAACTATCATCATCCATCCCCAAAACGTGCCCTAGGCATCTCAAACTTTCTCTCATTATAGCCCTAGATAGTGAGATAGGACCACAATTTCATATAGCTTACTGTTTGAAAAGCGGTCAGTCAAATGGCTACCCAAAACAATCCGTAAAAAATTACAAAGGGAAAAATGTAGCAAATCCTCCTCAATCTTCCGATGCGCCACGATTCACAATCATACTTGACCACTATCATCGCTGTAGCTTTAAATATTCTAATCTTAGTTCGCAGACTTATCTTCCTGTTCTTCCAAACTTTCTCAACTGCGATAAAAATACCCTTGGTCTAGCATCTACCATCTTTACTAATAATACTAACCAGGTAAGTGAAACTATCCACTTAAATGATGTTCTCGTTACCCAGAATTACCCCCGCACCTTCATTTATTTCTAGTCTAAGCGACTTTGTCTTATCAACATTAATTTTCAAACATATTCTTGCGCCCTAAACTTTCAAAACTCCAAGAAATCATTCATTTTTCCAATATTTTCATCTAGGATACTCAAATCATCAACGTAATGTAAGTGTAGGACAGTTTTACCTTCCCACTTGGTCTCATGCTCTCCCATAGACCTTTTCGTGTTCCTTAGAACAAATTACATCAAAACGATCCATATAAATGGAGATAGAACACAACCCTGCTTAACTCCTGCTTTGATACGGAACCATGCACTAACCTCATTTTCTACTTCAACCTCAGCAATGTTGTTCTCGTATATAACTACTACTAACACTAGTAGTAATTACTACTAGTAGCTGCTAAGGACCGTAAAAACGCTATTCGCTGTTCCTGTTGCAGTGGAAATCATACAAACTATAAAGATAAACCGTGCAATGCTGCAGTGAAGTGTGCTCTCTGTAAGCAGACAGACCATCCTTGCTACAGTGTTAAGTGCCCCGTAGCCAGAAAACTCATGATGAAGCTATGACCAACTCTGAGCTTAAAGTGTCTTCGTGGAGTCAGAATGGCGGTGTAGTCAATAAACTCGCTCTGATTGAAAGCTTGATGTCTTGCAACGACGTTTTGTGTCTACAAGAACGTTTCATTTTAGCCGACTCGCTTTTCCTTTTAAAATTGAATAACAAAACTCGCCTTTACGGGGTGCCAGCTAAGAATTCGGGCAGAGGAAGACCTTCTGGTGGACTGGCTATACTAATCAGTTCTCACCTTTCGGCATCAGTATTTGTCGAGAACGAGCGTTTCCTTGGCATAAAAGTTACAAATCTGATAGTATATTGCTGCTACTTACCAACTGATTACAAGAACTTGGCTTCCGAAGAAAATTTCTCCCTTGCAGCAATAAAGCTTGCTAAATCTTTGCAGCAGTGTGCCTATGCATCTCATCGTGTATCCTCACCGGGGACGTGAAGTGCGACCTCTCAGTGCCAGATCACTCAAGATCTCAAATACTTCTGTCTGCTCTGTCCAATCTGTATGTTGTCCCAAATGACCGTTCGTATACGTATATCCATAACTCAGGAGCGACAAGTTCGCTTGATTTCATGCTCTGCTCGAACGGCGTGACTGCAAATGGTTCAAGCCATATTGACTTTAGCATATCGGTATAGGATTATTTACCAATCTCCAACTCTTTTGTTATTGATAGTGTCCTCTTTAAAAAGATGAAAAGAAATGGAAGTGGGAATTCAAATATGACTGGAAGAAAATAAATTCTATTGCATATAAAGCAGAGCTTGATGCAACACTTGACAAAATTAAGATCCCTTTCCAACCGCTACAACAATCCTCTGACCTCATCGAGTAAGAGGAAAAAATTCTAATCAACAATTACTGTAGTGAAATCACACATGCAATGCGTTGTGCTGAGCGTTGCGCCGTTCCTTTACGTAAAGTCCGTTCGGATTCAGAAATAACCTGGCTAGTCTATAAATCCGGCTTTGCTGCAAAGTTGCAAATCTTCAAAATTTGGCACCAAATACGGAATGATTGCAACTGATCGAAATCTGGTGCCTTTAATGACATACGGTTATATAACAAACGTCGTTTTGGTAAGTGTCTTGCCAATCAAAAAGCTGAGATTATTGACTGCAGGAGCGAGCGTCTTGCAACTAACCCAAATGAAATTTGGAGATTCATTGGGGGGAAAAGTCAAAAGGTGTCGCTTCAGAGCTTCCAAGTGAGAGTGACTGGATCATTATTTCACCAGCGAATTTTCTCCACCTGATCCTGTGTTAGAAACCCGCTATGAATCACTACTAGTGGATAGTCTAGTTGAATCGGATAATGGTTTTGTAGTTACGGCCTCCGATATTTATAGTGCTACCATTCACCTTCGAAAAAAGTTCTCGTGTGGTTTTCATTTTACATCCAAGTGACAAGCTGCTGCAGCATCTACATTTGTTTAACAAATCATTTTAAATTCTGGCTGTGTCCCCGATTCTTTTTGTGTTGGTACATTGACTTCTGTTTCGAAAGATACCCGGCAATGTTGTTCCTATAGGCATGAGCGCCCATAGGCTGAATTGAAGGCCTACCTGGTCTAATTTTCACTTTTAATGCTATATAAAAGAAATCTCCAAACAAAAATATAAAAAATGAGGCAGTATCATTCAGTCATTAGCGCACTGGTGCCCCTTCCTACCCCTCCCCCCTTATGGGTGCCCATAGGATGAATTTTAGGGGGGGGCTTACCTGGTCTTACACTTCGTTTTGAGTTTATAGGTATATCGAACTGACAATCCACAGTCTTTTTTTTTTTTTCAGTAAAGCCTAAGTTATGTTCTGGTCCTGAGAAGGCAGGGGGGTTGTCAGCCCTAGTAATGTTAATTTTTGCTCGTTTTGAGTTGGACTCGGCTATTTATTATAATTTCTGTTCGTTTTGAGTTTTATTTAATTGTTGATAATGATTTGTGGTAGTTTTACGCTTGGAAGATTATTTGGCTTTATTTCTGCCCATTTTTGACTTAATAGAGCTCTACTTTTTTGAAAACTTATTCTGTAGATAAAGTTTTTTTTTAATTAATACAAATATATGACACCGTCATTCAGCCAGGGGGGGCTGGCACCCCTTGCCCCCCCACCCCCCTACGGGCACCCATGCTAATAATGCTACCTAGGTATGTGGAGCTCTCCACTTAATCGGTCTTCTTTACTTATTCCTAGTCTTAGCGACTAAGTCTTCTTAACGTTAATTTTCAAACATATTCTTGCACTCTTAAAGCGCAAAATAATCAAACACTGATTCATGTTCTTTAAAACTTAGAACTAAAAGTGTCTGATGACCCCTGCACTTATCAGTTATTGATCTACAAGTGATAATTTTTTCGACGAGTCCTTCCCTTCTTAAAACCACACTGTTCTTCTCTTAAAGCTCTATCCGCAGCTTCTCAAAGTCTAAAAAGTATCATCATACTAAGTAGTTTGCTTCCTACAGAAACCAAGTTGATGTCTCTGTAATTACCACACTGACTCTCATCACCTTTCTTGTACAAGGTTTTGATTAGACTTACCCAAAATCGCTAGGTGCTTTCCCTTTTTCAAAAATTGCATTTATAATCTTCAGTAGTTTATCTCTAACTTCACAACCATCATATTTCAAAAACTCGTTTGCCACACTATCAGCACCTGGGGTATTATTATTGTTTAATCCTTATAGCACCTTCACTGACGCAGAATAAATCTTATTTTACTTCCTACTTGTCATAGTTTTTTTTATCTTTTCTATATTGTTTCCTGTAACTTTCGCACGGTTTAGCCCATTTTGAATGTATCCTAACCCTTTCTCTTTTACACTTTCCTTATCAGTAATTGAGGCCCGTTCCTGTTCTTAACTCATATCCTAACCCTTTCTCTTTTACACTTTCCTTATCAGTAATTGAGGCCCGTTCCTGTTCTTAACTCAGACAAGTCCAGATTGACTAATCCGTCTCAATTTTCCACATGCTAATACTATATTTTACCATTTTGCCCCCTGGCTGTGTCTTCCAGATCTTCAGCAATTTTATTCATAGCCTCCACCTCACATCTTCTTAATTTGTATTTCTATGCTTCCTTTAATCAACACTGGTATTTTGAGGAAAAATAGTGGAGCTGCAGTAAAATAGCATTGGAGCTATGTCCAATTTGCATTTCAGCTAAAACATCTCTGCACACGTTTGCACCAAAGCTGAAAAAAACTGGTGAGATGAGTTGGATTAAGAGATGCAGGACTCCCGTCTTTCGTTTTATAACCTTTTTTTTGTTGGATTGAGCCATAGGGTGTATTATAAAAAATAATCATCAGCTATACTTCTCTATTTTCCAATTGATGGGGAAGCTCGAGCCGAATTTTTAGGCGATTATTAATCTCTCTATTCTGTACACATATGCGGTTTTAAGTGGCTGTGCAATTTTCCTTCCGAAATATGTAAGTTTGATAGTTTTGCTAGTTGCAGCAATTAGGCATTTGTACATGACATATCTTATTCTTATAGACTAACGGAAGGTATTTTGGAACCCTTCCAAAGATTCTATTCGATGCCTCATTTTTATATATATATATATATATATATATATATATATATATATATATATATATATATATATATATATATATATATATATATATATATATATATATATATATATATATATCAAGCTATTGGCAAATCAAAACTAACAACATTACTAAGCTTTTAAGGGAAATTTTTTCTCCAGGTTGGTGCCATTTTAAAAGTGACCACATTATAATATGATATAACGCACTTTACTGAACAAAATTTGCACTTTACTGAACAAAATATAAATGTTTTTACTTTAATAACTTTAATAAATCAATTAATATTAACATTTGAGCCCTTTTGAAGTTTCTACGCTTTCAATAAAAACCGTATACGCCCCCAGGGCATAACTTACAACCCTTGCCCTGAGGGTTGTGGGGGGGGGGTTGTCATCCTTAAAGCCCTGGGGGCTAAAGTTAGCCCCCAGGGCATAACTTATAATCCTTGCCCTGAGGGTTGTGGGGGAGTGTCCTCCTCAAAAATATATTTTCTATCTGGAAATCAACTACGTTGAACAAAATGGCTATCTCAAAATGTTTATTGGATGTTTTTGGGGGAATAATGGGCCTGGGAGGCTAGTTGCCCTCCAATCACTTTCGACTATTAAAAAGGGCACTAGCCCTTTGAATTTCCAATCGAATGAGCTTTTTTTGAAGTTTCTACGACAACGCCTTCTTTAAAAACCTTATATGCCCCCAGGGCATAACTTAAAACCCTTGCCCTGAGGGCTGTGGAGGAGTGTCCTCCTCAAAAACATATTTTCTATGTGGAAATCAACTACGCTGAAATAAATGGCTATCTCAAAATTTTGATTGGATGTGTTTGGGGAAATGATGGGCGTGGGGGGGGGGGGCTAGTCGCCCTCCAATCTCTTTCGACTATCAAAAAGGGCACTAGCCCTTTGAATTTCCAATCGAATGAGCCTTTTTTGAAGTTTCTACGACAACGCCTTCTATAAAAACCTTATATGCCCCCAGGGCATAACTTAAAACTGAGGGTTGTGGGGGAGTGTCCTCCTCAAAAACATATTTTCTATCTGTAAATCAACTACGCTGAACAAAATGGCCATCTCAAAATTTTGATTGGATGTGTTTGGGGGAATGATGGGCGTGGGGGGGGGGGGCTAGTTGCCCTCCAATCACTTTCGACTATTAAAAAGGGTACTAGCCCTTCGAATTCCAATCGAATGAGCCTGTTTTGAAGTTTCTACGACAGCGCCTTCTGTAAAAACCTTATATGCCCCCAGGGCATAACTTAAAACGGAGGGTTGTGGGGGAGTGTCCTCCTCAAAAACATATTTTCTATCTGTAAATCAACTACGCTGAACAAAATGGCCATCTCAAAATTTTAATTGGATGTGTCTGGGGGAATGATGGGCGTGGGGGGGGGGGCTAGTTGCCCTCCAATCACTTTCGACTATTAAAAAGGGCACTAGAACTCTCGATTTTGAATCGAATGAGCCCCTTTTTAAGTTTCTACGACGACCCCTTCCATATGAAGTGCCCTGCTCTAATGGAAAAAAATAATAAATGGTACATTGTGCCAACATCGTTCTTATATGCCCTCAGGGCATAACTTAAAACTTTTGCCCCGAGGGTTGTGGGGGAGTGTTCTCTTCAAAAACATATTTTCTATCTGGAAATCAACTACGCTGAACAAAATGGCTATCTCAAAATTGTGATTGAATGTGTTTGGGGGAATGATGGGCGTGGAGGGGGGGCTAGTTGCCCTCCACTCACTTTCGACTATTAAAAAGGGCACTAGCCACTCCAATTTCCAATCGAATGAGCCCTTTTCGAAGTTTCTACGACAACTCCTTCGATACGAAGTGCCCGGGTGGAGAAAAAATAAACACATTGGGCCCACATAGTTCTTTACTTAGGCAGCGCTAGCGCGCTGCCTATGATTGGTCTAATTAATAAGTGTTTCAAGGAAGGTGCACTGGAGTTCCTTAAAGAAATTCTCCTGTAATACTCCGAATTTAAAGGAGTCTTCATATCGTCATGTTGACTATTGAGAACTGTCATTTTTTTTTTTTTTTTCTTATCTTGATTTTTGTTTCTTTGTTCAGTCTCTCGACACAGGGATACTGGACTGTTGTTCCGGCTTTACATACAAGTTTTATTTGTAATTTTTTTTTTTGCCTCCGCATTAACAGGCTTATGCCTATTAGTGAAGAGTTTTTCTTTGAATGGTTTTAGATCCTTAAATAACTACTCTTCTGATATTTTGCTTTCAAAGAAGCTGTTGTTTTTCTAGAATTTAATATTTTGCTTATTTATTTTGTTTGGTTGGTTGGCTGGCTGGCATGGCTTTCCCCCGTAAAAGTAAGACGACACACTTTTCCCGTTCCAATCATACTTTTGCCTTCTTTGTGTTCAAGTTGTTTTTGTTTTTAGTATCTTTTTTAAGGGGTTAGGGGAGGTTAAAATTGAAAAAATTGAATTTTGGGTCATCATTTTTCGGCTTCCTTGGAGAGACTCCTTCGGTACATTTTAAACTGATTCTTCCAGCTTGCCCCACCCTCCCTAAGCGCAAGTAGGCTATGGTGGACAATTGGGCACTTATGAAAATTTGAGCAATAAGTTTAAGTGTAATTTTCTTAGCTATATAACATGCATGTATTTTTATTTTTTTACGCAACTCGTTATGAAAAAGTAAAAATAGAAAAGAGAAACAAATATTTAAAGACAAATTTTCGAGCAGAGTTTTGTGAAGAGACAAACTTTTGAGTAAGGTTACATGTGTAATCTTCCAAATTTTCAAGCATTTATAAAGCCTGTCATTGCACATGTACGTTAACATAATCATTGAAGACGTCTTTGAGAAGAAAAAAAAAGTGTAAATAACGTTGACATTTTGCAGATAAGCATGCTAGTACACAGGATCGGGAAAACGCTATTGATTGACGAATTCGATGTCTACAAACATTTAATTCAAACGGAAGAATCGGATTGGAAATGGTTGTCCAAATTTTTTCAAAACTTGGTCGAAAAATATCAAGCCAAGGTAATTAATATATTCTTACTTATTTTTGTTGCTTTTAAGCTGTAAACAAGCTTACCAAGTCAAACTATTGCCGAATATACCAAGAAAGAAAAGAAGAAACGCCAGTCATTATAGTAGTCACGAAATTCTGTACTCAGAAATTTTTGAAAAAAATGTCGTTTTAAAATATATGTGGAATTGAATTTTTTTTTTTTTTCATATTTGTTAGATATAACGGCCCCCGCGTAGAGCCTGTTTGCAAATCATAACTTTCAGACGAAAATATTTTTGCTTTTGTTGATTTTTGTAGAACCCTGCTTCTGCAGAACTTAGAGGGCGATTCGTACTGAGATGTTTTGTTCAGTGTTTTGTTTTACGTGGTAACTCTTGTTAATTGTTTCTATTAATTTTATAACAAATTCCCTAAAGTAATATTTTTTTTCACTTTTAATTTCACTTTTTAATTGTTGATCAAATTATTGATTTCCTTAACTTATGTGTAGTTGTATGCTTCGTTAACTGCGTAAATCTATTTTTGGGCTCAAAATTATCCGAAGAGAGTTTCTGAGAAATGCTAGAACACTGATTACAAATGTACTTGAGTACATTTGGGGGGAGGGGTGTCAGAAGGCCCGATCTGCCAACTTTCGTAAGCAAAGTGAGGTGAGTTAAAGACAACATTGACTAGAACCCTGCTATTTCAACATGAGGATGTGGGAGGACTGAAAGCATAAGTTGCAGCGAGTTCACTTCGGTCCAAGCACCGCTTGTACGACACAATTGTAATGTTGGTGAGGGCCAAAGATCCGAGCTTGAGACGACTGTAGTGAGCAAGGCAAAATAGGGGGGTGTCAATAAGCTCATTAACTATATAAAAAAAAACACATGCACATTCATGTAGGTACGACAAACAAAGAGAAAACAAGGACCAAAAGAAAAAATGTCTGACAAAACGCTGAACAGGCTAAATCTGTAATTTTTTTTTTTTTTACTTCATATGAAGCTCTAACTTGTACATAAGGGGAAGGGATGTCCATTTGATATATGCACAAAAGACTTTATTTTAAAGATAATTTGTAGAATATGGGCTAAAACCCTGTATTTTCGGTTTATGATCCCGACCCCAAAAAAAAATTCATCTGGGGCCACCCACCATTTCATTCCTAAGAGTTCACACCAATGGTAATAGTTTAAAGATCTATATAGTGTTTATAGACTTTATATGTGACTGTTTCTTTTAATTCACTAATCTTTTCGCTGGTTATCTCTCTTTTTAATTCAATGCAGCATAAAGTGGTCTGCCGTACGAGTAAAAGCCGAGATGTTTTATTGGAGAAGAAATTAGAAAAGAAGTTTCTCTGTCACACCATTGAACTAGCTGAAACCTGTGTGCCTGATTTCATACAGTCTCGAGGTGCGATTCCTCTACCAGATGTTGGATCGGATAAAAAGGTAGGATTCTCTTGTTTGCTGTTTTTTAATTAATTATTTATTAATTTTAATTAAATATTTATTAATTGTGTATTTATATCGACAAATGGAATATTTTTTATTGGATCATTGTTTATGTTTGATAAAAAGGTACGACTCTCCTGGTTTATCTTTTTGTATTACCGACGTAAATTTTTATTAATTATGCCTATATCGCTAAAAATAACCTTAGAAACTCACTCAGTTTTGTGGATGGGGGGGGGGGTATTTTTAAAGCTTGTACTGGATATTTGGCTATGTATCTGTTGTTAGTTCTGATCTGCCGTATTCTATTGGTGGTATTTTTCACTTTTGTTACTTATTTTCATTTTGTTGTTAAATTAGAAAATTTTATCAGTTATTTTTAAATTGATTAAAAATCAACTTAATTTATTGATTTTGTATATACCAGCTAAAGAAGATGGTTTGGCTATCGAGAGAAAATGATGCCCTAGGTTTTTTTTTTTTTTTTAATGAGCCCGTCATCAATACCACGCTTATAAATTGGTCCCTTGGTTTGTAACAGATCCGAAAATGTGCTGGATGGGGACATTACTAATTACTGATTATCTGAAATTAATGATCAAAACACGTCTGAACTGTTTCTTTTTTTCTCCCAACCGATAAAAAAAATATTTTTTAGACATTAAAAATGACTTATCATGATCGTATTACTATTGTAATAATTTTAAATCATACATTTATTCCAAATTTATTTTAGACAAACGGGGAAATAAGCTACTTACGTTCATAGCACAAAATGAAACAAACATTTATTTATACAAATGTACGTTTGAAAAGAGGAAGGGTTGGGTTTTGGTCCGAACTTGTTTAAATTTCAATCATTTAACATAGCCCATTCCTCCTAACTAAAAGTACATTCGTTAAGATTTCCCCCTTCAAAGCTACAATTTGGAATTAGATGGTGAATGTTGAAGCGAAAACGACAGAAAGTGGCGTCCTTTTTAAAAATTATGGCTGGGATATCTTATTGGAAACGTCTGAACTGTTTCATTTTTTATCAAACCAGAAAAAAAAAATTGAGACAGTAAGAAGGTATCATAATGATTTAATGATTAAAACACAATTCTCCGAAGTCATTCCTATAAAATTGCCAAAAAATCAACATCTTTAATACCTATTATACGTGCAGATAGCCAACATACAAAGAATTTATGTGATTTTTCTTGGACATATGTATATTATAATTAAGGGGCGTTTACAAGCCCAGATTTTTTGGAGGTATTCTTGAGGTCAATCTTGGGGGATTCTGACTATTCTTTCTCCTCTACTTGCATCTACGATTTGTACCTCTGAATCCCACTACTACTACTTCTGAAAACTCACTGCAGCATCAAGCCGCCTGAGGCCAACAATGCTACGGATTTCCCTATCTATTCAAAATATTCCTCTTTACACCTCCCAAGAAGTTCCAATTTCCCTAAGTAATTTATTACAACCTCCTCCCGCCCCATTAGGAGATGACTTGGATCTCATTTGTCCCTAAATTGTTGGCTGAAAAGGACGATCTTTGGCAATCTGTCACCCATCATCCGCAGAACTTGTCATAGTCATCTCAACCCTTCTTTTATTATAGCCATAAAAAACGTGATAGCAGCACATTTTTTGTACCCTTACTGTTTGAAATATGATCAGTCAGAGGGGTACACAAAAGAATCCATGGATATTTCCTCTGAAAAATATCTAGCAAATCTTCATCCGTCTTTTAGAGTGACCACGTTTAAGAGCCATACTTGACAACTGTCATCACTCTTGTTTCTAATATTCCAATCTTTGTTTGAAGACTTATCTTCTTTTTCTTTCAAACTCTTTTCATCTCTGAGAAGAAAAAATACACTGGGCCGTGGCTATTCAACTTTCAACATCTTCACTGCATCCACTATTTTCACTAATAACACTACCTAGGCATAGCAGTAGTATAATAACACACTACACCAACCAATAATATGTATGATAGTATACGCATAACCAATTTACACCTAATGTAATATAATAATGCTACGCTACGGGAAGTCAAAATTTTTGGGGCAATGGAGTGTAAGCCGTACGAAATGCAAATATTGAAACAGTTGTCTCACAGTGCTGGATAGCGGGTGCTCTGCTTCTTAAGCCAATAGTCCAGTTCTTCCAGTATATAGAAAATCAACAGTTTGACATGGGATATTTTTGGCAGCTCTGTAAATGAGACGAAAATCAATTGTAATCTGTCGTAATCTAGAGGCTCATAATTGGTAATTTTCCTCTTTGATACTTGCTAGAATAGAGATGGTTTTAGGGGGGGGGGGTACAGAGGGGGTATTTGCCCCGGGTGCAGAAAGTTAAGGGGCGTAGAATTTCCAGTAAATAATCTAACAGTTATATTTTGTGATTTTTGGAATTTTATTTTTATTAAAATGAAGCAGAGGGCACAATTGGCAGTAAGTATAAGCAAATTTTCATTTTCCCAGATCTTCATCAGAATTCCTTGAAAATAAAAGTAAGTAGACCGAATTTAATTAATTTTAGTGATTTTTTTGTGTGTGTGTGATATTTTGTATTCAAACCTGTTCATATTTATAGAATGTCGAGATAATTAAAAAAATTTCAGAGACTAAAGTAAGAAAAGTCAGATTTAAATAAACGGAAAATTTTGTTAATAAATGAAAATCTTGTTAAAATTTAACCTGAAAATTTTTGGGAGACAGAGAGGGGGGGGTTTAATAAGGATTTTACCCAGGGCAAAAGAGAGGCCAGAACCTTTACTGTGCTAATATTGTTGAACAAGAGCAACGACTCGGACTAGACCTGTAGTACTGACAGAAAAAAAATGGATTTTAACACAGAATTTAAAGCTCAATTTTGGGAGTTGAGATTCAGTTTTTCCAGAAAATAGGACATGCAGTTGTTTCTAGTATTGTAATTTGGCGCCGCTTGGACGATCAGTGCCTACATCTGGTCACCATGACTTCATTAGTCGATATTTTTTAACCGTCCCCGTGTTGAAATTGGATATGACTATTGTATGAACGAAATTTGTACGGATGGCAGACTTCTTATGTTACGTGCTTCATTTTCATTCTGACATTTGGTAGTTTTTTTTACTTATCAATCTGTTGATCTTACATCTTTTGACAAAAAACAATGTTTTTAAAGAATGTAAGGACTCTGATCTTTTTGCTCTGTGCCCAAAGTTTATTCTTCTCTGGTCAATGATCTAACGACTTTATGGGAGTATCATCCGAGTCCTCAGCTCCAGTTGAGGAAAAAAAAGGTTGATTAAGGACTAAATATTTTTCTAAGTTCTGCTAGCGTTTGGCACGGGTCTTAATGTAGTAATTCCTCCAATTCTTTGTCGTAAAACTTTTTTGGGACGCAGGCTAGACATTAATCTTACATTAGTTTTACAAGCTAATGTTGAAGTGATTCAATAAATTAGGCTAGATATTAGTTGGCCTCCCCCAGGCAATTCAGCGTGTCCCCAGGTGGTGATAGGGGAACACCCTAAAGGGTCGAGGGAAAATTTTTGGGATACAGAGAGGGGGGGGGGGTTTAATAAGAATTTTACCCAGGGCAAAAGAGAGGCCAGAACCTTTACTGTGCTAATATTGTTGAACAAGAGCAACGACTAGGACTAGACCGAAAGGGTCGAGGGCTGCCTCGACCCTTTCGGGGTACCTGCAAGACTGGGGACCTTGCGGTCAACTCTATTCCTACTTGAGGAGTGGAGCCCCTCGAGGAAATTATAGCCTAGTAAACGACATAGCATTCGCACGGGATTCTGACTAATGGATAATTCTTCTGGGCTTTGTACGTTTTGACGGGCGTTTTCGGGCTGAAAAACCTCTTCCTGGCTAATTTATCTATTATGGGATGCCTCCCCATAGCAGCATAATATTTGTAGGCATGAATATATAATGAGTCGGAGGTAATAGGCTTGAGATTGTCTGTGCAGGATTTCGACTCTTGTTGATAGAAGAGCATCGCCAAGTGCTGAAAACCATATTGTGACCAAGATGGGCCCCGGATTGCACAAAGCCCCCATTCATGGAGCTCCCAGGGACTTCTTGCTGTCCGGTTCTAAGCCTGCTTAAGCAATTCGGTGTAGACTTGAGGAGATATGTGATCCCCGTCCTGTACTGGTATCCGGGATCATTGCTTTTCCTGAGGTGAAAATAATTTCAATCATTCAAAGAACATGAAAATTGGAACTTGGAATGTTACGACGTTAAAAAATGACCATCGTATCGACATTTTGACTGACGAATTCAGACGATTCGAACTGGATTTATTAGGAGTTTCAGGAACTCATATCCCAGGGGTGGGAAGTATGAAATTAGGTGAGATAGAATTTGTTTACTCGGATAGGAAGGATGGGGTACATAGACAGGGAGTAGGGCTCATGATGAATAAGGAAGCTGCTAAGTCTAGTTTAGGCTGGGAAGGTATTAATAATAGAATACTAATTGCTCATTTTATGACTAAAAATTTCAGAGTATCAGTTATAGTAGTATATGCCCCTGTAGAACCGACTGACGGAGATACTAGTGACTCGGATGAATTTTACTTACAGTTACAGAAGCAAATAGACAGGGTTCCAGGTAGAAATGTGATGTTTACTGGGAGATGTTAACGCCCAGGTTGGTAGAAACAAGGATAGATGGTACCCTAGCCTAGGTAAATTTGGTGTAGGAAAAGGAAACAGTAATGGATACAGACTTTTGCAATTTTGTAGATATAGCAATCTAGTTATAACCGATACGGTGTTTGGTCATAAAATGGCTCATAAGTTAACATGGTATTCACGTGATGGTAAGACAGCAAACCTTATTGATTATGTTATTATAAACCGAAGACTGGCAGGATCAGTACAAGATACTAGGGTATATAGGAGTGCCGTTATTGATGTTAAGAGTAAAGATCACCATCTAGTAGTGTCAAGGGTTAATTTAAAGCTGAAATATCGGAAGGGTAACTACCTCCCGTGAAGTTATGATGTTGGTAGACTCCGGGATAAGAATTTGAGAGAAACTTTCCAGGAACAGTTGAATACTAAACTTGAGAGTTTAAAATTTGATAATGTGGAAGATGGTTGGAATAATTTTAGAAAAATAATTTGTGAAGTTGCAGAAGGTGTCTTAGGGAAGAAAGCTAGAACTGCAGCTAAGAATATTAGTGAAAAAGCTTTATGTTTGATAGAAAGGAGAAAGGACTTGTACAAGAATTACCTTAGTGATAGATCATATGAAAACAAAATGAATGTAAAGAAAGTGGAGAAAGCATTAAAATATGAACTACGGAGGTGTGAAATAGAGGCCATGGATAAAATTGCTGAGGATCTGGAAGATGCAGCTAGACGGCATAATAGTAAAATATTGTACTGACATGTTAACAAATTGAGAGGGAGTAGTCAATGCGGACTTGGCCCAGTTAAAGATAGGAATGGGGCCGCAATTAGCGATAAGGAAAAAACTAAAGAGAGATGGGTCGAACATTTTTAGAATTTGCTTAACCGAGATAGAGTTGAAGGAAGAGATATAGAGGAAAATGAAAAAGTTTGTGATACCTTGGATGGGAATGAAGATTTGTTTTGTGAGGAGGAATTAGCGGCAGTACTAAAACGACTAAAAAATAATAAGGCTCTAGGTGCTGATAGGGTGGTAAATGAGTTTCTTAAATATGATGGCTCTGAGGTTAGAAATAAGTTACTGAAGATTATGAATATGATTTTTGGAAAAGGGGGAAGTACCTAACGATTTTAGGAAAACTTTAATTAAGCCACTTTATAAGAAAGGTGATAAAAGTGAGTGTGGTAATTATCGAGGGATTAGTCTGGTCTCAGTAGGTAGTAAATTACTTAGTAATATGATACTTTTTAGACTGAGAGATGCTGTAGACAAAGTTTTAAGAGAAGAGCAGTGCGGTTTTAGAAAAGGTAGAGGATGAGTCAACCAAATTTTCACTCTTAGGCTAATAATTGAGAAGTGCCTGAGTTTTCAAACACCTTTAGTCCTCAGTTTTATAGATTATGAGCAAACGTTCGATTCTGTTGATAGAAGAGCTTTAGTAAAGGTTTTATTCTTGTATGGTATACCAGACAAATACATTAAAGTGATTAGTGCTATGTACGAGAATAACACTGCTGCGGTTAAGGTAGGAAATGAGGTTAGCAGCTGGTTTCGTATTGAATCAGGAGTTAAGCAGGGTTGTGTTCTATCCCCCTTTATATGGATTGTTTTGATGGACTTCGTCTTAAGGAGCACAGGAAAGGCAATGGGAGACCACGGAATCAAATTGGGTGGAAAAAGTCTCCTGGACTTAGATTATGCTGATGATTTAAGCATCCTAGATGAAAGTGTGAGCAAAATGAATGAAGTTTTAGAGGTTTTGCGAGTTCAGGGTGCTAGAATAGGTTTGAAAATAAATGTTATAAAGACTAAGTCACTAAGGCTAGGAATAAGTGAAGATGTAAAGGTGAAGTTGGGTGATGAAAAGATTGATCAGGTGGACAGCTTCACTTACCTTGGTAGTATTATTAGTAAAGATGGTTGGAGAGGTGAAGAATGCAAAGGTAGAATAGCCAAAGGCTCAGGGTGTTTTTTCACAGTTAAAAAAAGTTTGGAAAAATAGGAAGATAAGTCTGAAACCAAGATTAGAATATTAGAAGCTACAGTGATGACAGTGGTCAAATATGGCTCTGAAACATGGGCGCTCCGAAAAGCGGATGAAGATTTGCTAGATGTTTTCCAGAGAAATTGCTTAAGGATTGTTCTGGGTACACGGCTGACTGACCGTATTTTCAACAATAGGCTATACGAAAAATGTGGTTCAATACCGCTCTCTAGGGCTATAATGAAAGAAAGGTTGAGGTGGCTAGGGCCCGTTGTGCGGATGAAGGATGACAGATTGCCGAAGATTTTTCTTTTCGGCCAACCGTCTAGGGCTAAACGGAAAGCAGGTCGTCCTCGTCTGGAGTGGGAGGACCTCATAAAGAACGATTTAAACTTCATGGCCGGGCGTAAAAAGGGAGGCTTTGAATAGATTAGGATGGAGGAGGAGCGTGCGTAGCTGTGTTGGCCTCAGGCGGCTTGGTGCTGTGGTGAGTTGTTAGTAGTAGTAGTAGTTCCAGTATTTAAATCTAAGAGCTTTTTCCCCCTTAGGTCCAGAAGTCTTTTGTGGAAGATCAAGAAGAAGAATTTGAAAGTGAGGCAAACTTGACCGGCTACAGTCGCAATATTATATGGAACTTTGAAGATATTCGAATGCTTGTGGGGTCAGATATGCCTATTTTCGGAGACGGAAAGCATCCCTGCGTCAGCCTTCGCCTAAGGTAAATATGTACGTAAACTCTTGGGAGAAGGGGATCAGATGCTTCAAAATTGAGTTTTATGCCTAAATAACAATTAAGTATTTTTGTTCAAATTTACAAAATCTAAACCATTTTATTATAATTTATGTAAAATTAAGCAAATTATGCATTTTATTATGCACCTTTTATTTTGACTTATTTTTTTTTACGTACATTGAAGTTGATTAAACTAAGGAATATAATTGTGATAAGAATAAATAAACTACTGCATTGAAAATAAAGATAAAATATTTTTGTGCTTTTCACATAGTCCCGTATCTCTGATCTAGCTGTCTGCTGTTAAATGGTTTCAACAGACAGACTTTCCTGAACAGTAACGCGTGTTCCGCACTTTTAGAGACTTGAACCGTGTTTATAGAGACCTCACATACTGCGAGCTTAAATTAAAATATACAAACTACATTAAAACCTTATTCGGAAAAGCTAAATGAAGTTAGTAAGTTTTTCTCTCACTAGGCAGAGTACTCACATGATCAAAAGTTGAAAGTTCTAGTGCTCTATTTAAGAGTCAAAAGTGACTGAAGGGCCATGTTCTTTTTTGCTAAACATCCGTCTACCCCCTCCCCCCAAGACATTTGATCAAATTCTGAGGTAGTGATTTTGTTCAGAATAGTTGAAAAGTCCAATAAGATTGCCTTCAGGGATGACATGACCACACAGTCCCAAGGTCAGTGGCATTAAATTATGTAAATTAACCACTGTTGACAGATAGGTTACACAATTTTTTCACAGATTACAGTTTAGAATATCTGTAGTATCTCTGGGGCGGCTTTGAGGAAGGAATTGAAACTTCCAGATACTGATGAGGAAAGGAAGTAGGGATTGAGCAAAGAGGCTTTAAATTTTGTGATGAAGGATGAAGAAGGGGCTAAAGATGTTCTCCGATTCACCAAAATATTTTTGCATTGCACACTTCTATGGATCTTCTTATCTATGTATTGCTATATAGCGAAGTAAATCAAAATTTCCTATATTTTGACAGGTTATCAAAATGGCGTATTTGCAATATTTGGGGAACAGCTCGGAGCATCAAGTTGAAGATCTCAGGAGGGGTTGTAAAAAGGAGAGGTGGTCGCAATTGGCCGTTAAGTTGGGACTTTGGGGGGAGGGTAGAGTCAACTCACAAGGTAAAACTACTGCTAGAGATGAATAAATGAATCGTAAAACGAACAGAGGTTAATTACTTAACAGGGGTTAGGATTGACCCCTTTGAACTTTATTTTGCTATTTATGATTAAGAGACATCATATTTGGGCTTTGCCCACGAGAGCTATGTCTTGTTTTTGAATTGAATGAATTTGAATTTGATAAACAAATCCTAAAATCATTATTTACCTAGCAACTAGCCTACCTTCATTAGTTATTTCCAGTAATCCAGATTATTATGTAGATTTTCTTTAATATTTTCGTTTTGATGTGTTTTTTCGTTTTGACGATTTTCAGTTTTGACGAATAAAAATCATACTCCAAAATATATATAATTTTCAGTTAAACGTGAATGATACTCAAGCCGTATAGGAGTTTTGAGGGGGAGGGGAGGAAGGAAGCATTATTGATATTTGTAAACCTTGATTAGCCTTGTGGTATTGTTTTGTTGGGGTGTTGTTGTGGATTTTTCGACGAACAAAATAATACACTGCTCGAAATACAATTCGCTGTCAGCAAAGCGCAAATGACGCTCTTGTCTTTACAAGGCATAGCGGTGATTACCCTGCTCCTGTTTGTCGTAATTTCTATTCGTTTAAACTTTGACTTGATTATTCATTTCTCTTCTCCAGCCTTTTCGGATTCATTTATTCATCTATAGTAGTATTGGTTGTCTTTATTTTTGGTATGAATGTTCATTTTAGTATCTGTTTCTATTGGGTTTATTATTACTAATTCCTCTTCTTTTTAAGTTTAAGTTATTGTATACCTTTTAACATGGCTCTTTACTTATCTTTGAATTTATTCTTTTTCGGAAAACGTTTTTAAAAATTAATTTAAGTAATAGTGAAATTGTTTCAGACAAATTAAGACCAAAGTGCAAGAGCCTTAATTTGAGTATAGATTCAGCCCTGGTTTTACTATTTGGCAGAAAAAGGAAAAAAGTCTAATTTTGTTCCAATATTTACAAGTCATCAAAAGGAAAGTTATTAGAAGTTTTGTTTCCTCCTCTTCAAGAGACACCTTTCTAAATTAAAATAAAAAGACCTCGAAAAGGGTTTTTACAACAACAATAGCAAGGTTTCAGAGTGTAGCAGCCACCCTCCCCTCAGCGCTTTTCCGAAAAATACTGTATCTGTTCAGTTTTCTTTATTAAGGTTCGCTTTATTTTAGGCGTGTCTTAATCAACATATGTTTTGTTTACAAGAGGCTTTTGAGTTTAATTTAAACTACTGTTACTACTAGCAACCCACTGCGGTGCCAAGCCGCCTGAGGTCAATACAGCTACGCACGCTCCTTCTCCATCCCATTCTGTTCTAAGCCCCCCTCTTTTTATCCTCTCGAGAAGTTCCCATTTCCTTCAAATCTTTCCTTGTGACATATTATCCTACTACGGGAAAGCAACCCCTAGTTAGCCCGGAAAAGGGTTTTCAGCCAAAAAAAAGTCCACTAAAGCAGACGGTAATTTAAGATATTTCTATGTTTAGGGACATGAATAAACCAATCAGCATTCTCACTGGAATGGACTACTGGCTTGATAATCTAATGTGCAACGTTCCCGAAGTTGTTATGTGCTGCCATCTTGGTGGGCTTGTCAAGCAGTATGAGTTGCATAAAACAGAGGACCTTCCTAATCTTAAAGGCTCGGAATTCTCCCCATCCATTGTTCGAGACGTAGCGAAGAATATTCTTGGTTTTCTCAAATCTAAAGCTACCAAAGCCGGTCATACCTATTGGTTGTTTAGAGGAAAAGATGATGATGTCGTCAAGCTGTATGATCTGACGTCTATTTGCACGGAAGTTGTTGAAGATCCTAGCTTAAATCCTGTTACTGTACCCTTGGGTATACTTTTGTACAAGTAAGTTTTTGTTTTTCTAACATAGGAAGCCAAGTTACTCCAAAAATGTCTTGTGGTTACTTTAAACTTTTAATGTCAACATGTCTAGGTTGCCACATTCAAACATCCTGGAAAGTGACTTTTGACCCAAAATAGAATAAATAAATATGACAATTTTTAATAAATTTTTTCCCAATCTTAAAGTCTGAAGCGAAGAATTTATATTTGATATGCCCAGTAGCCAAAACGGATCACTAAATAATTAATGTTACTCCGTTACTAATTACTCATGCAAAATAAGTTACTTGAGGCATAGTAATAATAATAACAATTTTTAACCCTGTGTATTAAATCAAAATAGAGCATTAAATAAATGAAAAGGAAATACACATGAGGACATTACAAACTGAAAACAAAATAGTACGGTTACTTAAACACTGCCCAATTTTTTTTTTATTGAAACGAAAAAAAGCTTCAACTATTGTGTAACATAAATACAGCAATACAAAATAAAATAAAACAATATAATATAAAACAATTATACAAATATAATATAAAATAAAACAATATAATATAAAACAATTATACAAATATAAAATAACAAAATATAAAAAATACAAATATAATATAAGACTATTAATATAAAACAAATATAATATAAAGACAATATAAAATAAAACAATTCAGATAAACACCAGCACTGTTTAAACTTGGATACAGTTCAGAGGCTGTCATGTCTATCAGACGACTGCGTCACACTTCCATTTTCGGTTTATCTAGGTTGCCTTGGTTTAGTGTGACACTGTAAGCTCAGTCAAAATAGACCTAGGTGTAAGTGGGTACGTCGATAAATGTGGGATAGATAAACAGGAAAAATGTACGAAAGCACAGGATGGGCGGCCCCCAATCCCTCATTGTAGATCCTGGCTGAAGGGCCATGGAACAAAGATCGGCACCGCCGCTAGAGACTGTAAAGTCTAGAGCCGTATTCTTTTTTTCACCTTTTTTTTTTTTTTTTTAGCAAAACTTGAACTTTGAAAAGAAGAATTCATTTTTGATATATCCTTTATCCAAAACCGGCCAAAAGTTTGCACTACTTTACTGCAGAAAGCTATGTAGTTTTACTATCGAATAGCTAAATACTTTTTTTTTTCGTTAAGATACATTTGCAACCTATGTTTCTGATTTAGCATAAAATGCAAAGTGAAAATTACACCCTTTTTAGGATGGTGACTTAACCCTAAGATCTTTTAGGGGAGTGAATGTAAACAGTCTTAGGAAGATATTGCCCCAACTTTTTAGCGAGTTGCGCGCCAATGTAAACTTTACCTTAGTACTTCTAGTGTCTAGAGGCACACAGGGCGTCAGTCAGTAGCCTCCAATCTTTCCTTAAGGGGGACGCTGCTTAGATATCTTCCCACTATGGGATGACACTCGTCTGGGGGGCTCTTCTGTCACTTTCATATGTTCTACGGAACGTTTCCTTTGGTCTTCCTTTGTGACGGGTGCCTTCCGGTTGCCCGTGGAGGAGCATGTTAGGAAGTCTGATCTGGTATATGGAGGATGTGTCCAAGGTATCGCCATCTTCGTTTCCTCGCAACAGAGGTGATGTCTGGCTGGCATGTGCTAATACTGATCTCGTCTTTGCTGACATACTCTCTCCAGCTGATCCTTAGGATCCGGCAAGGACAGTTATTTTTAAAGGCGGTAAGACGTTTCTCCTGTTCTGCAGTTAGTTTTGGGCGTTCCATAAAGCAACCCAGAACAGACAGAACATTACTCTGAAACAGTTTGAGTTTCTGTGAGTATACTGTGGATTTCTAGACTGGTAGAAGTCTCCGAAATACTGCATCGGCTAGGGCTATTCCGGAGCGTGATTCTTTTTCAGACCCGCCACTGGAAGCTACTGTACTGCCTAAATACTTGAATTCTGTCGCCTGTTCGGTGTCTTTATCCCCTAGTTGGATTCCCATTGGTGAACTGCTAATTGACACAGCTTTAGACTTAGGAGTGTTGATGTGTAGTCCGAACTGTTCAGTCTTCTTTGCGAGTTTGTTCCGGAATTGCTGAAACTTTTGCTTGTCTGCTTGTATGAGCCCAACATCATCGGCAAAATTGACGTCCTGGAGAACCGTTCCTACAATTTGGATTCCACGTCCATTTATCCGTCTTAAGATGTAGTCTACAACTAGGACAAAGAGAAAAAATGACAGTAGACAGACTTGCTTGACGCCAATCATCAGTTTGAAGTAGCGCATGTTGCCATCCGAGGTTTTAACACAGCCTTCTTTCTCTTCGTACATAGCAACTATTGGACGGACTAGCTTCTCGGGAATGCCATAGAACTGAAAGACTCTGCAGTATTTGACGATCTACTGAATCAAACGCTTCTTACAAGTCCACGAAGAGTATGTACAGGCGTTGTCGCCATTAATTATATTCCTCCAGTATCATGTGTAGATTAAAGATAAGGAAGGAATAGGATCGCTTAGACCGGAATCTATGTTGTTCTTCACATAAGTGGGGATCAAAGGTAGTTTGGAGTCTTCCTAGTATTATGGTCGTGAAAAGCTTCGCCGGGATTGAGAGAAGATTGATGTCTCTGTAGTTGCCGCATTCTATTGCGTCTCCTTTCTTGAAGAGTTTGACTCTAGTTCCTGTTCTCTATTCTTTGGGGAATCTTTCGGTCTGCAACAGGGTGGAGAAGAAGGATAGCCTGATTGCCAAGATTCGTCTCAGGCTGGACTTGATCATTTCCGCTGAAATGCTGTCTATGCAGGGAGCCTTCCCATTTTTTAGTTTTTTTTTTTTTTTTCTGCTGAGAGTATCTCGTCGGCTGTCGGCTTGGCTTCACTAATGCTGAGATTGAAGATAGGTTGGCCTGGTACATCAGGTGGAACTACAGGTGCGGGGCTATTTAATAGAGTTTCAAAATAACTAGCCCATCCTTCCATTTGTTCTTCCACGTCTGTCAGGAGCATCCCTTCTTCATTCTTTACTGGGCATTCGTGTAAACTTGTTAACTTCACGCCTATGTAAAAGACTAATATTTCTCAGTTTTGCTTAATAAGTTTCAAGAGTGCACTGGGTAAACATGCAATAAGAAACAATGTAGAATATATAAATAAAGAATGTAGAATAAAGAATAATAGAATTAAAACTGTAGAACAAAGACATAGGGAAACAGTTTTAGCCAGTGAAAACCAGAAAACTACGCAAATATTTCGGCCGAGTCCTCTGCTGATGTAACAAAGACAAAAACAAAAAAAGACTTAAACGAAGAAGACGTAAACAAAATAAAAAGACAACCCCCCCCCCAAAAAAAAATAGGTTAAATAGGAGGGCCCTTCAATCTCATAAACTGCAAGGTAGTGACATTCTAGTTTCTTTTTTGCTTTCTTTAATCATTTCTTTGACAGTTGTAATTTATTTATTTATTTATTTCCCTCAAAATCGAGGAGTATATAACATACTTGAATGAAATTGCAAAAAAAATTCAACAAATGAAACAAAGCATTGATTTACAATAGGCTTAATAACATAACTGAATAAAACAAGTAAAAACAAAGTATCAAACGCTATTTAAATTCTGGAAAAAAGGGAAAAGGTTGGGCACAAAGAGAAAATTTTCTGACTTTTACAAATTATCTATTTTAATCCTGGCTAATTCCAACGGCTTTTTAATTCAAAATCTCAAAACTAATTCAGTGTTACTAAAACAAATTGAAAAACCAAGTAAAAATGTCCAATATTTAAAATTGCAAACGTGAATTGAAGACAAATCGCGAAGTTTAAAATATCAAAAAAGATGGGTCGGGTAGAGAACATGCGGGAGGGCCAGTGCAATAACAATCGTCGTAAAATATAGCGACAATAGATACCACGAAGCCTTATTAATGAGCCTAATTAAATAAATTACTAATTAATAAAATTAGTATTCACTTCGAATCTCGTGCTGAGATACAATAAGGTAAACCCAGATAAACAATAGTTTCATCTCTGCTTGATAAGGTTTCTTCTTTTCTTTCTTAATTTGGCGATTGTGGGACTTTGTAAATTAGTCTGTTTGCCAGAAAGACATAGTTTACATAATCTTGTATGTACAACGTCTTGAGGAATTGATTTTTATTAAGTATCTTCTACTTATAAAAGGAAAAAGATTTAACAAAACAAATTAGTGACAGTTTAATTTTCAGGTTTTATTTGCACTATATTGTTTCCTTGATACCTACTTAGAGTTTTTGAGTAGCTCAATCACTTATAAGTGCACACAGGTCCAGGGGTGATGAAGAATTTATGTTTAGGGGAGGATGAAAAAATTGGGCTCCCCCATTGCTTTTTTTGCCCCTCCGTCCCCTGTAATTGATGCAAGTCTTAACCTTCTGGCTTGGTGCGTGTGCTCCTTTGCGCTCCCCCTGCATCCGTGCCTGCACATGCCCAACCATTGAGTGTTGGGCAAAAGTCCTGTTTTTCAACTTAAAGACAGCTTTATTTATTCAATTATTTTGAGTGTTGAAGAAGACGTCGAGTGTTGAGTGCTGAACAAACTTAAATAAAGAATGACCAAATAATTCAGTTTGCGAGTGTGACTCAATAAAAGTGAATATTTTTGAGGCTTGATTTGTGAACAAGCTTATTATAAAAGTTTCATCTCACCTGACCTCACTTAATATGATGACTTTGTCAGAACGAAAAAGCGCAGAACCAACCAACTAAAACGAGGCAAGTTAAAATCCAGTGGAAAAAGAAGAAAAATGCAAATATTTAGGCCGAGACCTCCGCTCATTCTCTCTGAGCAAAAATAGAAAGAATAAAAAGTAGACAAACTTCTGGGAACAATATAAAAAACTTAAAATAGTTCTTTTTGTCTGTTTTTGTTTTTATTTTGTGTTATATAAAACATCTTAAAAAACATAAAATAGAAGAGAGGAATTTCACTGGCTATTTGACCTGGTTTTTCGTTTTTGTCATTGTTAAACCAGTGTGGTCTAAAAAATTGGTGGCAGATCTGCTAAACGAATTTTATTCTTTGATTGACGGGTTCTGCAATTCCATATTTTCGAAAAAATGCTGGCTTTTCGTTTCGTTCAGACTTATATACTCAAGAAACGGAGAAAGAAAACACCATGCCTCTCCAGCCCTTTAGAGGGTGAAGGGTGAGGGATGGATAAAACATTTTTTTTATTCCTATATTTACGGCGTCAGGTATTTAAAGGTACCTGATATGCCGCTATTTAATTACCTCGTTTTGAAACCTCGAGGTTTTAAATGTCTGTTGAAACTTCTTTTAAAAGAGTCAACAGAGGGATTTGCAGGAATAACATCCCCAGGAAGATTGTTCCAGATAGAAGTGCAACGCCGGATGAAGCTCCTCCTCAAGTACTTGGTTCTTGGCGTTTCCTTCTTTGGATAATTGAACGGGGCTGTGTGCCTTCGCGTCTGCCTTGTTGGTTGGACAAAGGGGGAACAATGCGAAAGAGCTCGGATTAGGGAGGTGAATTCATATATTTTATATACATAGTTTTGAGGCTTTATTTTTTAGGGGAGTGGGGGTTCTTCAGGCAAATATCAGCCGAATTAGTGGAAGTTTAATTTGTCTCTTTTTGGACAGAATTGGAGATGTGAACTCGAGGGAAATTTTCCCTGATAATAGAATATTTTGAATCCCTTTGGATTGTAATTTTTTTTATTACTTTAAACATATAACTCACTCTAATGGTGCATATGTGCTCCCTAAAGGCAGAAAAATTATGTAGATTTTTCATTGCTTTAAATTCTTTTATTAGATTCTTGCTTACGTATTTCTTGGCTTATACACCTTACTTGTATTTAATATCAGACGGCTTCGCTTCAATAGTTGAGAACTTTCTATAGGAAACTTCTACAGGAAATCCTTTCTTTAGGAAGCTTACAAATACTAAATTACTGTTTAATTCTAGGGTTGTCGCGAACATCCACCGTTCTTCTCCGTATGATGGGCGTCAAGGAGCAATTAGAACCTTACTTACTTAACGCTTCTTAACGAGAAAACGCAAAAAATGTTGTGGGATATTTAAGCAGCATTGCATAGGAATAGGTTAAATCAAGGTCTAGAATCCAAGAAAAAATTCTATGGTCTAGCCTGTATAAGCCTAGCTATGCCTAATTAAAAGATAATTCTTATTTCTATATTAATTTCCCTGGAAGTATCTCCCCAGCCCTTGAGGATTAATTTCTGTCATTAAAGGATATGACCCTCATGTTTTTTGTCAAATATTAATGGGAAATTTCTCATAAACATAATTAATTTCACAGTTACTTGCAATTTATGGTTCTAAAAGTTTTGAATTTAGAATAACAGATGTGAAGTTCAGCGGCTCAGTAAAAATATTTCAACGCAACCGTTGAACCGTTGTGACGCATAAACTTGCAACAAAAAACGTAGGAGATCTGACGGATCATGCAAAGACGGGCATCTTTGCATAAAGTCGCATCAGTGGCAACGCAGGATAAGACGCTATATTCTCGTTTCTTCCTTCTTTTCGTTTTTTTTTTTTTTTGTTTTGTCATGATTAGCCTAGTGTGGTCTCGGAAATTATTTAGTTAATATCAGACGGATTCGCTTCAGTAGTAGAGCGTTGATAACTTTCTATAGGGAACTTCTGCGAGAAATCCTTTCTATAGGAAGCCTGCAAATGCAAAATTAATTCTTTAATTTAGCTAAAAGCAATTACTGTTTATGTCCTTAATTGTTTAATTCCAGGGTTGCCGTGAACATCTACCGTTCTTCTCCGTATGACGGGCGCCAAGGTGCAATAAGAACTTTACTTACGAGTTCTCTTCCGCTTCTTAATGAGAAAACGCACCTAGATTATATTATCACCGCTCTTTATATGCTTAATGATCTTTATGTTCCCTCTGATTTGGATCCTGCGTCGCCAAACCTCTGTCAAGACGAAGACAACAATTCCAGCGAAGATCTTATTGAGGAAGAAATAGATGAAGAAGATGATGATGATGAGTGAGTATAAGCCATTTTGACAATCCTAGAATCACACTGGTTCGTTTTCGCGTTATAATGACAGTTTTGCATCAATTTATCAGACATTTTTTTCTGAATTGTTCTAGGAAATATAATCTTTTCTCAGAGATAAATGCTTTAATATTTCATTAAACTCATGTAGCTAGAGAAAATTTACTTTTTCCTCTACTATATCCTCCAATATCCTGTATCCATAATGTCTACTATGGTCCATTTTCAAGGACCCAAATTCATGAAAATGTAGGGAGGGGCGCAAATTATGTTTGTCAAATTCTAGGGGGGGGGGGGGAGGCAATTTTATTATTTTTCGATTTTTATTAATGAATATTTCAGGAAAAAAATTTTTTTCCAGTGAAAACAACATTGAAAAAGGTGTTCGAAAAGTCGAGAGGGGTGGCTAAAAATTTTGGGTAGGGGATGGAACATTTGTTTCTTGGCAATAACCTCCTGATATAGGACATAAAATGATAGGACACAAAAAGGATAAAAAAAATTAGTTTTTTTGTGAAGTTGTAACATATAGGACTTCAGGACATTATTTTATATTGAAAAAATGAAAAAATATCGTTCTTCTGTTTGAATTTTGTGTTTTCAGTAAAGCTTTAATTTTGCACAATCCTACAAACATAAGAAGATATCAGTATTCGTTTTATTCGCAATAGCTTAATAGATATATGTTGCATAGGCTTCAAAATAGTTATTTTGTTCTTTTTTATGTTTAACCCTGCTCCTTAAATCTATCAAAATTTTTATTTAATTATCACTGTCATTACAAGAAATAAGAAAATGGTATAACTTTACTCCTTTCTTCGATAGGATTAAGTGCAAGCTTTTGCACTCACTTTATTAAGCTTGAGGTAGTGAGATTCCAACTAGAGAGGCGTTGTTTGTTTTCGTCCGTGTCTACAAACTAACATTGCAGCCGCAGGTGTGCAGCTCGGGTTTTGAGGGTTTTTTTTCGGGGGGGGGGGGGTGAATATAAAGAATGGGCCGACAAAATTGTCCAGTATGGAAACAAATGCTGATACATAAGCTAAATTCATATAACATAAGCTCCATAAATTCCTACAACATAAAAACATAAGCTTCGGGGGGGGGGGGGTCTCTCCTCCCGCTACTCAGCTCCACCCCTCCGGAGCAGATATGTGAGCCGGCTAGATGACATTGGTGACGTGTCTCTTGGAGACCAGCTTCAGTTTTTAGCCGCAGTTATTTTCTATATTAATTTAACAGCCTAAGTTTCAAATGCATTTTCAAATCTCTCTTGCTCTTTTTTTTGCATTCTATGATAACGGTTGGGTTTTTTTTTTCATAAGAAAAAAGATTAAAAGTAAGCCTTATTGGTAGGCTGATGAATTTTATAAATAAAGAGTATTGTAGTGAAAAAAATTCACAAATTTCGGCTTTAAAAGCCAGAGCTTATAGAGACTGGTACCTTCCTCAAACATTTTCTAATTAACACCTTCTCTTCTAGACGCTATCAAGGGTGTAGCCTGTCACATCTTTGATACTTGCAAATATTGGGTATGTGCAAAATTTTGGCCAAGATAGGTAAAAACAATTATCGAGTTGAGAAAAAACTCGAAAAAAAAGGAATAAGAGGATATTTCTAGCCAATGAAAATGAAAAACAGTGCAAATATTTCGGCCGAGACCTCCACTCAACTGTTCTCAGCGCAAAAATAGAAAAATAAAAATAAAGACCGTAAAAAACAACCATTAAAATAAGAGCCTACCCTTTCCATGTAACAATGAAAAGGTAACCGTTATTCAGATTTTTATTCATTTACCCTGTCACCCTTACATGGAAAGAGTCTAATTTTATTTAAGCGGTAGTTTTATTGCGGTTTCTTTTTATTTTTCTATTTTTGCACTGAGCACAGTTGAGCGGAGATCTGGACTGAAATAGTTACATTGTAGATACATTTTCACAGGCCGGAAATATCCTCGTATCTCTTTTTTCTTTTTTTCTTTTTTTTAGAGTCTTGCCTCGTCTTGCCATGATTAGACAGTGTATTCTCAGAAATTATTTATTGAAAAAATAGTACTGAGGTAGAAAATACGATCAAGGGAAGTTATGCTTTCTCTCCCGGAGATGGGGAGGGTGGAGCTTATGGAAAACTGAAAACCCACAACCATCTCACAACACCAAAAGCTTACTACTGCTCACTGTAGTAATACCTTGTAGTAATTTATTGTTTGTGATGTCAATATGATTTCGGTGGATTTTCAAGAAGTAACGTGAATATTTATTTTTTGTTCCGAGTTTTTAATTAGATAGAATTGTTGGGCTAAATTGTGTTATTTTTATATTTATTATTATTATTATTGTTGTTATATTATTATTATTGTTATTATATTATTATTGGGCTAAATTGTGTTATTAGATAGAGTTATTGGGCTATAATGAGTCCATGCAGAGACTCATTATATCCGACCAAATACTATGAATGGGGCGATGTAGGAATTGATGTATTTACAGTGCTTCGTCGGGCAACGTAGCCCTTGTTTGTTTGAGTAATTTTGTTCGAAAACCTCAAGTCATAGTCATATTTTGGTAGAAATGTTTCTGCTAATCTAGAAGAATTAACTCAAGAAAAAGAATAAACCGTAATTTACTGGGTAAAATAGCACAAACCTAATATAAGCACGCTACAAAATATGTATAAAAGAATTTAAAGTATAAGTGGAAATATATTGTCATTAAAATTGAAATCGTCAAAAATAGCTAGTCAATAAATTAGAAATAATGTTATAGAATAATTAAGATGCGTCAATATCGCAATTTGTATTAAAATGAGTACAATAGAGTTTTTATACCTGCAAGTTTCCCTAAAAAGGACTTTAGGAATAAAATAAATTTAAGGGAAGCTCCCCTACTACTTTTTCCTGCAGAAGTTAAAAAAATGTTCTAACTGGGAGGAGGCACGCTTTGTGGGGACGCAAAAGGCTCCATGGATTTCTTGATTTTTTTTTCCCACCTGCCCCCAAATGACTATAAATACACGAAAAAAGGACTATTTTTTTCATACCCTTTAACGTCTGTAATAGTCATATCCTGTAATGACTATCCATATAGGATATCTTTTATACCACTGTTTGTCGAATAGTACAACACAAGAAGGTTGTGGGTTGTAACCCGTTGTTTATCTTTTTTATTTTAGTTTAATTATCAATTATTTAATTTTGCTTAGTGTCGTAAACAATAAATTATTGTAGTTTGTCATATTTTCGTATGTATCGTTACGTATTTTCACCAGTATTAAAATCACCAAAAACAGCTGTTGCAAAATGAATAGTAATGTTATAAAATAACTAAAAGGGATAGAAGATTAAATCGGGCAATATCAAAATTCGCATTGAAACGATTATAAAAGAGTGTTTAATCCTTGAAGTTTCTCAAAGAAAGGCTTTACAAATAAAATACGGTCAAGGGCCGCTCCCATATCACTTTCTCCTGCAAAAGTTCAAATAAGCCACTCTCGCTTGGAGGAGAGAAGCTTTGTGAAGAAGGTTTGAGCAAAAGGCTGTTTTTAATCCTCTGGTACTAAATTCCACCTCATGTTCCCACCCACCCCCAAAATGACTATAAATGCATGAAGAAAAGTTGCATTCTTTGCTCTGTAGTGACTACTCATGACAGATATAGGATATCTTCTATACCCTTGTTTGTCGAATGCTACAACGCGAACAGGTAGTGGGATAAAACCTGTTGTTTGTCTTATTTTGTTTATTTATTTATTAATTAGTTTTTCTTAGCGTTATAGACAACAAATTGTTCTAGTTAAATTATCTCGCCTGAATGTTAGACTGACGAGCGTACAGTGTGACTGTATTTTATCTAGTTCTTTACAGTGTTATCATTAATCGTATTAACGTTATTAGTGTTTTAATCGTTTCTAACTACGTCTCCACTTCTATTCTATAAAAATATAAGAAAAAGCAAAGAAAACAACGTTAAAACGTTCTATATAGAACTGAACAAAGTTAAAGATGATTTCGATGAATATTAGACCGACGTGAACATAAATTCGGCCATTGTAAGCTGTGAGCTCTTTCCCCTTGTACATAGATTAGCAAAACTCAAAAAGATGTTTTAAGTAGAACTAAATAACGTTAAAGACAATGTCGATGGATATTATATCGACGTGAAGGCAAACTTGGCCATTATAATTTATGAGCAGTTTTGAAATAAAATATTCATTCAGTCCCTTCTCTTTCCCTTTTCTTTGTCAATTCCTCCCTTCTGAATCTTGTGCTAGGATGGGTTGAAAGATTGTCTAAATTAAGTAGACACTACCCTGCAGATTAGATGTATTTTTACTAACATAAAAAAGAAAAAAAATATTATAAAAAAGTGTAACTACAAATCTGCAACCTAACCGCAGAATGTAATAACATATTCATGTATTTGGTAAACCGATCTTTAGTTTGGATCTGGGATGTGCAATCTTTGGTATAGGATATTAAATAGATGGCGTTGCATAAAAACACATTGGGAATTATGTTGGGGAGACGAATAATTCGAAATAAAAATATTCAAAATGAGAGAATCACGTTGAAATATTTAAGAAAATATAGGTAAAATCTTGGAATACTGAAATTTTCCTAGGGTAGAGGAAAAAAGGGCGCAGATTTTACTATATGATCGTTAAAAAGTGATCAATGACGTAACGCAATTTCAAAACTAGAACGTGAAATTAATTTGAAAGCAATATACCCTAGGGTAATCCTGCGACTATTGTCACTATTCTTCTACATTAGTAATGTGCCTGTACTGTTCTTACAAACTTATAAACCATGTATAATACTAAGTCAAATACTTGGTTGTCAAATACAATGTTCGGTGGTAGATGACAGGCGCTCATGTTCTAAATTTTTGTTGTTTAGGAGCATTAGCTCATTTGTTGGTAACGTTAGATTACATTACTGAGGCTTTACCACTAATAGGCAGTCGAGACAGCTGCACTGACGTCAATTAGGGGAGGGGTATGTGCCCTCTAGTTCTTTCCTAGATTTACCTTTTATTTGGTATTTTCGTTTAAAAAATAAAAAATTAACTCCTTTCTCCTTTTCTACTTTCTCCTCTTTTCTCCTTTCTTTTCTTCTTTCGTTTCCTCCTTTCTCTCCCCCCTAAATTTTTGTAAATTGTCCCCACTAGAAAGCTGAATTGATACTGATTCTATGAAATTGTTTAATGCCAAGATGGATATACAGGTCCAAGAATCTTTCTGTTATTTACAATGATTTTCTCCTTTCTAGCGAGTTTTCTGTGTCGATCGAGTCCCTGTGCTTTCCTGCTTCTGTACCATATAAAGAAAAGCGTTTCAAAGGAATTACGGAACCACTTGAACGAAGGTGCATCCAAGGCCTTAATTATGGTGTTCAGGCCTTGCGCCAACTACTCACCAAATCAGACTTTAATGTCCCAGAGGACTCTGAGCCATCAAGAGAGCATGAACCAGAAATCGCTCGACCTTTCCACCCCATACCAATGCCATATGAACCTTTGTTTAAGAATAACGAGAAAAAACAAAGAAAAGAAACAATGGAGCTACAGTTGAGAGGTAAGCTCCGCCCCCCTGTCAAAACGGAGGAGGAGCTTAGCCATGAAGACAAATTGAAATGTGCTTTCTTATACAAGTTTATCTTATCCTATTTGACATTGGCTGAGGCGAAATTTAATCAAAGAGAATTGGGTTGTTCTTTGCATAATATCAACATGGCTGCAAGGGTTTGGGAGCTCCTTGAGTCTTATCGAAATTGGGAGAAGGAGGCAAATGACTGTCTGTTAAAGCTCAAAACGTATGCACTGGCTGTTGCCGGGGATGTCATCTATGTGGTGATGCGCAATTGGAAAAGCAACTCGTCAAAAGAGAGGGATGCCTATAACAATGCTTGGGAAAATGTGGATAATGAAATTTTGGATTTGTTGGACAAAATTATGAAAAACCGACCAAGTATGATATTCTATTCATTATCTTAATTGATTTTCTAGGTGTTATCGAATGTGTTAGGCGGAGACTGTATCTACGAAGTTTATCAAATCATTTATTGTAAACAAAATACACTCATAGGGATGGCCCAAACATGCTATCCTTTAGTCAATAAATTAGTTATAAAATAAAAAAATGCTATAATACTTAAAATACAGACACCACAAGAAAAAATTGTCAACGAGAACAGAAGTTACGAACACATTGTTAAAAACTTACTATTCTGCCTTCAAAGCTTTGAAGTTTCATTCAAAACTTCATATGAAGTTTTGAAGGATGAAATAAAACTGAGTTTTGGAATTTTCATAGCCGCTTCTTTGGGAAGTCAGGTAAGATTTACGAAGAGAGGCGGGAGACAGTTCTTGTAGATGGGATGGAGGGGAAGAGTTGAGCCAAATTTCAGGTACAGTTTCTCATGACGGACAAAAAGGGGGGCCAAGTTCAAATGCTTTTAGACAAAAAGACTTAGACAGAGGGGAACTTCCGTAGATGATTTGCGGTGATCCCTTCAGAACCTATTCAATTCTATAGTTTTCTTGTTTTTCGAACAGTGACGCCAAACTCTGAAAACGGAAAAGTTGGCAGAAAGAAAGTAGCCACAGATTATTTTCATTCCTGTAAATGAAATATCAATTATATGTAAGAAAAGAAAGAAAGAAAAGCAGTAAGAAAAAAGAAAAGAAGCCAGGGATTATTTTCGTTCCTATTTGTGAAATATCAAAGTAGCCACAGAAAAGAAAGAAAAGCAGAAACCCAATGGTTTGTGAATCGTACTGACCAATAACCGTTTGCTCCACTATTGGTGAGCTTTATGAAAAGCTTGTCTTCCAAGAAATCAACACAAGGTGCGACCATGGAGACAACCGGGTCGGATTCCGCGAAGGCTTATGCGCGCAAAACGCACACGCAACGTTTTTGGCTATTTAGACCGCTATCGGATGCTAGAAAAGAATCTGTATGTGTGTGCGATTGACATTTCTAAGGCGTTCAATTTATTATTTATTCACAGGCTATTCTTTCTCTCTTGAGAAGTGAAATAGACCCTTTTCTTTGATGTCTCCTATGGAATTGGTATGACAATGCGTCCATACGGGTGCGGCTATGTAGCCGGCTGAGTAACTCCATCACTGTTCGAAAAGGTGTGAAACAAGGTCCAGCTCTTTTCAATAATGCATCCTGAACCCTTACTAAAAATATTGCTCCATTCCTGATTCAGCCCTATATTGATGTATGCAACTTATGTTACTCAGACGACATTCTTCTACAACCAGACGATCTCCAAGTTCTCCAAAATACAGCTGACATAGTCTGCTCTGGTCTCAATGAGATTGGGCTCCAAGTCGCCTCCTCTACAACGAGCTTCTCGTCTCGACGGTTCGTGTCAGTAACCTCCCGTTACTATTAATGTTGGCCCAGCAACTATTTCCCCATCCTCTATTTTGAAATATTTACGTCTCTCCTTTGGATCAAATGTTAGAATTGCTAAAACAATTGTTATAAAGATAAGATATACTTCTGAAAAACGGCCATCACAGGCCCAAAAAGGGCCGAATTCGCACTTTAGTGTCAATAAAAACGAAAAAAGAACCAAAAACACAGAAAATTATGAAGGGTCAATGTCAAATACGTAAAAATGTTAAAATAAAAAACAAATTAAACTCACAAAATTAGAAGGTCAATGCCAAATCAGCAAAAATTTCAAAATAATGAATACTCGTAAATTTAAAAAGGGGATAAAATAACTAAAAAAAAAACCTAAGATAATTATGTGACTACTAAAAATTAAGAAAGAAAAAACGGGTTTTAATTTTAATAAAGCAGTGAAACGAAAATAAATAAAAACAAGTAAACACTTCAATTACGAAATATTCCGAATATTTTGGCCCCACGTCTGGGAGCCTTTATCAATGGGAAAAGTTTTTTCTTATTTATTTTTGTTTCACTGCTTTATTAAAATTAAAATCCGTTTTTTCTTGCTTAATTTTTAGTAGTCACATAATTGATTGCGACTAATTTTTAGTAGGACCTATTGATTGTGTATTTTGAACAAATTGGCTACCTTGTTATTTTGGTTCTATATCTGGGGTTTACCGAGGGGCCAGGTTGCAAAAAGGAGCAGGAGGGGGTTGTTTACCGCCCCCCATCACTACTGCTACTAAAGCTATGTAATTTTCCAGCCTAAAAGCTATATAATTTTCCAGCCACTGAACACCTAAGATGATATATATTAGACCTAGAAAATTCATCTGTAAACAGTTGGTAATTTGAAATATTTACAACCCTTGTCCCAGGAGCTGTGGGGATCATGTCTATCTAGGAGCTGTATTTGTTGGACCTATTGATTGTGTATTTTGAACAAATTGGCTACCTTGTTATTTTGGTTCTATATCTGGGGTTTACCGAGGGGCCAGGTTGCAAAAAGGAGCAGGAGGGGGTTGTTTACCGCCCCCCATCACTTTCAACTCTTTAAAAGGACATTGGAACTTTTAATTTCTAGTCGAATGAACCCCCTCTGAAGTTTCTGTGACAATCCCTTCCATACGGAGTGACTGGGGAAAAAGGAAAAACATGAAAGTCACATGGCTCTTTACTTAGGCTGTGCCTTAGTGCTGTCTGTCAAAAGGACTTGCCAACAGTCAGCTAGACTCTTATTCCCCTTGAGAAAAAACGGCAAAAAGTAATGTTTTCTCCAAGGCGAATTAAATTACCATGTTTACAGACTGGGAAATTGTTTTCCAGTGTATCCGAACTTGCCATTCTTACTCAGTTTTATAGCTTATCATGAAATTGATGGTCATCTAGAATGTGTCTCTTTTGGTAATTAATTAAAAAAAACTTTAAACCAAATTAATTAAAAGAACTCCATTAAACCAAAAATGAACAAAAATAGAATCAAATAATCTACCAAGCATACAACTACCACAAATCAGTATCAATAAATAAATGAAACCCAAGACGAACAGAAATTAAAATTAATAACAGAGCCAAACTCAAAACGAGCAGAAATTAATATGAGTAGGGTTCTAAAAGTCTATGCTTTCTAAAAGCCAGAATATAATTTGTACTTTACTGAAAAAAATTCAAATGAATGTGCATTGTCAGTTTAATATACATATGCTGATATTTATTCCTTAAAATCTTGGTTAATTTTTGATTTCTTAAAGTTATAAAAGTAAAAACATTTAAAATAGTTGTTTTTGAGTAGAGTTTTAATACCCTTAGGTTTATTAGTTGTAGTAGTAGCACCAGTAAATATAGTAGTAGCAGTAGGAATACAGTCAATAGCAGTAGTCTTAGCTTTAGTAGCAGTAGTGACGGGGGGCGGTAAACAACCCCCTCCTGCTCCTTTTTGCAACCTGGCCCCTCAGTAAACCCCAGATATAGAACCAAAATAACAAGGTAGCCAATTTGTTCAAAATACACAATCAATAGGTCCAACAAATACAGCTCCTAAATAGACATGATCCCCACAGCTCCTGGGACAAGGGTTGTAAATTTATCAAATTACCAACTGTTTACAGATGAATTTTCTAGGTCTAATATATATCATCTTAGGTGTTCAGTGGCTGGAAAATTTCTGGGATCGTTTTCCAAGTCAAAAGGAGTAAACATTTTGTGTACTCCAAATGTGGGGAGGGGGATTGGAAAATGTTATTCTTAAGTCCTTCGGCTTAGAGGATTCAAATGCAAAAAATGGCTCCCCGAAACAGGACCAAAAAAGGACCAAAAAAGGGCCAAAATACTTTTATCCCACCCACTTCAAAATGCTGAAGCCAGGATTCTTTAGAAAGACAATGTTTATATTTATCATATTCATTCCATTTAAAGGAAATCTAAATCACCATCGGTTGCTTGGCACAATTTTGATTCTAATTGAGTTGTCAGTTTTTGTTCACTTCCGCTGTCAACGGAGAGCAGAAGACCTACAGGACGCATGTAATAATTCTTTCGCCCTTCGATTGGCTACCATCTTACTAAATTGTATGCTCGATTACTCAATTCACCCTTCGATTGGCTACCATCATACTAAATTGTTTACTCAATTACTAAATTCACACTTTGATTGGCTACCATCTTACTAAATTGTTTACTCTATTCGCCGTTCAATTGGCTACCATCTTACTAAATTGTTTACTCAATTATTCAATTCGAACAGAGGTAGTCCCAAAAGGTGTCTAAGAATTATCTTCAATGAGGGTAAAGTACCTTATATTTCCCTTCTTTGAAGAGCTAATCTAGTCCCCTTCAGGCAAGGAGAACAAATATTTCCTTGCGTTTCGCTAACAATGCGCTTCATAACGCACGGACAACTCTCCTATTCCCTAGTCAATATTTACCCTTCGACCCCGCCTCCCGTCTTCTGCTTCAATAAAAATCACCCTTCTTGCCCCAATAAGAGTTTCCACTGAAAATTATAGAAGAACTTTCATCCCTTACTTAGTTGACATATTCAATCAGGGAATCTCCGCAGCCCCCCCCCCCTCACTTCTCTTTTTACCTCATAATCTTTAATTTTAATGTTCATTTTGCAAATTTTGAGGTTTTTATTTTAGTCACATAATTAATAATTTCTTCGACCACACTGATTTTCCATTTATGAAAAATTAAGCAAGAAAAAACGGATTTTAATTTTAATAAAGCAGTGAAACAAAAATAAATAAGAAAAAACTTTTCCCATTGATAAAGGCTCCCAGACGTGGGGCCAAAATATTCGGAATATTTCGTGAAAAACCTATATGCATTATGAAAAACCTATATGCATGCAGGTATTAAAAGGGCATATAAGCACTATAAGGCATATAAGGACATAGGCAGCGATCCTCTATCATAGCTAGTATTATCATTGATATTTTAAAGGAGCTAATTTGATTGAAAATTAAAGGCTCTAATGGCCTCTTAAGAGTCAAAAGTGATTGGAGGGCAATCAGCCCTCCTCTTTAGCTCATAATTTTCCAGACACTTCCAATCAATATTTTAAGACAGCCATTTCGTTCAGCATAGCTGAATGGTCTAGTAACTATACCTTTAGGGTTATTGGGTAGGTCAACCCCCCCACAGTTATGGAATTTGCCCATTATGCTTAAAAACTAAATGTTACTTAAAAATTAAATCAAAACACTGTTTGTATGCTGGTTGCCAATAAGACATCTCAGCAATATACCAAGAACGACTGAGGGTATTAAGTTCAAATTTTTGGGGCTACTTCTATTACTACTTCTGCTCTTAAAATTTTTCTAAATCTAAAGAGTGTAATTGTATCCAGGCTGTGAAAGAGCCTAGATATAATTTTTTGGGAATGGTATTAACTTTTATTTATCAGGTCAACTAGAGGACGTATATGACTAAATTTAACACTACTATTTGTGTCATGATTTTCAAAAGAGTTTATGTTGTTAAAAATTGCTGAAAAAGTTTCTCCAGCATATAAATAGCAAGTCAAACTATAAATTCTTAAAGGAAAACCGGGAAGATTCAAACTATTATTTTCTTTTTCCCTGAAAATATAATAGAAAACGAACAGAAATTAATTAAAAAAAATTTTTCCACAAAATGAGTTTTTTTTAAAAAGAGTAAAAGAGCTCTATTATACCAAAAATGAACAAAAATAGAATCAAATAATCTACCAGGCATACAGCTACCACAACTCAGTATCAATAAATAAATAATATCAATAAATAGTATCACAGCTCAGTATCAATAAATTTTGGGCAATATTGTAACTGTATTGAAATACAACGAAACACACTATGCCCATATAGGTTGTCAAGAGGAAGTATTGGCAATGCTTCAGGACCGGTTGATGGTATTAAGCTAAAAATTTCATCGTGTGTTGAAGGGGATGTTGAAAAAAGGTGCTATTTGCGTACTGCTACTACTGCTACTACAGCTATTACTACGCATAATTACTGAAACTTTCAACAATGCTAAAGGAATTGATGTCTCAAAACTTTGTTTGGATATTTTTTTTATGGGAAATGATGGGCGTGGGGGGGGGAAGGTTTCTCTCAAATCACTTTGACTTTTAAAAAGGGCACTATAACTTCCAATTTAAAATCAAATGAAATCCATCTGAATTTAATACGACGATCCATTCCATAAAAACCTTATATGCCCCCAGGGCATAACTAAAAGAACTTACCCCAGGGGGGCTGTGCCAACCCTGGAAGCATTACTATATATTCTTTACACTATTTTAAACAAAATTGCCATCGGACAATTTCAATCAGATGCATTTCATGAAAAGAGGGGTAGTTGGGTGGGGTGCTACTTGACCTCCATCACTATTGACTGGGAACTAGAACTTCCAATTTCAACCAAATGAGCCACCTAAAGCTTATACGACCATCCCTTTCATATGAACCTTAAATGCCCCAGGGACATAACTTACAGTTCTCGCCCTCAGGCTCTGGTGGTTTGTATCAACCTCTAAAGCTTATACGACCATCCCTTTCATATGAACCTTAAATGCCCCAGGGACATAACTTACAGTTCTCGCCCTCAGGCTCTGGTGGTTTGTATCAACCTCAAAAGCCTTGTTATATGATATTTGGACGATTTTGAATAAAAGGACTGTCTCAAAATATATATTGGATACATCTCAGGAAAACACGACGTCTTTGTGTGTGTGGGGGGGGGGGGGGTAGCTGCGCCCTGATCACTTTGACTCTTAAAAAGGGCACTAGAACTTATGATTACCAATCCAATGAGTCCCCTCCAAAGCATGTACGATCACCCTTTTTATAAGAACCTTTTATGCCCCAAGGGCATTACTTACAACCCTTTCCCTGAGAGCTGTAGGAGGGGGGGGGTTGTCTTCCTCACAGACATAATTTACGAAACCTTCAACTACGATGAATAAAATTGTTATCTTGAAATTTTGATTGGAGGTATTAAGGCAAATGCTGAACATGGAGAGGGGGGGGGGCTGTTTGCTGTCAAATCACTTTGATTCTTAAAAAGGGCATTAACTTCCAATTTCAAATCAAATAAGCCCCGTCTGATGTTTATACGACCTCCCATTCAATAAAAACCTTATATGCCCTCATAAAATAACTTACAACCCTATTCCCAGAGCGCTGGGGGGGTTGTGTCATCCCTAGAGACATTATTACATGTTCTTTGGACTATTTTGAAAAGAAAATCGCTATCTCATAATTTCAATCAGATGTGTTTGATTAAAGAAGGGGTTATAGAAGGGGGGGAGGGCTAAATTCCGTCCATCACTGTTGCCACTTAAAAAGGAACTAGAAATTCCAATTTTTAACTAAATGAGCCTCATATAAAGTTAAAACAACCATCCCTTCCATAAAAACCTGAAATACCCCCTGGGCATAGCTTACAACCCTAGCCCCTAATCTCTGGGATTTGTTCCAACCCCAAAAGCCTTGTTATATGATATTTAGACTATTTTGAATAGAATAGATATCTAATTTCTATTAGATGCATTTCGGGACAATACGACGTGCGTGTATGGGGGGGGGGTAGCTGCCCTACGATCACTTTGACTCTTAAACAGAGCACTAGAGCGCCTTATTACCAATCCAATGAGCCCCCTCCGAATTTTATATGAATACGCTTTCTATAAAAACCTTATATGCCCCCAGGGCATAACTTACAACCCTTGCCCTGAGGGCTGGGGGGATTTTCTCAAAGACATAATTTCCAGACTTTTTCAAATACATTGAACAAAATGGCTATCTCAAAATTTTGATTGGAAGTGTTTGGGGAAATCATAGGTGTGGGGGGGGGGGGGTCATTTGCCCTTTGATCACTTTCGACCACAGTTTATAGAATTAGATAATTCTATAAACTGTGCTTTCGACTAATAAAAAAGGCACTAGTCTTCTCAATTTCCAATTGAATGAGCCCTTTTTGAAGCTACTACGACAAAACTTTTTATAAAATCCTTATATGCCCCAAGGGCATAACTAACAAAACTTGTCCTGGCGGCTATGGGGGGGGGGTGTCATCCTCAAAGACATAGTTTCCAGACCTTTTAATTACGTTGAATAAAATGGCCATATCAAAATCTTGATCGAAAGTGTTTGGTGAAATGATGGGCGGGGGGGGGGGGGGAGTTCTCCCTCCAATTAATTTCGGCTATTAAAAAGGGCAATAGCCTTGTCTATCTAGGGCAATAGCCTTGTCTAATTTCCAATCGAATGAGCCCTTTTTGAACTTCTTACGACAACGCTTTCTATAAAAACCTTATATGCCCCCAGAGCATAACTTATGACCTTAGTCGTGATGGCTGTGGGGGGTTGTCCCCCTTTCAAGACCCTTCAATTACGTTCAACAGAATGGCTATATCAGAGAGAGAGAGAGAGAGAGAGAGAGAGAGAGAGAGAGAGAGAGAGAGAGAGAGAGAGATTCACCTATAAATCAAAATCACGGAAGAAAAAAGAGTAGTGAAAATATAACAACTTTAACTATTAGCACACACTATTAAACAATATCGTCGATAAACCATAAACGACATGGAAACTAATTACTAGCGACATATACTTAAATCAACTTAAATCATTAACAGCTTCCCAGAAGGTAACTTTTCAACCCACTCTTGAACTGGCTAACATTATCTGTAACCTTTATACCCTCAGGGAGTGAATTCCACAGCTGCGGTCTTGCAAAACGCGGAAATAAAGATCCGCAGGGAGTACTCCGAGCCTCAGATACTATCCCTGAAGAATGCCTAGTAGTTAGACTTAAAAATTTCTCAAAAGCACTCCGGTGAATAACGATTCAAACATTGATAAAAAAAAAAAATAGCTAGTTGATAGTCTTAGCTAATAAACACTTAGAATTTTCATTCTAGTGAAGCAACTCAAAGTACTATTTTCAAATCTCACATAATCTCCTAAGACACGAACAACTTTATTTTGCCAAATTTGAACTCTTTTAAAACTTGACACAAAATAACTAGTCCACAGCAAACAACCATAAGATTTACTGATAAGAGAATGATAGAGGATCATTAGAATTCTTGGTAGGAGCTCATTCCTTAGCCTTCTTATAAGACCCAATCCTCTTGCCACTTTTGCTGCTACTGCGTCACAGTGTAATTTCCAACTCAAATTGCAATCAAGATAAAAACCTAAATATTTTACACTAAAAGCTTGTTTTAAGAATACACCATTCAGACATATTTTATTATTTAAACTAATGGGAGTACCAATTCTACAAAAAATCATGAAATTCGTCTTAAAAACATTAACAGATAGGCCGCTACATCTGGTAAAACTTGCCAGTTCATTTAGGGCCTTATTTGCCTTTTCAATTAAAAGATTTTCGCAAGATGATGTTACTGTAAACACAGTGTCATCAGCAGAGGACGTGATTAGTGTCCCAGGAATATAAAATTGCATGGTATCTACATAAATTAGGTGAAGTAGGGGCCCAAGCAGTGAACCTTGTGGAACTCCGCAATGGACTCTATAACTTCTTGATTTGCAGCCATCAACATTCATTCTAAGTGTTTCCCCTCCAAGATAAGACTCAAACCAATTCAAAGATACATCCTGAACACCTTAACAACGTAGCCTTTTCAATAAGATCTTAAAAACAACAGTATCCAAAGCTTTGCTAAAATCTATGAAAATTGAAAGCACCAGCTCCCCACGTTCAAGCGCAGAGTTAACAAAATCTGTGAGATGGTGGACTGCATGTATCGTAGAATGGCCTTTCCTGAATCCAAACTGTGTTTCTGAGAGAAAGCCATGTAGATTCAGATGGTTATACAATCTTCTATGCATGACCTTTTCATATAGCTTTGAAAACAAAAACATCATCGAAATCGGTCTCCAGTTCGAAAGATCTTTCTTCAGACCTCCTTTATGCAAAGGGATAACCATGACCTCTTTTAATCGTGAACAAAACTCACCTTTTTCAGCGATAAGTTAATCAAATATACAAGGCAGGGCAACAAATATACCATAACTAATTTAAATGTTTGCAGATTGAGACCATAACTCCCAGATGAATTTGACTTCATCAATCCAATTATTTGCTTCATCTCCTCTAGATTAGTTTTAGCAATGTTCATGTTTATCCCCAAACCTCTTTCATCTTTAAAAGGCTCAGCAATTTTGCTGCTATCATTATTTGAAATTTCACTTACTGATTTACCTTTTTTTGAAAAATACTCACCAAAACATCAGAAATTTCCTTCCTTTCAACAACTATTCTGTCGTCAACTTTTAAGCTAGTTGGATTTTCATTTTTCTTGCCACCATTTAATAATTCAGTAATAATTTTCCACGTACCTTTCGTGTTCCCTTTATTATTTTCAAATTTCATCCCATAATATTTTTGAACACAAGATCTGTGAAGCCGATTAGTTTCATTACGAAGTTTTTTAAAGTCATTGAACACCTCATGTGACTCTGAATTCAAATAGAGTACGTACAAATCATCTCTTTTCTGGATTAGTCGAAGAAGCTCCTCTGTTACCCATGATTTTCTAGGAGTTTATTTCTTCAGCTTGACAGTTCTCTTTGGACATGTTGAATCAAATATCGGTTGAACAATACCTATAAACTTATCAAATGCAGCGGATGGACTTTCATACTCATCATAAACCTCTTGCCACGAAAGAACACTCAGTTCTTGCCTAAATTTATCAATATTCTCTTTTTTCAGTAGCTTTTTCTTTATTCTCTTTATTTTTGGCTTTTTGTACGTAGGACGGAAGTCACTGCCACCGCAGGAAAATGATCAGAAGACTCACTAATTATTACATCAGCATAAGAAGTAGCAAGTAGGCGAGATCGAACAAATATGTTATCGATTAATGTTGCTGAATGTTCAGTAACAAGCGTTGGAATTCCTACTATATTGATCATGACTAACCATAAGGGTAAAAAACTCTAGATTGTCATTATTCAAACACAAAAGATATAAAATAAAGTCAACCATGCAATAAACTCGGAAGTACTCAACTGGATCTCATCCAAAACTCGATCAAAACCAAGTGCAAACTCTTCCCATTAAGTTTGAGGCTTATATACCTCACTTATCAAAATCTTACTCCCGCCAATTTCCAGCTCAAGAGTAAGATTTTCAGCCTTACCTTCTATCCAAATGGAATAATCCTCCCTCACATTAGCCACAAGATGCTCCTTAACTAGAAATGCTAAACCTCCGCTTGCCATCGTCTTTCTATTTTTTACAATAAGCTGGTATCCTGGAAAACTAAAAAGTGACAAAGAATGTTCTGACGTTAAAAAAGTCTCACATAGACCTTTGATATCAAATCTGCAATTTGTACTATCATGCATCTGCAGAATTTCACGATACGATGACGTAACATGGCAATTTCAATGACCAAGACAAAACGAATTTTCATCAGCATTAGTTACCGAAGAAAGCCGATTTACATAACAGCTATCTCTATTCGGTCGAAATGTGATAGAAGAACTTTCCTCTGCAATATCAGCATTAAGAATATCTGCAGCTCGGAACGGATTATTTTCAAAGGTCTTTACTCTCTCACCACAACTTTAAGATAACTTGGCGCAATACAACTTCTAAAAAAAAAAGAAAAAAAAACAGCTAGTGAAAATATGACGACTTTTAACTATTAGTGCACACTATTAAGCAATATCGTCGATAGACCATAAACGACGTGGAAACGAATCTCTAGCAAGACGTACATAAATCCGACCTTTATCAGACCACACTTGCTTATTCCCATATTTATCCCGTTCTAAGTTCAGAACATCACGTCTTCGTTTCGTCAGATTTTCGGACACAAAAATACCTGTACGAGCTAATTTTGACTTTTCTTTAAAAACTTTAGAAGCAAGGTCTTTAGACTTGAATGTTACAGCTACAAGAGCAATTGCATCCTGTTTACTATTACCTTTGCTTAGATTTAATCTTTTAACTTCGATCACCTCTTGATTTGATATTTCTAGCTCCATTTTGTTTGTCACTATATCAAGAACTACCGACTTCAAGTCACTATTGGAAGGTTGTTTAACCCCATTGAACATGATACTATTTAATCTCTTTTATTGTTCATACTCATCAAGCTTTTGCTCTCCAACTTTAATCCGTTCCTCAATAAATGAGCATTGATTTTTTAAATGTTTTAAATTATTGGATAAAACAACAAATTTCGGCTCGAATTCAACAACTAATGCTCTGCAAATTTCACTTGAAATTGACGAGCTTTGCGCTTTGATTGCACTAACTGTGTCCTTAGAAAATAACTGTTTGCCGCCAACAGCTGCCAATTTTTCATCTAATCTCTGATCTATTTTCTGAGCAAGGTTTTCCATGACAGACTGAATTTCTTGTTTTGTCGCTGTAATCTTGGTAATAAGAGTGGTTGATGCCGAAAAGTTATGTAAATTGGTATTTTGTCTTTGCAAATTTCTTGCAAAGACAATTTCTTTGCGATTTCTTCAAACGCTCCCTTTACACCTTTTTTAGAGTTTTTCATAGCCTCAGCTTTATTGCATTCAAAATCTAAAATTTGGGACTCATTAACGAACTGGTTATCATGTTTACCGTAGCAGAAGCAGATACTTGTAATTTCTAGTTTTTTCATTTCCTTTCGGATCTATCACTTCAACAATACGTACAGGCCAATCAGGGTAACCTCGAAACCTAGCCAATGCCACCTTATGAACAGTAAATTTAGTCATCTGCTTAACTAGCCAGCAATTAGTTAGTAAAATAGCTTCGATAACACAAAAAGTTCGTACCTGTTGGTTGCACCGTAGACTTACAAGTCAGCCAAACTGTTCTTACTAATGTTTCAAGCTGAAAAAAAATTGAATAGAACAATAAATTATGCGAATCTCTCTTTAATGCAAATATTTTTCACCAATTAATTTCCTTGATCCAAAATCCTATTTGGATGATTTCGCAATTACTTACTGAACTTGTTGTGCAATCTGATTAAGCTCAAAGTTAACTTGTTTATGACCTTCCAGTACAAAACCTGAATGAATGCTCAAAATGTTTTATATATATTAAAATGTTGATCGGAAGCGTTTGGGGAAATGATGGGTGTGGGGGAGGGCATTCGCCCTCCGATCACTTTTGACTATTAATAAAGGTACTAGCCCTGTCAATTTCCTATCCAATAAGCCCTTTTGGAAGTTTCTACGACAACGCTTTCTATAAAATCCTTACATGCCCCCGGGTTATAGTTTACAACCCTTGCCCTGAGGGCTGTGGGGGAGTGTCATCCTCAAAGACATAATTTCTGGACCTTTCAACTACGTTGAAAAAAATGGCTATCTCAAAATTTTGATTGGATGTGTTTGGGGAAACGGTGGAGGTGAGAGTGGGGTTGGTTGCCCTCCAATCACTTTCGACTATTAAAAAGGACACTAGCCCTCTCAATTTCCAATCAAATGAGTACTTTTTGAAGTTTCTACGACAATGCTTTCTATAAAAACCTTATATGTCCTTAGGGCATGACTTTTAACCCTTGCCCTGAGGGCTGTGGGGGAGGGGTTGTCATCCTCAAACATCTAATTACCAGAACTTTTAACTACGTTGAAGAAAATGGCTATCTCAAAATTTTGATCGGATGTGTTTGGGGAAATGGTGGGCATGAGAGTAGGGTTAGTTGCCCTACAATCACTTTCGACTATTAAAAAGGGCACTAGCCCTTTTAATTTCCAATAGAATGAGCCGTTATTTAAGTTTCCACGGCAACGCTTTCTGTAAAAAACCTTATATGCCCCCCAGGGCATAACTTACAACCCTTGCCCTGAGGGCTCTGGGGGGAGTGTCATCCTCAAAGACATAATTTCCGAACCTTTGAACTACGTCGAACAAAATGGCTCTCTCAAAATGTGGATTGGATGTGTTGAGGGAAATAGTGGGTGTGAGAGGGGTGTTAGTTTTCCTCTGATCACTTTCGACTATTAAAAATGGCACAAGTCCTTCCAATTTCCAATCGAATGAGCCCTTTTCAAAGTTTCTACGACAACTCCTTCGATACGAAGTGCCCTGGTCTAAAACCAAAAAAAATAATAGAAAAATACGCTGTGCCAACATTGTTCTTTTCAAAGGCAGCGCTATTGCGCTGCCTATGAAAAGATGTTTACCGTGAATGTTTTCAAAGTCAAGCGGGTTGTTTCTATAGACTTGGCGATTGTTTTCCAGTGTGTCTGAACTTACATAAGTTCTTTGTCATGTTTAGTAAGTTTTATAACCGTAAGTTGTTGGAGAGGGTCACCATAAATGTTTTTTCAGGCAAACTGTTTTTTTTTATAGGCTGGGAGACATATTTCCAGTGGGTTCGGACTTACCATGAATGCTGTGTCATACTGTGTGTCATAACTTACCATTAGGGGCTTATTTGCTTGAGTTTCCAATTTATACAAAAGAATGTCAATATAAATAATTTTTTTGGCCAAGTAATGTTTTTTAAAGGCTCGGAGATTTATGTTCAGTGTGTCTGAACTAAAGACCTTGTAGTAATCCAGACACCAAATAACGCTATCTTGTTTTTTCAGTTACTTGCGGATGGCAAAAATATTACTAAAATCGCTAGTGTCGGGGACCAGGGGTGTAAATTTGCGAAAATAGGGGGGTTGGGTGAGGGCAAGGATGTCTTTTCAACTTTTAAAATTAAGATACGAAAAGGTGTTTTTAAATCAGGGGGGGGGGATATTTTTGGTATTATAGTACCAAAAAGGTATTTTTCAAAAAACCAGTGGTGGCAATTGCCCCCTTCCTATCTCTAATTTGCACTCCTGTTGGGGAAACTTGCCATTCAGATGCAAATGCACAGAGGTAAAAAAAAAAATTATGACTATAATGGACATGCTATCCACGGGAAATCTGATTCGTGTCGGATAATGTGATTTTGCCAAAATTTAGAGTTTATTTAGCTTAAGGTCTTTGTTTTGAACCTATCATAAAAAAAATTTAGTGGCCGCAATCTCGTGCATTGATGGTTTAATATTCTTAAATAATTTTGACATAACTCACCCGTTCTTACAAATCTGGCATCTCCGTCGGTAAATTCCTATTTAGTTGTCTTTTCTGCTCCCTCGCCTCCCGAAACGTAGCTTTACGGGATTAACTTCTACACAAAAACTGTTTTCTATTCCCTCTGAACTTGTATTAAAACAAAACTCTGCTCCTGACTTTAAATAAAAAGTTTTTTTTCAGGTGTCGAAAAAGAAGCTACGGAAGAAATCTTTTTTCCATCCACCTTAGGAAATGCACTGGAAAAGTCGAAGTACTGCTACTCACGAGCACTTTATTTTGGAAAACAATTGCAAAATTTTTCCGTAGTCAAACGACGTAAGCATGGTAAACCTAGAGAAGAAGACGAAGAAAATAGTAAGAAAACGGATTATGATATACCTGGACTTCTTCGAAGACTAGGGAACATACATAATGACCTAGGTGTATATTATATGGATTTAGTGACGTCAGTGGGTGAAGATGATGGTATGGATATACAGGAGTATTTGGTAAAAAGTAAAGAGTGTTTAAAAAAAGGTTTTGACTATTTTGAAGAAATAAGAGATTCCTGTAATATGGCATTATTGAAATCAAACTCTGCAAGATTATATAGATTGCGAAGTCACTTAGAAAAGAGACAGATAGATAATGAAATGTCTCCCAAGGAGCAAAGCTATATTTCTTCTGCAATCGAAGCATATAAGAAAGCATTAGAATTTTTAGGAAAGCGTGACTATAACCCGGGTATTTGGGACGCTGTGCAGTGGGATTTGTCTACCACTTCGTTCAATGCTGCTTGTGTACTACAAGAGAACCCACCTTTGAGCGTTAAAAGTGCAAGTGATATAGAGCGTGAAGTAGCTTCCTTGTTTCTGTCTTGTTTGAAGTATTCTCAAGTGGAGGATTCCTGCTCACGGCTGCCGCTTTATCAATACCGAATTGCAACGATTCATCTTCGACTCGCAGCCCAATATCACTCATCTCTTAAGTAAGTTAAGTTATTAATATAACTGAATGCAGAAAGAATAGGGATATGGTGATATCCCTATTAACATTTTTCTCAAGGCCCCGCTCTCGGGAAAAATAGAAAGTGCTGACCTTAAAAAAAGCACATTAGTTGTATTTTTGACCCATCCCTCGGAAAATATCTTTTGTCCTTCCCCTATCCCTAATACAAGCCAGACGTGTTTAGATTTAAAAGAGTTAACATAGGTAATAGTAAAGGCATGTGCTCTCGAAAGACATATTAGCCAGTTATATATGGTGACTAAAAAAACTTTTACTTTTTTGGATGCTGACCAAATGGTACGCGTTGCTCCTGCACGGGAATGCAATGCGTGGTTTGGGGAAAATCATTCGACTCTTCTCGTGTTTTTCCCCAAGATTTCTCCCATTACCCATTTAGAGATGGGTTGACTCTGGCTGAGCTTACAGAGTCACACCATTGACCACCATTCCAAAGCAAATAACCAGCCACACCAGGACTCGAACCCCTGTTCTAAGGTTTTTAAACTGACTTTGTTTTTTGTGACTAAATACAAATTAAATAAATCTAGCTATATCTCTATGTGGACGGCACGTGGCAATTATTATTGATGAGTTTCCAGTACTTACACGCGCTGGATTTTTTCTCCAGAGACCTAAAATTTCAAAAAAGGATGGTAATTTCGAAAAAATGGAAAACACTAAAATTTACGGGAGAAAAAAAGTATTTCAAAATTTAGAGGGATCCAAAGGCCACTTCCTCTGTATACCTCCCTGCTTTCTTAGGATTACTTTGTTCTTGTTAAAGGAGTAGTTTTTCTTCTACTCTTGCTGCTCGTTTATGCATTATAGGTTCTTTTGCTTTCATGAGGAGATTTAGCCTACGAACATTTGGGAAAATTCTAATTTCTTAATTTTTATTTTTCCCTTTCATTCCTTTGTTGTTTCCCCTTCTTCTAAATCAATAGTGTTTAATTTCCTGTGAGTTATTTTTGTGTAAGGGCATTAAGGACATTTTAGTATCCTAGATGACAGTGGGAACAAAATGAATGCACTTTTAGAGGTTTGGCGAGTTCAGGGTGCTAGAATAGGTTTGAAAATTAATGTTTGGAAAACTAAGTCGCTAAGGCTAGGAATAAGTGAAGATGAAAAGGTGATGTTTGGTAACGAAAAGATTGATCAGGTGGGCAGCTTCACTTACCTTGGTAGTATTATTAGTAAAGACGGCTGGAGCAGTGAAGATGTTAAAAGTAGAATAACCAAAACTCGGGGTGTTTTTTTTTGCAGTTGAAAAAGGTTTGGAAGAATAGGAAGATAAGTCTGTGAACGAAGAATAGAAGCTACAGTGACGATAGTGGTCAAATAGGGTTCATAAGCATGGGTGCTCCGAAAAACGGACGAAGATTTATTAGATGTTTTCCAGAGAAATAGCCTTTGGATTGTTTTGGGTACCCGGCTGACTGACCTTATTTCAGGCTTTGAATAGATTAGGATGGAGGAGGGGTAGGCGTAGCGGTGTTGGCCTCAGGTGACTTGCTTTTGCGGTGAGTTGCTAGTAGTAGTAGTAGTAGTTGTAGTAGTCTGTGAGAACGCGAAGATTTCAATATAAGGATCTTAAAAATCTTTTGTCTTTGAAGTTACTTCCCCAACCTTTTGAAATTGTCTGATACCCTAGAATCCCACTTATGTTCCTAAGTCAACTCGTTATTTTGATTTTTTATATCATATCTATATAACTGTTGTCTCTGATTATGTTCAGGGAAAAAACATCTAGGGCAAAGTTCCTTGAGACACAGTGTTGTCGTCTTTAGAAAAATACTGTTGCTTGTTTTCTCTCTGGAGTTTTGTTTTGCTAAGGGAGTCTGTTAATTCCGTTGAACAAATATTCAATAGGTAGTTCAGTTTGAAGGTTTATGCATTTCAAGTCTGAAAATGAAATATAGAAGCAATTGGCCTCACAAGGTCTGCTGCCCAAATTAATGAATTGTGCAAAGAGCAAGAGACAATATCACCAACTTTTAATGTTTTTGGCAAAATTTCATAACAAGATCTATTTATAATTTTAAGATTAATTTTTTTATCCGTTTTGTAATCTTTTCTTTGTTTTGCTTTTTGTTTCTTTTTTTCTTTTACAGGCGTGCAGACGTTAGCTCTAGTGCAGTGACGAAGATCAGACAATTAGCTGAAAAGCATTATAAGCAGGCAGCCGATTCGTTTCTGGACATGGAGTTTTTAGCTAAATACCTTGCTGTCCAACTGGAGCGATGCGATCTTATTCTTTGCGGTGCAGGTTTGTTTACCTTTTTACAAGGAAATAAATTAGATAAATTTTATGCAGCAAGCACTATAGCCACGCACCGGGGGTGTGAGCTGTGGCATAACTAGAGGGTGTAGACCACCCAAGGTGGCACTTTCTAGCGGGTGGCAAGGAGAGAAGAGAGCAAAAAGAGCGGAGTTTCACTTTTAAAGTATTTTACGACCACGAAAGATGGAGCTCCCATTTGTGAAGACATCAAAACTATCTGTCGAAAGATTGGGGGAGAGGGTGGTCTGGATTAAGAAGTGGAAAAATCTCCTCTGAGAATCTAATACTACCTGCTAATTCCAATAAAACCTTCGAATTTTGAGGACCTGAAGGATTTTGGAAAATGGCTTAGAAAAATATCAGCGGTGGTAGCTGCAACCTAGTAAAGAGATGGCACATAGTAACCGGGCGTTTAAAAAGGCGTTTAAAAGAAAGCTGTCTTGTGAGAAAGAATTATAGTTCCCCACCTTGAACAACAAGGAAAATAACTCTTTTGTATGGGAAGCACTAGACGTGATCCCCTGTTTGATTCAAGAATATGGTTTTTAATCAAGGAAAAGAAAGAAACCGTTATTGGCACTCTTTTTATTTAGCGGAGGGAGGGGCTTAGGCCCAATATTTAAGTTGGTCAAACTGCTTCCAAATACACAGATTACTTGACAATTATCTATATTCATTTTAAAATTTTTATTTGGGCATCAATTTTTTTAATTTTTGAGCGGAATAGGATCCGATAGAAAAGTTTTGACAAAAAAGTGTCCTTTTAATGTTGTAAAATTAAATTGAAAAATCAAAAATTTTATGAGTCTAAGAAATGTTTTTTTTTTCTGTAATATCGGTCACTATCTCGGTTTCTTTTTTATTGCTGTTGCTGTTTTGGCAAATAACATTCAATCCTTTCTAGTCGAGGATTGGTAGCCTCACTCTTATTTTCGGTAGCTCTCAATTGTAAACCAAGATTAGCCTTGTAATATTATTTTGTTGTGTTGTCATTAATGTAATTTTCAATAAAAATACAGCTACTCTTACTGCCTACCCAGTGTTTGCATTTTTATGCCAAAAAAATTAAAATTGGCCACCTTCTTGAATGACGCTCACACATTTCACATTAGGTTTTTTCTCAGCAATACAATTATCCAGATCCTTAATACTAACTGTAAAAGTTGCTATGATGCACATTGCTATTGAATTGTGATTATCATTGATGTCCCTTTTTATAAAAAGGATCTTTATACAATTATACAAGCGATTGTATAGCCCGATTTGAGTGATCGGTATTCAAGAAACTATGTGAATCTCATTGAGCCATACGCATAGCTAGGAGAAGAGGGTGGTTTAGCTATCCATTTGAAGCTAAAAGAATTTAAAATATTTGTTTATATATTTAAAAAGGAATTTTAAAAGAAATATTTTGAATTCGCCATCTTTTTTTGTCTAAGACAACGGAATTCTAGTAAGTTAAGAAATTTAAATAGGTTTTCTGAAGGGAAATTACCAAAACAATTCGAAAATATATACAAAACCTGGTTTTAACAACTAAAAAAAGTTAAATCCAATCCTTTTGCCTTTCTCTTACTCTTTTTTTTGGATGGAGATCTCTCTCTCTCTGTCTCTGGCTCTCTCTCCTCTTTGCTGACTTACTCACTCAATTTGCAAATCTTCGTATAGATGAAGATCACCGGCTCAAACAAGCACGTGCTGCCATCTCCTGTTACTTTAGCTGTCACTCTGTGCTGCACAAGATGTCACAAATGTATTTTGTAGCGCTTGGTTCCGGAGAATCAACCGAAGATCAAGACAAAGACGAAGCTGACGTTGTCCTTCGAAGTTTTTTGAAAAATTTATTAAAAACTCTTCTTCAAAGCATACAGCTGCATTTGCAACAATCCAAAAAAAACAAAAAGTAAGCTCTTGTTTTTTTTATTTAGTGAAGCTACAGATATTAGGAAAGAGAGTGGAAATTTAACTCCAAGTCCTCTATCCTCCTACAGATTGGGTACAGCTCAAAGAAAATTAATTGACTTGTATTGGCGAAAAGAAAACAATGTTCTTAACTAAAAGAAGAAGAAATTACATACAAGAAAATTTTCAAATGGCATTTCGACATTTTGGGGTTTTGCTGGTAATTTTAAGGCATTATTGTTATGCAATTTTGGGTAGTTATTTTTAAGTATTAAATACCCTTCCAATATTAATGGCATAACAATAACATTTAAGGAAGCCCGAGACGGTCAATCATTTTGATCAAAAGCTTCCTTTAATCGATTGATTCAAGCATGATTGACCATTTACGAAACTGTTTGACGCCTGAGTCAAGCGTGGACGGTGATTGATAGAAAGTTTGAATCACTCAGTCGGTTGAAGAGGGTGACTGACCGTCTAGACTAGTTTTGTTCAAGTGTTGCGTCAGTCACGCGCCAAGCAATGGAAGACACATCGGAAGTAAGCAAAAATGCGGAACGCGAGCATGTCTGTTTATTAATAGGGGTATACCGGGATCACCCTGAGTTACGGAAAGTTAAACGTAATGACTATTATAACGAAATAAGAAAAGTTTGGCATTTGACAGGATTTTGCGAGCGGTAAAGACATTGAAACTAGATTTTACAGTTTCCGAAATTCCTGTAGTCCTCTTGTTCTGTATCGCAAAGAACGTTCAATAAGTGATAATAGGGAAGCGATTTCTCATCCTTGGACCAACCATTGGACCTTGGTACCACTCCTTGGACCAACGATGTTTCCTATTTTCTTTTTGTTTTCGCTTGAGTGCAACCAAAGTATATGCAAGAAAAGTCAGATAAGTATTAGACTGCATTTCACACACGGTAGATACTTCACTACCTGGCTCTCAACTGAAACTAAAAATCGGGCCCTGAGTTAAAAATATATTTGAAATTAGCTTTGGATGGAAGGGTTGATTGAAGCACACGTCAATCGATTTACGGAAGCTTTTTGATCCAAATGATTGACCGTCTCGGGCCTCCTGTACACCAATCTGAGAATACAAAATGTAGGTTTTGTCAGCTTTTATTTAAAGAAAGTCTGCACCCATTGGAAAAGAGAGTTTGCCGATCAAGTTCAAATTACAGTTTTGATGTGACGTATAATTTACTTTTATGGTCAAAGTACTCTTTGGAACAAAGTTCTTAACTGAAAGAAACTTATCAGAGAAATTAGTAAAAGAAAATTTGTGAATTTTTCGGTTTCACTGGCAATTTCAAGGTATTTTTCTTATTTTTGAGAATTATTTTTTTAGTTGAGCTTATTGTTTTTGAGAGCCTTAAGCAAAGCAAAGTTTTGGGTGTAAAACTGCTCCTTCGTGGGAGAAGGGCTTGGTATTTCGGACTGTAACTGTCCATGTGATTTATGACGCTCCCTTCTGTGTAACAGTTCACGTCAGCCTCGTTTCTGAAATTCTACCTCAACATGCCCTGCTCGCAAAATGGATGTTATTCCTAGGTTGATCTATTAAAATTGTTAAGAATGAATCATCTCTTCAAATTTCAAAGAAAAGAACTTCTCTTTTATGGACAGTATCACACATTTTTTTTCTTTTTTTTTAAATTAAAACTCAAATAACCGAATTCTTCGTGTTTGGTTTAATGGTATCATTTTATTCCCGCTGAATAAGTGGTTTGGTGTGATATTAATTCAAAAAGAATTTTGATCCACAGAAAAAGTTTTTTCAAGAAAAAGTCAAGAGCAACATTAGACCAAAGACAAGGAGAAATAAAGTCAAATAATTACAATTCAAGCTTAAAACGAACATAAATCCAATATCAATAAATAAACAAACCCCAAAAACGAGCAGAAATTACTATAAATGGTCAAGTCAATCTTAAAATGAACTAAAACTTCCATAAACAGGAGTTAATGGAACGCACTCCTTCCTCCAAAGTCCACTAAAAATAAAACATCATTTGCGCTTTAGTACCTTTATTAAGTTTTGATTGTGTTCAGAACCCTTCTCACCATTCCCTGAAGGTTTCAACTTAGTATCCTTAGCTGCTCCTGGGTGTTGTAGATACGCCCTTTTGAAAACTTGTGTTTTGAATTATCTCAGCATGCATTGAAATGTTCAATTTAGTACCCTTAGCCGTTCTTGAATTATTGCAGGTGCGCTATTTCGACAACTTGTCTTCTGATTTAGTTCAAATATGTCCTGAAACTTTCAACTAAATACCCCCGTTTCTGATATTTTGCAGATGTGCCCTTTTTTGGCCACTTGGATGCATATTGTGTCTTCATTTTTTTTAGCACCTTCCTCACTATTAACTGAAAGTCTTAAATCAATACCATTGGAAGTTAATAAGATATTGTAGATATTCCCTTTTGACAACCTTGATACAAATAGTGTCTTATGATTTAATTAAATATCCCTCTCAACTTTCCATAACCTTTTCAACTTAACACGCCTAGCTGCTTATTGAGTCATTGCATATATGCCAATTTGACAGCCGTCTTGAACTGGATGGCTTTTGATTTAGTTCAGTATTCCCTGAAATTTCAAACTCAATACCCTCATCCATTCCTGGGATATTGCAAAAGTTCCTTTTTTACGACATTGACGCACATAATGTCTTTTGACTTTATACAGCGCCCTTCTCAAAATTTTCTTAAAAGTTCCCGATTAATACCCTTAAAGGTTCCTAAGATATTGCAGATATGTCTTTTTGACAACCTGGAGGCACAGGGTATCTTGTGATTCAGTTAAATACACCCCTCATCATTCCCTCAAAGTTTCAAATTCATATCCTTAGCTGTTGCCGAGATGTTGCTGACACGCTCTTTTGACATGCTGAAAGCATAGAGTGTGTTCAAGATTTATCTCAACATGCATTTTGAACGTCTCAACTTAATACCCTTAGACGTTCCTGAAACGTTGCAGATACACAATTTTGACAACATCGATGCACATAGTTTCTTTAGATTTAGTTCAATATCCCCTCAACATATTCTGAAAGATTCAATTAAATACCCTTAGCCATTCCTGATAAATTGCAGATGGGGCTTTTTAACCACTTCGATGTATATAGTGTCTTCTGATTTAGTTCGATATTTTCTTAAAATTCCGTTAAATTTTCGAATTGATATCCTTACCTGTTTCTGAGACATTGCAGATACGCTCTTTTGATAACCAGGATGAAGATGATGTATTTTGACGTAGTTCAGCATTCCCTAAAAGTGAGCCATTCCTGGGATATTGACCGCCTGGATGCACACAGTGTTTTTTTTTATTTAGTTTAACATCCAGTCACCATGCCCTGAAATATTTCAACTTAATGCCCTTAGCTGTTATTTAGACATCGTAGATACACCCTTTTGACAACCAGGATGCCCATAATATCTTTTGATTTAGTTCAGTAGCCCTTACAACATGCCCTGAAAGTTTGTAATAGTCTTAGGTGTTTTTGAAATCTTGAACAGGCGCCCTTTTCATAATGTGGATACAAATAGTGTATTATGATTTAGTTGTACATCCCACACAACATTTCTTGAAAGTTTCAAGTTAATACCTTTAGCCGCTCCTGAGATATTGCAGATTTGCCTTTTTGACAACCTGAATGAACATAGTGTCCTTCGATTTTATTCATCACGTTTATTTGATTATATTTATTCATTATATTTATAATATAATTACGTATATAAGTTTGTTATTATATCACGTTTATATAATTTTCTCTTTATATTTCTTAGACATATCCCCTGAAAGGAATGGGAGGTAGGGGTTCTCTTTAGGTCTCTCTTGTTGATCACATTGTTGTGTGGTATAGTTTCTTCACCTTCTTTACATCTTTTTTTTTTATAATAGATTCCCATATTGGTTCAATTTCTTTTTGATAAACTGCAAAATTATCGTTATTAGTCAGATGTAAATGACGATGGAGATCAAAGTTTTATTCGAGAAACGAAAGACAGAGTTGTTTTAAGAGCAAATTTAATTTGAATTAAAATTATATTATTGCCAGTAAATTAATATTCTCGGGTTTTTCCGTACTTTTTTTTCGGATGATCATCAAAAAATCTGATTTTCTTTTTCTTACTATCAAATTTGGGATTTCCAAGTAGACAACACGTTCAATTTTAGCAGTAAGCGCTTGAAGTTGGAGTAATTCTGAAACCAAGGTCGAGCTCACGGTATGTGGGGAGGGGGGGGGGGGGTAATTCTCTGTTTTACCCTCTCCTACCAAAAATATGAATGTTCCTATAAAAATGTGTTACTTTTGGTCATTATTATTTGTCTGAGGGGGGAGGGAGATAAAGCAGGGTGCTACGATCCAATGCCATCGTTATTATATTTTATTGGGGACGGGATATTTATATTTATATATATATATATATATATATATATGGATATATATATATATATATATATATATATATATATATATATATATATATATATATATATATATATATATATATATATATATATATATATATATATATATGGATATTTATATATATATATATATATATATATATATATATATATATGGATATTTATATATATATATATATATATATATATATATATATATATATATATATATATATATATATATATATATTATATATATATATATATATATATATATATATATATATATATATATATATATATATATATATATATATATAAATATCCATATATATATATATATATATATTATATATACATATTTATATATATATATATATATATATATATATATATATATATATATATATATATATATATATATATATATATATATATATATATATATATATATATATATATATATATATTATGGATATTTATATATATATATATATATATATATATATATATATATATATATATATATATATATATATATATATATATATATATATATATATATATATATATATATATATATGACGTGGTAGGTATATATATATACCTACCATGGTATATATATATATGACGACCTGTTTTCCATTTAGCCTTAGACGGTTGGCCGAAAAGGACAATCTTCGGCAATCTGTTATCCTTCATTCGCACAATGTGCCCTAGCTATCTCAACCTTTCTTTCATCATAGTCCTAGAAAGCGGTATTGAACCACATTTTTCGTACAGCCTGCTCTTTTGAAATACGGTCAGTCAGCCGGGTACCCAGAACAATCCTTAAGCAATTTCTCTGGAAAAGCTTAAGGAATTTCTCTGGAAAAACTTTCCAAGATGGAAAAGCTCGTCCATGCTTCAGAGCCATATTTGACCACTGTCATCACTGTAGCCTCTAATATTCCTATCTTGGTTTGCAGACTTATCTTCCTATTCTTCCAAACTTTTTTTAACTGTGGTGAAACACCCTGAGCCTTGGCTATTCTACTTTTAACATCTTCACTGCTCCCACCATCTTTACTAATAATACTACCACGGTAAATGAAGCTGCCCACCTGATAAATCTTTTCGTTACCCAACGTCACCTTTTCATCTTCAATAATTCCTAACCTTAGTGACATAGTCTTCTTAACATTAATTTTCAAGCCTATTCTAGCACCCTGAATCCGCAAAACCTCTAAAAGTTCATTCATTTTGCTGAAATTTTCCTGTGCTTAAAATTTCCTGTGCTCCTTAAGACAAAGTTTATCAAAATAATTCATATAAAGGAGGATAGAACAAAACCCTGCTTAACTCGTGATTTAATACAAAACCAGCTGCTAACCTCATTTCCTACCTTAACCGCAGCAGTGTTATTCTCGTACATAGCACTAATCACTTTAATGTATTTGTCTGGTCTACCATACAAGGATAAAACCTTTGCTAAAGCTCTTCTATCAACAGAATCGTACGCTTGCTCATAATCTATAAAACTGGGGACTAAAGGTGTTTGACAACTCAGGCACTTCTCAATTATTAACCTAAGATTGAAAATTTTGTTGACAGATCCTCTCCCTTTTCTAAAACAGCACTTTTCTTCTTTTAAAACTTTGTCTACGGCATCTCAGTCTAAAAAGTATCATATTACTAAGTAATTTGCTACCTACAGAGACCAGACTAATGCCTCGATAATTACCACACTCACTTTTATCATCTTTCTTATAAAGTGGCTTAATTAAGGTTTTCGTAATCTTTCGTAATCTTCGTAAATCTTAATTAAGGTTAGGTACATCTTCTTTTTCAAAAATCATATTCATAATCTTCAGTACTTATTTCTGACCTCAGAGCCACCATATTTAAGAAACTCATTTACCATGAGCACCTGGATCCTTATTATTTTTTAATCCTTTTAGTACTTTCGTTAATTCTTCCTCACAAAACAAATCTTCCGTCACATCCAAGGTATCACATACTTTTTCATTTTCCTCTATATCTTTTCCTGCAACTCTATCTCGGTTAAGCAAAATTCTCTGATTCTCGTCCTGGAGTCTACCAACAACATAACTTTTCGGTAGGTAGCTACCCTTCCGAAATTTCAGCTTTAAATTAACCCTAGAGACTACTAGAGGGTGATCTTTACTTTTAACATCAATAACAGCACTCCTATATACCCTAGTATCTTGTATTGATCCTGCCAGTCTTCGGTTTACTATAACATAATCAATAAGGTTTGCTGTCTTACCATCACGTGAATACCATGTTAAATTATGAGCCATTTTATGACCAAACACCGTGTTGGTTATAACTAAATTGTTATGCCTGTAAAATTGCAAAAGTCTGTATCCATTGCTGTTTTCTTTTCCTACACCAAGTTTACCTAGGCTAGGATACCATATATCCCTATTTCTACCGACCTGGGGGTTAAAATCTCCTAGCAAAAACATCATATTTCTACCTGGGACCCTGTCTATTTGCTCATGTAACTGTAAGTAAAATTCATCTGAGTCACTAGTATCTCCGTCAGTCGGTTCTACAGGGGCGTATACTACTATAACTGATACCCTGAACTTTTTAGTCATAAAATGAGCAATTAGTATTCTATTATAAATACCTTCCCAGTCTAAACAAGACCTATCAGCTTCCTTATTCATCATGAGCCCTACTCCCTGTCTATGTACCCCATCCTTCCTGCCTGAGTAAACAAAGTCTTTATCACCTAATTTCATGCTTCCTACCCCTGGGATATGAGTTTCTGAAACTGCTAATAAGCCCAGTTCGAATCGTCTGAATTCGTCAGTCACAATGTCGATACGATAATCATTTTTTAACGTCATAACATTCCAAGTTCCAATTTTCATGTTCTTTAAATCATTGAAATTATGTTGGCCTCAGGAAAAGTAATGATCCCGGATACCAGTGCAGGGCGGGGATCACATATCTTCTCAAGTCTACACCGAAGTGCTTAAGCCGGCTTAGAAACGGTCAGCAAGATGTCCCTGGGACCTCCAGTATGAATGAAGGCTTTGTGCAATCTTGGGCCCATCTTGGTCGCAACATGGTTTTCAGCACTTGGCGATGCTCTTCTATCAACAAGAGTCGAAATCCTGCACAGACAATCTAAAGCCTATTACCTCTGACTCGTTATATATCCATGCTTACAAATATTATGCTAGTACGGGGAGGCAGCCCATAGTAGATAAATTAACTAGGAAGAGGTTTTTCATCCCGAAAACGCCCATCAAAACAGACCGAGCCCAGAAGAATTGTCCATGGAATCCGATGCAAATGCTGTGTCGTTTACCAGGCTATTACCACTCCTCAAGAAATAATATGCTATAAGCCAATGTGTTTTCTTGGTTATATTTAAGCTTCAAAAATTAACCCGCAAATGAATGCAGTTTCTATATAGGTCTCGATGAAAGCAGTTTATATATAAAGAAGAAAAAGGAAATTTATTTGATAATTAAGGCCGTGGGTCCAACTGTTATTTTATAGTTAAGCGTTACTTTTTCTGTTTCCGAATTCCGTTTAATTTAGCCCCCCTCCCCCTAAGTAAATAATTCTGGGCATAAACCTGACTGGAAGTATATTTATTGCGTTTATCTTGTCATTAAACTTCAAAATATATGTATGGAATAAAACCCAGGTGACGGCGTAGGACAATTTTTTGATTGTTTTCCAAAATTTCGAAAAATTGGAGATTTCTTCTTTTTCTTTCAGTGTTTATATAATTTAGTCTTTATATTTCTTGAAAACCCTCTCTTCCTCCCCCCCCCCCTCCTGAAGGAAGTGCATGCGTTCGCGCTTAATTATACGGTTACCTTTTTATTTGCAAGGTCTCTGAAGTTGATACAAATACACACAAAGAAGTGTATCAGGTTCCTTTGAAAGTTTTAGATTTTTTTCAAATTTTTCATGTTCCCCTAAATTTTGAAAAATTCAAGATTTCTTTGTTTTTCTTTACAACTTTCATATTTTTGTATTTTAAATATTTATTAGAATACACTCCCCCTTGAAATAAGTTTATACGTTTGCGCCTGATTATGGGGCTATTTTTCTATTTGCAGGGTCTCTGAAGTTGATGTCACTAAGCTTAAAGAAGTTTATCAGGTTCTTTTGAAAGTGGATCAAAAGCCTCCTTTCTTAGAATTTCTACAGAGCTTTGATTTGGCTTTCCAGAAAGCTTTTGAACTTATGAGTTCTACTAATATCATATCAAAAAGCGAATAATATAACTTGTATAGATCTTTTAATTATTTTATATTTTGTGTGTATGTTAATAAATTAATAATCAAATGTTATTCGTTAATTAAGGCGCAAAGCTGTAGTTGCATTAAAGCAAAATAAAATCTAAATGAAAATTAGCAGAAAATTTCGCAGTTTAAACTCTCATCAAACTAGGTTAAATTTATTGCAAGGTTTTTACAAGAAGTCAGTATAGCTGTTTTCTTTAATTTAATTAGTATTTGTATAAGTAATTAGTATTCATCTAGTAGTTAGTGATATCAATTAGTGACTAGTAATCACAAATCAATTGATATTAACCAATTGAGTGATTTGTAGCAATTGAGTTGGTAGGCTATAAATATAACATTCAATTCGTAATCATTAATCAACTAGTGATTCAGTTTAGTTGTTTAGCAGCGCCTCAGTTTCTGACTGTTGAAACAACTTTCTAGATTAATTTCACCTTCTTTACCTATAACTTCTTAGAACAGTGGTTCCTAACCTTTTTTTTTTTTTTTTTTACTAAATCTGACTTGAAATTTTTTTAACAAACATTTAAAGACATTTTGCAAGTTATTGTTATATTTCACAAAACAATTATTAAATCTAAGTTTGATACATTTTTTTCATAATTTAAATGGACCAGAACATTTTGCATTGGTATTTTTTAAATAATTTATCATGAACATGTATGGACAGAAAACTTAATGCTTCTCAATGAGTCCTTGAGCTTGAATATTTGAGCTAATCTTTTAAATCTGGACCAAATTCTATTTGTTTATTTATTCTATGTTTGTTCTTGATTAATACATAGGATGACAATGCCCTCTTAACAAGTACTGGGCTGTGGAAACGCAACAAATACTTCAGGGCTTTATCACATATGCGCTTATATTCTTTCCTTGTTCGGGCCCAGAACTCATAAGATCTACATGTTTAAACTCGAAACCCAGAGAATCATCTGTCGAAATATCAATTAATGCCTCTTTATCTGAGATTGGCAAGCTGGTTGCTTGCTCAAAAAAAAAAGTTTGATCAAGGGGATTTAAGTTGTTAAAATACAGTTGTTGCTAGAAGAATATTAAAAAATAGAGCTAATGAAATCTACTACTATCATACCAAAAACGGCTAGCATAACTAATTCAGGTCTTAATTATTTTGTATATTATGCATATATTAATAATATAAGAGCTTTACACATTTTTATTGCAGAAGGTTATCCCCCCTCCCTCTAAAGCTACGAAAACGAAGAGAATGACAGGCTACTTATTGCAAAGGAAGCTGAAGGAGAAGCCGTTGTCAAGAAAGAATGTATTGAGTTTTTTACTCGAAATTTTTTGAGCATTTTTAATAACCCATGAACCTTACAATCCCATTGCAAAAGTCTACCTGTTTATTTATTTATTTAATTTTTTCATAAAGATATGTACATGACAAGAAATTATATGCCCCTACACGAAGGAGATGGGTGGAATAACCAATGATCCAGGGCATAATGTGTACATTAAGGTGCAAGACTTCTGTTCAAATAAAATGAAATCAAACTTAATGAGAAGTGCGCAGAGAACTGAGAACGTAAAAGTTTCTCTAAACATCGTAGATATTTAGTCATTTAGATATTTAGATTGCAAACAGTCAGTTTAGTTGTTTTTAATAATTCAATTGATATTTCAATTTTTAATTTATTTTCAATTAGTAGCCAAATTAAAAGATAACATCAATTAGTGATGAGAAAATCAATCAATAATAATCAATTGCATGAATTGTAGCAGTTAAGTTATTGGCCGTAAATAATTTAATTTGCTATTTTATATACAACTTTTCATATTTATTTCAGTTTCTTTACGTACAACTTCCTGGAAGAATATGCATTTGAGCGAATGCTTTCTTTTAATATCAAATAAAAACGATTAACAAGGCTGGTATAGGTCTTTAATTGTTTCGTATGTTAAGTATATTTTAATAGATTAATAATACAAGTTTTACACTGTCATATGGCACAAGGTTGCCTGTTTCTTTTATAATTTATTTATTTCATAAAAAATGCCACAAATGACAGGTCACTTATTACGAAGGAATTTGGAGGTATATACTGTGACCTGGTCGTAATGTGTTTATTAAGGTGGAAAATGTCGGTTGAATTAAAGTAACTTCAAATTTAATTATAAGTTTGTAGAGGATTAACAGTATAGAAGATTGTCTAAGTATATGAAAGTATGCAAGATTTGTGTAAACAGTCAGTTAAGTTATGTTTAATAATGTAATTAACGGTTCAAAGGACAATTTATACTCAATTCGTGATTAATAATAATATCAGTTAGTGAATAGTATTAAATCAGTTAGTAATAACCAATTGAGCGATTCAAAGTAATTCAGTTACTAATTAGTAACAATTATTAGTCAGTTAGTAGTAACTATTGTTTAATTAGTAATCATTAATTAATTAGTAAATTAGTTTATTTATTTTAGAATCACCTCAGTTTCTGACTGTTGAAACAACTTTTTAGATCAATCTGAAATTCTATATAATTGTCTAGGGTTGTTAAAAAAAGCAAAAAAAAAGAAATTGAAAACCTTTCCGATTGTCTTCCAAATGATTTGCTTTTCAAAAGTCTTATTTCTTGTGCATGGAGTTTATTTCCATTGAAAGAGCAAATGAGTTAAAGTAAAACAAAAAATGACTAATATATTATAATGCAGCTAATATAATTAGAATAAAAACAATTATGCAAATTTAGTACAGAATTTTTTTTATTTTACATTCAAAACTATTCTTCTACGTGACGCCCAAGATACAAAAATAAAATATAAACTATTTTCTTTTAAGACAACATAGTAAACGAAAATAATTTTAAAAGACTAAAAAATACATAAAAATCTACTAAAAAAAGTGTCTTTAGAAAAAAAATCTAAAAAGAAAGTTTATCAAAAAAAAAGGAAGAGAATATAAATAATGTTTTGTAGAGACCACCTTGTATCTTTAAATGAGTAAAGATAAAAATTTCTGCTTTTTCTGATGTTTCCTAAAAAAGAAAAAATTTTGGATTTTTTAAACAAGGTGAAATCCTGGAGCAGTAGTGACAGTTGTATAATTATCAGCGACAACTTTCTATGTCATAACGGCCCGGGCTTTCATCATTACTTTCAAAAAGCTTCAGTTTTCTGGATAGAATGAAATATTTTTTTTTACTTTTTAATGCCCTCGGAAAATGTGTTTTTTATGAAATTGAAAGTTTTTATCTTGCTCTTCCTGTGTCTAGTAAATCTTTTACGATGTTCCTGCTTGACTCAGCTCCGTCCAACTCCAGCCTGTCCAGCCCAACCCTTGTTAAACTCAACCTCTATGAAACTCAGCCCAGTGCAATTCGATTTTAATTAAACCCATCCCAATTTAACTCAACCCCATGCAACTGAACTCTAAATCAACTTAACCCCTGCAACAGCTTATGTTAAATTAGGTCGCATAGCTGTTGTTGACTGCATCTGAAGGAAAAATGCTATACGAAGAAAAGTAGTACCAATAAATTCCTTATTCTATGCTCTTTACAAATATCATGATCGCTTGTTGGATACTACGCCAACCCCCCCCCCCCCCCCTGATGGTCCCAGATATATCCATTGGATATACAAGTATAAGGAAACCGAGAACAATGAAAGTATGAGTATGAAATAGCAAAACTAAGCTCATTTTTTTTTATTTTATTAGATGAAGTTTTTCAGTAAAATGACACGAAATAAAAATTTAATTTTTTTTTTTCTTTTGCATATAACTTTCTTTTTCTTGTAAAAAAGCAATACAAGTAAGGTCATCGCGAACAAACTTTATATCAGAAAATACCTGGGAAACTTGATGGGTCCAATCGGAAAATCCTGGTTAGCGTGAGGGGGTGGGCCGTAAATCTAAGTATTATAGTAAACAATTTTTTAGACTCTACTCTCTTGACAATTATGAATAAAGTTAAATAAAAGCAATCGTGATAGTAAAAAATAAACTGGAAATGCCCGAACGTTTTGTCAGCGAAAGAAAAGAAACTATAATGAGATATACCAAAAAAATAACAAAAAAGATGAAAAACTATAAATAAAGAAAAAGAGACACAAGAAAGTAGAGAATCAGAACTGAAAACTTTTATGGTTGTTTTTCCTATAGGCCTTGTGGTATGGGAAGGTCAGGTATTTCAAAAAAACTGGAAATAGTGCAGTCAATTGCAGCTCTGCTTGGCAATAAGGGTCCGGGGTATGATTTCAGCTACCGCAAGGTTCGACGACTGGCTTGCTACCTGTCCCTTTAAAAAAAGACTCAACAACTGAAACGTCGATTTGGTACTATGAAGCATCAATGGCTCTAGAGTGGGTGAAACGTTAATTGAAGAGAAATCTGAATACTAAATATTAATTAAATTTTGGAAAACATAAAAGATTCCTAAAAAGTTTTGTTTCCAGCTACAACCATCAGCTTTATTACAACTCTTTGCATTGATGCTAATGGAAAATTGTTTACAATCGGCGAGTTTTTGGAAAACGCGCTCATAAATCGTTCCAAACACTTATTCAATGACTTTGGAAATAACCAAAATTTAATTGAGAGAATCAAAGAAATTCCATTGTCAGCTAGAACAGTTCAGCATGACGTATATATGGTCAAAAACATTGACGAAAGGTAAAAAACGGATTCGTTGCCTACTGACGTAATTGAATTGCAGTTGACAACTTGACTTAAGTCCCATCCGTCCTTGAAGGTCGTCTTGGGGCCTCTTTCTTTGTAATGGCGTGGATGTGCCTTTTGTATGCTTCACGGTCTTCTGCTAGGCGAAGAAGGTCCGAGAGGCGGTGAGGTGCAAAGTTTTCCTTCCACCTTTTGAGGGGACGACCACGAGGACGAGAACCGTGAATTTGGCCTTCGAAGGTGATTTTCGGGAGACGGGACCGACTCATCCGTTGTACGTGACCGAGCCTTTGGAACTGGATCTTCATGAGAATTGTTTGTTGTACTTTAAGGCGCTCAAGAAGTTCGACATTTGAGATTTTATCAAGGTAAGTGATCCCGGCGATGCGGCGGAGGCACTTAGTTTCAAATGCTCCGAGTCGACGATTGTCATTTACCTTCAGCGTCTATGTTTCACATGAGTAGATTTCGATGGGGATGATCAGGGTATCGAAAAGTCGTATCTTAAGCCGCAGAGACAAATCCTTGCTTCGCCATATGGGCATAAGAGCTTTGAAACTGGAACTTGAGAGAGCGAGACGTCTTTTAATGTCTTTTGATAGACTGTTGTCGCTGGTGATCAAACTACCGAGGTAAGGGAACTCGTCGACCCACTGGATACTCTCTCCATTAAGTTTCGGGTCTGGCTTAACTGTATCCTGCGGCTTTCGGGAGCAGCACATAGCCTTTGTTTTTGATACATTTATATTCATTCCAAAAGAACTAGTGGCTTCGAGGACGTCGTTAGCAACGGCTTGTAGATCCTCGGGTGTTTCAGCCATTTCGTCGATATCGTCGGCGTAGGCTAGCTTATCTGTCTGAACACCCCCTGTATGTGCGCCGCAAGTTGTTTCCACCAGGGAAAAGACTGCTGTGAGGAAAAGGTTTATCAGCTGTGGAGACAAGAGGTATCCTTGAAGGACACCTGCGGAAGTCTGGAAACTGTCAGTGAGACCTTCACTAGTCATGACGCGACTCCCAAATTTGGAGTACATATCTTTGATAAGATCTACTAGGTTTCGTGGGATTTCGTAATGGAGGAGGATATGCCATAGGCTGTTTCTCCAAATAAGGTCAAATGCTTGCCTAAAGTCGATAAAGAGCTGATACAGGTCGCGACCGAATTCCAGGTATTTCTCTAAAATTTGGCGAACAGTGAAAATTTGGTCAACGGTCGATCTCCCAGGGCGAAAACCGGCTTGGTATTCTTGGATGACTAAGGATAACACGGCTCTGATCCGTTGTAGTATAATTCGGGTAAAGATCTTGGCAGTTTGACTTGTTAGGCTAATAGGACGGTAAATATCACATATCGCCTTTGCCCCTTCTTGTGTAGCGGAACAATTGTGGCTTCGCACCAAGAAGTTGGGAAATAACCCTTTTGTCCGGCAGCGGGTGCAATCTTGTGGAAACGATCTATAAGTGGTTCGCACCGGACTTTCAGCAGTTCTGCCTGTATTCCGTCTGGGCCAGGGGCCTTGTTAATCTTCAGCGCTTGAATGGCATCTTCGACCTCAGAACGGAGAGGAGGTGGACTGGGGTCTGAGACAGTAACGGGAAACAGGTCCAGGACAGCAGGGTTTGGAAGGATATCAGGATTAAGCTTTTCTTTGAAATGCTCCATCCATCTCGATCGGATACCTTCTGCGCTTTGTATCTGGGAGCCGTTTTTATCTAGCAGTGCACAAGAACTGAGACTTTTCTTGCTTGTTAGCTCACGAACTCTCTTATGCATAAAGTGTGAGTCGCCTGATAACAGTGGCTTCAGTTCACGAAAAACTGTTTTTGGGGAGAAAAGGGGTGAAATGTATTTTTCAACATCTAGGGGGAGGGCAAATTGTTTTTTTTTTCATGTCATTAATGAAAATGCAATTGATGCCATTGGTTGATTAAAGTGCATTCCCTTAAAAATAATTTAAAATGAAAATGTTATTGACGCAAACATCGGTTGAATTTTCTTATTTCGGCTGGAATTTAGCCGTAGCCGTAGCCGAAATAGGTTGCCAACCGCTGATATAACATACCACAGCATGAATTTTATACAGTATCGAAAATTTGGTTCAGAAATGGGACACATCAAAGCACGCGGTTTGGGGGTTTCCTTAAAGCGTCACAATGAAAGCCTCAACAGGGCTCCTATATTCCCATCGCAATGAGCTAAAAATTTGTCATTGCGAACGTGCGAAGATTGAGCCATGACGAAAGGTTTGCGACAGATGAGTCCCAAAAATCTGTAATGGAGATGGAGTATATAGGAACTTTCCATACTATATAATATTTATGCTGTGGAGCATACTGTCTACATGTACACCTCAAACTGGTGCTCCGATCCAGCCAGGGGTTGATACAGAATCTATGTTGGGTCGGGGACGGGGCACCAACGAAACTGGATCTCTCTACCCTTGTGATCAGTGCGGCTTTCGATTTTGTGAGGGGATGCATATCCCTGTGACCTCCTTGACCCGTTCCTCAGTCAAGCTGATTGAATCAAAATGAGTGAATGGTTATGCACAGTTTGAACGGAGTAATTAATATCCTTCGGTATGAGACTATATAAAAACAGCAATAACCTTTTTTATGTAAAAATGGTCCAAAAAAACCAGGTTTATACACTAAACCAAACCTAGGCGAGTAGGCGAATACAATTAAAGTTACCTAAAATCAAAAGCAGATCAAAGGCTTTTAACATAAGTAAGTTTAGAAAAGTGGATGAATTCTTTCGTTTGCCAATCGAGCATTAATGCTTCCGTTGTTTAATCCGTCTGATTGACCTTTTCTAAGCAAGTTCAAACATTTTGTTCGTTGGCTTCTAATTTACGCCTACACTTTTTTTTCTTCTCAATTTTAGCATTACGAAAGTTTATGGCTTACATTCTAATTAAAAAATTGTAAATGGGAGTTCCTCCTCCCTATTTTTTATTTTAATCTTATAGATAACGTCTTTTATTTATATGATCAGAGGAAACGTGCAAGCATTGCCTTAGTAAAGAGCCATATGTCTTCGATGTATAATTTGCCTTCGATGTATAACTTTTTCCGCCCACTTTGTTTGAAAGGGGTGGTTATAGCAGCTCGGATGGGGATCATTTTGCTGGTTAAAAGCTATAATACACTTCTGAAGTTTTAAAACTGATTGGAGGGCCCCTAGCCCCCTCTCCATCCCTTTTTCGCAGCCTGACTCCGAGGCAGCGCCCAAGACATCCGCTCAGAATTTTCTGATAACCGTTTTTTCAAGGTAGTCAAAAGATCCAATAAATGTTCCTCCGTGGATGACAAAACACCACATCTCCTGGGACAAGAGCCGCAGATAATGATAATCGTCAATCGAAAAAAGGAGGGCATGTCCGATCCCCAATGGACAAGGAAAATATGAAAAGGAAATTATATTCCCCCTAAAAAGCTACATGGAAAAGGATGAAGAAAACTTTTCTAGCTGGTGCACAGTCCCTTCAAAAATGGGGCCAAAAAAGAGTCCAAAAAACTTTCTCGTTTGGCTCGGAGCTTTAAAGAATCTTTTGAAAAAAAAAATGCGCGAATTAGTTTGTTATGTCGAGAAACAGGCTTAATATTTTTATGTCTCTATCCTAAAATCTGCAACTTGACATAGTATATCATGTGCATGGTCAAACATGACATTTTCTTGAAATATTCTTTGGAACAGCCTTGTTTAAATTCTGCCTAGGTCAATAGTATTTTAATTTTAGTCTTTTAGTGAATTTATGTCATTAGATAACAAATCATCTCTCACCTGCTCGAAAATATTTTTGACCCTAACTTCAACGCGACGCTGAGTTGTTCCACCTCACAATGACTTATCTTTGTTTCACTCAATTAGAAATTTATTCTTTAATTAATAACTGGTACCAAGTTATTCTTTAATAACGTAGCTGGTACCAAGTCCATATCCATAGGTTTTTTTTTCATTCTCTCTATAATTTTTGTGTTAAAGAAGAAACAGGTGGTAGAGATAGATAGTTATTTTTGTTGTTTTTTTACTTTCTTCTACAGTTCCTTGTTCGCTGAGTTTTTCTTTCATCTTTCATTTTTTTTTCATTCCTTGAGGATGTCTATTCCCAATTCAGACATCTTCAATGAAAATTAATTCGTCTTCATTATATTTTGATGGTGCTAATTTCAAAACTATGTCGAGCAATAAAGTAAAAAAAAAAAAAAAAAAAAAAAAAAAAAAAAAAAAAAATATGTAGACCGTTGAACTCTCGCCGGAAACTCATTTGCAGCCCAATAAAAAAGAACTTTGTCGAATGATGAGTCAAAGAGTTCAAAAGGTAGAAATTTTTCTCTGATAATATATGCACCAACAAGGCCGTATCCAGGAGGGGGAGCTCACGGTGTTAGACCCCCCTCCCAAAAAAAAAAAATGTCCAACTTATAAAACTTAACAAAAATGATATAAACAAATTTCTGATACGTTTTTTTATTTTTTTTTATTGTGTCCCCCCCCCCAAAAAAAAAATCCTGGATGCGAGTAGAAAGGGGGGTACCAGCCCCACGAGGACAATACCCCTTCGAATCCCGATCCGGACACTTCTTTTAAAACTCCCACGAGGACCACGTGGTTTATGGTCCTAATATGGGCATAGAGTCCCTAGGGGAGATGGATTTCTGAGAAATTGATTGCGTAATCAAAGTGTGTCAATGACCTAAATTTCCAAAGGTCGATGTTGTTGTTGTTGTAAGTGCACGCTCTCAGCGAATGTTATGAGTTTCCAGAAATAGAAAACAGCATTTGTTGTTGTTTTGGACATGTACATGCTCGAGGCAAATGTCAAGGTGTCCAAAAATAGGAAACAGCATTTGTTGCTGTTGTTGTTTTGCTCGAGGCGAATGTTAAGAGTTCACAGGAATAGAAAACAGTTAGATCACGTGTTTCCTTCTCAGCCAATCAGCGAGTCGGTTACATCCCCCTTCTCAGCCAATCAGAGGGCATGCTTACATATTAGCGGCGGAGGGAATATGAGGAAAGGATTTTTGCTATAGTTTTATTAGTCTGTGAATAGAATTCACTAAGTTTTTAGTTAGCAGTGTAATAACATGAGTGAACAAGTTGAGTTAGAAATATCCTTTTATTGCAACTGTTCTATTTGTAAAGGACATTTTCATGATTTTGAACATTCTCATGAACCTACTGCATGTTTAGACAGCATAGAGGCAGAGACAGATGAGAAGAATCTGGAGGAAATGAGAAGAAAAATTATATGTGACATGGTGAGAAATTTATACCGGTTGCAAGTATGTTCACATAAAAGAAGTGTTGATATGATAGAAAAGGAAGATCAAAAGAAGAGACTGATAAAAGAGGGCTTTCTCTATAGTGTAAAAGACAGCAGTGAAAACCCAATGAAAAATGTATATAAAGCAAGATATAACTCGGAATATTATGATGATTATGTTCTAAGAGAAGAGAAAAAGTGGCCCTTTAAGAGACAATATAAGAGGTCATTCTACGAAAAGGATTTTAGACAACGGAAACCGTGGTGGAAGAGTTCTCATTTATGATTTAACGTTAAATCTAATTATTAATATGTATAATGAGTTTTATATTGTAATCATACAATAAATTTGTTTGTATTATTTTAATTTTCATATACTAGATATATATAGAGTGAGGATACCATCAGAGACTTCTGTACATGAATAGTTCAGTTTGATTAGATCACTCCATAGAGTATTCATCAGTCCACAACCAAGTTTTCTATCAAAGATAACAAAAAATAATTCAGTCTTTCTAATCTTTATTCTCTTGAAATATCAATATTCTCAATGCATTTTAAATAAACTATATCTGGTTCAATTATCTGAATATCTATGTCACCATCCTCCACTACCACTATATCTACCAGAGGTGGTGGTATACACTCAATTTCAACCTCCGGTTCATCATTTATTGATATATCAATCAATTGGGTGGGCCTATATTCAAATAAATCGCCGCGTACTCCTATTGTAGGCAAACTAGGAGCCAACCGCTCGTCATCCTCTATGCAAAGACGGCCTGAAGGCCCCCGCCGTACCAGATCTTCCGACGTATATGACAGACCATCTTCCGTATAATGTACTTCTAGCACATCATCATTAACTTCGACGGTTGTAGTAGTACAAAGAAGGACCTCCTCATCAAGTGAGAGATCCCAACCAAGCCATACATCCTAAAAGATTGATAACACTATGATCAAAAACTAGAGTTTCCTGCGGAAAACCTATATTAGTTCAGATTTTACGGGAATAGTTTATTTTCGAACCATAGAAATGTATTTACCATAATTTTCTTACAAAACTAGAGTTCTGGTAGTGGCCGACCACTTAACCTAATCTAACCTAACCTGTTATTCCTAGACCAAACCTAACCTAACCTAATCTAACCTAACCTCATAAATATATGGGGAGACGGGGGTGAGGCGGATTTCAAGAGCGAGGGTAACCTAACCTATTATTCCTAGACCAAACCTAACCTAACCTAACCTCACAAATATAGCTCTTAATATTGGCTTTTCAGTGTGTTTTCCAACGAAAATATTTAAAATATGATGTAAAAATGTACTAGCTACTAAAGTTCCGTTTTTTTATAGTTTCGGCAAGCAGGTTTTCCTGCGAAAATATTTAAATACGATGAAAATACATTCCTAGAAATTTTTGAGTTTGGGAGGGGGGGGAGATTTTAAATCCTCTGGAAAATTTGAGTTTGGGGGAGGTGGTGGGGGATTTCAAGAGCTAGGGTTGAGGCGGTGGGCAGCCCCACTCCTAAAGACTTTTCTTTCTAGTCTTGCATATCAAAGTTAAAAATCATAGTTTTCATGCTCCCTCCTGTGAATTGGTCACTATCCACTTTAATTTCCAATCAAATGAGTCCTTTTCAAAGTTTCTGTGACGACTCCTTCTATACGAAGTGGCCCGGCTATGAAGAAAAAACCAAAAACAACATATTGTGCCCACATCGTTCTTTACTTAGGCAGCACTAGCGCTCTGCATATTATTAGTTGCATTTCCTTTTTTTCTTATTTTTATGCGTTTCTGTTCTTTTCTGGTTTTAATCTGCATTGAACATGCTTCGTTTGACGCAATTACACTATATGATGTAAGGAGTTTTGTTTTGAGTCCTTTCCCCATGAGTGTTATTTGATAATTCCCGCGAGTGTTAAGTGATAAATAGAAAGGTAATTATTGTTTGAAAATCGTCACCTAGCACGATTTTCGCAAATAAATAACCGTTAGGTCAGTATATTTCAAGGTTTTGAAGTTTTAGAAATCAGTATAAGCTGAAATATAGAACAATATATAAAAATAATGGATAGTTCTTCAAATGTATGCTCTCCAACGTTTGATGTAAGTTCAAATAATATGACCTTTCAGTGTGTTTTCCAACCAAAAATATGTAAAATACGATGAACTATGTTCCCTTTATTATAAAGGCATAGCTAAAAAGGAATTGTCAGTGAAAAACTCACAAATTTAGCTCTTAATATGGCTTTTCGGTGTGTTTTCCAAAAGAAAATATTTAAAATAGAATGAATATGTCCCCCCAGAAATTTTTGAGTTTGGAGGGAAGGGAGATTTTAAATTGCTATTATATTTGCTTTTTTTGTGTGCACTTTTTGTCTCTAAAATGTGAATTCACCCCATCTGGGTCTGTGGTAGCTAGTACACTCCCATAGAATTTACTTTTTATTCCAATTGTAAATATTTAAAATGAAGAACATCTTAGAACTAAGAACGACGAACGGCGAAAACAAACGCAGCTATTGTCTCAAAGGGATTTGACCAAAAACGTTACCGCCTTCCTCAATTGTAAGTGTCCTTCACCCCATCTAAATAAAAGAAACTTCGTAAATTCCAACTTGATTCCTGAGCTGTGATCCAAAGGAGGGTATACCTATCAAAACATGTGTTAAAATTCTCAGCCATTAATGACTGCATGCAATCTGAGGTTGTCATAATCTCAATCTGAGGTTGTCACTTGTCTTGAGACTAAAAAAGATGAAAACGCAAGCACTCTTCTGAGACCCTAAAGGCAACTGACTGAAATATGCTACCGGTAATCCCCGTACTCGATCTTGTAAAGTAGAAGCAGTTCAGACTTAAATATGGGTATTTTTTTTTAAACACGAGTTTTAAACAGTTCATGGTAACGAACTTTAAGTAAGGAGTGACCCGGCTCAATAGTAACCGAAACTAAACAATAGAGTTTTTATATCAATAGATACACCAAAAGAATCAGATTTTTATGCTGATTTCATATATATAAGTTTCGTCAAGTTTCGTCTTATCCCATCAAAAGTTACGTGAATCTGTCTCATAAAATTATTTTTTAAAACAATAAAAAAAAATTAGCGTAAAGAGCGAGCCGTTGAGGAGGGGACCGCCCCTTTCGTATACGGAATAATTTCTGTTCGTTTTAAGTTTTAATGTCGCTCCTTACTTTCAGTTAAAAAAAACATAGTTTTTTACTTAATTTAATTTATTAACAAAGGGTCCGCCCAATGCTTTTTTTAAAGGCATTTTTATCATAAGTGATATTCCACTTTTCTCAATGAGAGGAAAAGATCTTTTGGCATCATGGACCGTAGAAAAGCGCCAAGTTTATAGGAGGTTGATAAACAATTAGTTTCAGTACGCTTTGTGTTTAGCTTAATAGTATGAAGAATGCTCTTGAAGGCGGCATATTTATTTGTGACACATCTTTCTAAATTCATAGAAAGTAACCATTTTAGTGGCAAAGGGTGAAGGTAGAATTTTAAACATTTTTTGTTACCAAATTCTGGTCTAGATTTACTTTTGATTAGAGAAGCTGTAATAATAAATGAAAAGTTATACTATTAAAATCAAATTGCAATGAGTCTTCAGATAATTTAATTATTAAGCGATTCATTTGATTTAAAATGTTATCTGTCTTAACATTTAAATCTTGTCAAACCAAAACACCAGTGCAGTGATCTTTTGCAAGTGCGTTTAGGTGTTAAATTCCAATTAATAGGCTCGTAACTTCAATAAAACCTCTAATTTTCACCTTTTTCTTCATTAAGTATCAATTACTTCAAGAAATTAGGTCCGTTACCAGGTATGGTACCTGACCTAGTATGGCTAACTAATAGTACATTTTCAGCATAAGCATTATGACTAATGCCAGCATTTTTGAAAAATGTTTGCTGCTCGAATTGATTCAGTACTCAAATTGAATTAAACTGCTAAGAGAGGGTCTATTCAAACGGGTATTTATGACACGATTTGAAAAAAGGTAAAACATCAAATTAAAAAATAAGTTTTCAGTTGGAAGTAAGAAGAATTTTAAACATTTTTTGTTATCAAATTCTGGTCTAGATTTACTTTTGATTAGAGAAGCTGTAATAATAAATGAAAAGGTATACTATTAAAATCAATTTGCAATGAGTCTTCAGATAATTTAATTATTAAGCGATTCATTTGATTTAAAATATTATCAGTCTTAACATTTAAATCTTGGCAAATCCAAAACACCAGTGCAGTGATTTTTGCAAATGTGTTTAGGTGTTAAATTCCAATTAATAGGCTCGTAACTTCAATAAAACCTCTAATTTTCACTTTTTCTTCATTAAGTATCAATTACTTCAAGAAATTAGGTCCGTTACCAGGTATGGTACCTGACCTAGTATGGCTAACTAATAGTACATTTTCAGCATAAGCATTATGACTAATGCCAGCATTTTTGAAAAAATGTTTGCTGCTCGAATCGATCCAATACTCAAATCGAATTAAACTGATAAGAGAGAGTCTATTCAAACGGATATTTATGACACGATTTGAAAAAAAGGTAAAACATCAAATTAAAAAATAAGTTTTCAGTTGGAAGTAAGAAGCAACACTAAAACTTAAGACGAACAAAAATTATTCTGTATATGAATGGGACTGCCCCCACCTCAACCCTCGCTCTACTTTTAGTTGAAAATGTCCTCTTGTGAAAAAAAAAGTTTTTGTCACTCTATCAAGTTTATCGCTATACATAACTTTACAGAAAATTTAAGTTTGAACAATTATTCGTTATTATTTCAGCACATGTTTGATTTAGTCTAGTAGCTCTTTACTTTTAGTTGAAAAATGTTCTCTTATTGAAAAAAGTTTTTGTCACTCTAATAAGTTTATCGCTAGACATAACTTTACGGAAAATTTAAGTTTGAACAATTATTCGTTATTATTTCAGCACATGTTTGATTTAGTCTAGTAGCTCTTTACTTTTAGTTGAAAAATGTTCTCTTATTGAAAAAAGTTTTTGTCACTCTAATAAGTTTATCGCTAGACATAACTTTACAGAAAATTTAAGTTTGAACAATTATTCGTTATTATTTCAGCACATGTTTGATTTAATCTAGTAGCTCTTTACTTTTAGTTGAAAAATGTCCTCTTGAGGGTTGTGGAAAAAAAGTTTCTGTCACTCTAATAAGTCTATCGCTAGACATAACTTTACAGAAAATTTAGTTTCTTCTAGTTTCAAGGTCTAAGTACAGATTCTAAGTAGGTTTTAACTGCACTGCTTGTTTGGTGGGGGGGGGGGTGAATGACCAAAAATGCCGGATGGACCTTTATTTGACTGGGTCAGATTTTGATTCTGAAGCTATTTATCATAGTCCGTTGTTCTATTCAATTTCATGGGCCAAACTCTGTACTTCTTAAAATATTGTAGTTTTTTTATATTCTTTTTCGTTGTCATTTATTGTTGTGGTATCAAAAAATTTGGATTGTTGGTTCAATTAATTATAAGTTCATTAAAAATTAAGTAATTAGTTACTACTTATAATAATTTGCAAGTTCCAAATGATGTTAGGAAAGAGATATTTAAAAAAAATTTTGTCCAACTATAAGTTATATTATTGTTTTCGCGTCGTAGTTAGGTTGGGCTCTGAAGAATATTCGGGATAAAAAGAATTTTTTACATTTTCTAGCTTCCTTCAATTTTAGTATATGAAAAAACTTGAAACAGTGATTTTGCGATAAGCCTTCAGCTACAATTTACACCAAAAGGACAAGATACTTATCAAAAGCATGAAAATTAAAAATGTAAAATGTATATTTCAAAGAAATAATAGCCTTCTTAATAATTTAACATCGATAAACCGTGGAAAGTGGTTTTCTTTAGTATTGTTTGTGAATAATTAAAAGATGATGACTGACAAAAAAAACATTTTTGAAACTAAAGAAAACTTTAAAATTAATAAATTGTCAAATGATGTCAAAATGTAATTTTTTCCTGAAATTGAAACCTCTTAGTTTAACTCAGGTATTGGACCTTTCATCTATGCCGAACAAAAAAAAATAACTAGTTGAAGTTGTGTTTAAATTCCTCATCAATATAAAATCAAAAGCACGAAAATTAAAAATCATGAATATCAGTCATTGAAGGAATAAACATTAATAAAGTTAATGGAAATAATGGTTTAATCTTTATTTGAGGAAGAAAACAGTCCTGCATTTTGGTTAGAATTTGATGAACCTTCATATACATAGAGGAATTTGTCTTTCCCCCCTTCGCTACATGGAATTTTACACGTATATAAGAGATAATATAAAGAGTTTTTGTATGAATACGGATATACCTCACAAATATATATTCAAATGATCAGGCTCTCTCCATTCCAAATTAGATATATATCCGTCAAGTGGGGCCTTATTTTCATGAGGACATTATAGTTATGAATCTCAGTGTGCCATATCTAACTGTACCCCTCCCCCCTCCCTTACCTATGAAAAATATTTGCTATGTGGAAAGAGATCAAAATAAAAAATTGTTTAAAATCATTTACACAAAACTGTTTGGAGTTCTTATGCAGATTTTCACTTTGTTGACGCTATCATATCCTATTACTGTATTTAGTTGCCCAAAGAGAGATAAATTCATTCAAATCTTAATAGGGTCGTTATTTTTGGTTCATCTAGTACTACTACTACTACTACTACAACTCACCACTGTACCAGAACTCTAGTTTTGTAAGAAAATTATGGTAAATACATTTCTATGGTTCGAAAATAAACTATTCCCGTAAAATCTGAACTAATATAGGTTTTCCGCAGGAAACTCTAGTATTTGATCATAGTGTTATCAATCTTTTAGGATGTATGGCTTGGTTGGGATCTCTCACTTGATGAGGAGGTCCTTCTTTGTACTACTACAACCGTCGAAGGTAATGATGATGTGCTAGAAGTACATTATACGGAAGATGGTCTGTCATATACGTCGGAAGATCTGGTACGGCGGGGGCCTTCAGGCCGTCTTTGCATAGAGGATGACGAGCGGTTGGCTCCTAGTTTGCCTACAATAGGAGTACGCGGCGATTTATTTGAATATAGGCCCACCCAATTGATTGATATATCAATAAATGATGAACCGGAGGTTGAAATTGAGTGTATACCACCACCTCTGGTAGATATAGTGGCAGTGAAGGATGGTGACATAGATATTCAGATAATTGAACCAGATATAGTTTATTTAAAATGCATTGAGAATATTGATATTTCAAGAGAATAAAGATTAGAAAGAATGAATTTTTTTTTGTTATCTTTGATAGAAAACTTGGTTGTGGACTGATAATACTCTATGGAGTGATCTAATCAAACTGAACTATTCATGTACAGAAGTCTCTGATGGTATCCTCACTCTATATATATCTAGTATATGAAAATTAAAACAATACAAACAAATTTATTGTATGATTACAGTATAAAACTCATTATACATATTAATAATTAGATTTAACGTTAAATCATAAATGAGAACTCTTCCACCACGGTTTCCGTTGTTTAAAATCCTTTTCGTAGAATGACCTCTTATGTTGTCTCTTAAAGGGCCACTTTTTCTCTTCTCTTAGAACATAATCATCATAATATTCCGAGTTATATCTTGCTTTATATACATTTTTCATTGGGTTTTCACTGCTGTCTTTTACACTATAGAGAAAGCCCTCTTTTATCAGTCTCTTCTTTTGATCTTCCTTTTCTATCATATCAACCCTTCTTTTATGTGAACATACTTGCAACCGGTATAAATTTCTCACCATGTCACATATAATTTTTCTTCTCATTTCCTCCAGATTCTTCTCATCTGTCTCTGCCTTTATGCTGTCTAAACATGCAGTAGGTTCATGAGAATGTTCAAAATCATGAAAATGTCCTTTACAAATAGAACAGTTGCAATAAAAGGATATTTCTAACTCAACTTGTTCACTCATGTTATTACACTGCTAACTAAAAACTTAGTGAATTCTATTCACAGACTAATAAAACTATAGCAAAAATCCTTTCCTCATATTCCCTCCGCCGCTAATATGTAAGCATGCCCTCTGATTGGCTGAGAAGGGGGATGTAACCGACTCGCTGATTGGCTGAGAAGGAAACACGTGATCTAACTGTTTTCTATTCCTGGAAACTCTTAACATTCGCCTCGAGCAAAACAACGACAACAACAAATGCTGTTTCCTATTTTTGGACACCTTGACATTCGCCTCGAGCATGTACATGTCCAAAACAACAACAAATGCTGTTTTCTATTTCTGGAAACTCATAATATTCGCTGAGAACGTGCACTTACAACAACAACAACATCGACCTTTGGAAATTTAGGTCATTGACACACTTTGATTACGCAATCAATTTCTCAGAAATCCACCTCCCCTAGGGACTCTATGCCCATATTAGGACCATAAACCACGTGGTCCTCGTGGGAGTTTTAAAAAAAAGTGTCCGGATCGGGATTCAAAGGGGTATTGTCCTCGTGGGGCTGGTACCCCCCTTTCTACTGATGCGCCCTTGCGCACCAATAAATGAATCTCGTGTATTATATAATTTTGAATTTCATTTTCTAGAGAAAAACAATGAATAGGATGTTAAAATGAAACAATAATTATTATATATATTTAATATATTTAATACAATGAAAGATCTTAAGCTGAACTGGCCAGCTATGACAAAGAACTGCAAAGAGAGAGATCTCAACGGAGAGCAAAGGGGATTACAGCCGGTAGAAAGGAAAGATAAAAACTAAAACGAAGTGGATATTTCACCTGTATGAAAACAAGGCGTCTTCAACGTTGATGAAACAAAGATAAAAACTAAAATAACCTAAAAACAAATAAAGTCTAAAACCAAGAAATAAAAACAACCAAATCAATATCCACAATATTGTCGCAACTGTTCTTATAGGTCGCATTTTCGACGTAATACCTTGAAATAAGTATCCTTTTCCCAGATCACACTGCCGAACAAATGAACGTTCAAATGGGGATAAGTCCGTTTATCTAGACAGTGAAAACAGGTACAAAAGTCTAGATATTTCGATCACATATACAGCGATCGTCATCAGTAGAAATTATTAATCAGTAGAACTAAAATATTAAAATTAAAACTGACATATTTATACAAAACAAAATAGTCAACTTCCGGGTCATTCACTAAATTTTTTAGAGAGATCGCTGTATATGTGATCGAAATATATAGGCTTTTCTGTCTCTCTTCACTGTCTAAATAAATGGACTTATCCCCATTTGAATGTTGAACGAACATGTAAAATGAACAGGAAGTTTTTTATTCAATAGAAGTTACTAATACAATAATTGTATAATAATTAGTGTAAAAGACAGTAATCATAATTTGATCACTAAACTATTAAAGCAAGAATTTGACAGAATAAGCAAATGGTTTTGCAGAACTAGTCGCACAACTCCTCTTTTAACTTAATAAAAAAAAAACGTTGAAATAAAAGTAAAGAGCCATATTCAAAGCTTAAGACGAGATAAATAAAGCCCAATAACAATTCAAACTTAAAATGACCAGAAATTTCTTACAAAGAATAAACAAAACCAAAAACGAACAGAAATTAAAACAAATTATCGCATCAAATATAAAAATAAGAAATACTAATATGGATGAATGAATAAATCCTAAAACGAGTAGAAATCAAAATTAATACTCAAAACTTGAAACAAACATGAATTACTACAAAGAGGAGCTTGGTTAGCCCCCCACCCCTCCCCTCTAAACGTAAACTTTCTAAAGTCTGTTGCATCATTCGCTAACTATATGTATTTTGATTTGAACAGCGTTCTTTAATTTAAAAACAAAAAAAAAACACTATAATAATCAAGATGATTGGAAATAACTAAAGAAAATAAGCTGAATATTTAATTTATTAATTTATAGAAATACCAGCAATTCAAGATTCAAGGTTTTATTTAACAATATGTTTTTACTTGTTAATGTTATAGCTATGAAAAAATTTAAAATATATTTGGTTTTCAGTAAAGCGCAAATGACACTATAGAGCCTCTGATAGGATGATTTGATGTAAAAGCGAAAAACGACTATTATTTAATAGTTTTGCAATGTTATTTGGTAGTTACACAATGAATTGAAAATTGTAATTTGTTATTCCCCTTGTGAATCCAAAAATGGTAACTAATTCTTCTTTTTCTCTTAAACTGCTTCCCATCGCAGGTTATTTACATGCTCTAAGAAAACCTTAGTTTAATCTCATTTTTCCATAATCCCAAGTAATAAATATATCATCCATGTATCTTGCCCAAAAGTCAAGTTGAAAAATTTGAAATTAAAGTTGATATTTGTGCACAATGCGCATAAATATTTGATAAGAGGGAGCTCAGCCCTCCCTCCCCGTATTGGCAAATCTCTGAATTGGCGGAACAACTATTCTAAACTAGAAATAGTTTATTTATTTACTGGAAATTCTTGCTAAATGCGGTATGGTTTCAATTTTCTTCCCCCAGAACATTCTTCTATTACATCTAAGAGCTGTTCGTGTTTTGTTTTTTTGCTTCGTTTTTGCAAAATCCAAAAAGATTTACAAATAGACCATATATATACATGGATTGTGTATGGAAGCTAAATAGTATTTAATTGATTAAACAACCTCTTGACTGATTTAACTGATCTAATTATTTTCTACATATTTAATTTATGCGTTAAAGATTATAGATTTTTAATATAAGAATTTGGTAAAAAAAAGTTGCTTAAGTGATGACGCAAGCCATTTCTCAAGCTTTTCAGTTAATGTTTTTTTTTCTTTCTAGTTAAGTAGTAGAAACAATTGGTATCAGAGCAGCAAAAATACACTATAGTAAAAGTTGGCTCACCCCCTCCTATTCACATAGCCTTCTAAACCGAAAATCGTTAGTAAGTTTATTAGAAATGTTTAGTAAACTTAATATGTTCTCTCTTTCCTTTTTTTATACATAAAAAAGAAACAAACGTAATGCAATATTAAATCTGCTTTTTATTTTCAGCTGACTGGAAGCGTTGCTAAGAAACTGGAAAAAAATTAAACAGAAAAGATTCAAATTCTTAAAGACAAGGGTTATCCAAAGAGGGTTACCGAATTTTAACCTCGCTCCTTGAAACTTTTGTCCGACTCGTAAAAACGTAAAAAAACTGCATATAAACAAATATTTTATGCTTTTGTGTACCCCCCCCCCAAGACAAAAATCTGGGATACGCTCTTTCTTATAAAAAAATGTTTCTTTGAGCCCTTTGGATTGCCATAGACAAGCATCTATCTTTGGTGGTAATAAGCTGTGTATTTGCTTCGACTCAATATGGTGAATCTGTAATCTACAGTACCCTCTCCATCTAACCGACGTAAGCGACCAAGGCCCGCTCGCTTACACGTCTGCGCAGTTTTGAAAAACTGCTTTTCTTAGTTTGATGGTGTTAGATTTTATATCCATATGTTTATAAAAACCTTAGTTATTACTACTTTCTTATTTAAGAAAAAGAAGAAAATGCCCACTAAGCTGTTGATTGGTTAAGTCCGTTTTCGTCTATCTCGTTTGGTTCTCAAGATATTTAGAAGATTCTGATTTTGTGTTATACTCTGTTTTCTCACTTTTCAGGTCGTATTATGTTTTGATATTGCTCCTTGATCTTCTTTGAGAGTTTTCATTTTGGAAAGTTTTTTTTTTTTTAATTAATATAAAAAAGAAAGAAAAAATAATATTAATGTGCTTTTAGTTTTGAGGTGACCGTGGGATCATCGCTAAAAACTGTAAAAAAAAAATCTTATCCGAAAAAACATTCAAAGTTCTCATAAAAATATTTCCTTATGCCTTTCGTATTAATAAATAATAGAAATTCCAAAGCCAAACATATTTATTGAATTCCCTACTATCCTGTAATCTAAATCGTGTAACTTACTGTCTTTCGAATTACAGCAGTCGTCCTAGCTCCCATATGATCTAAAAATCAAACACGACTTTTAGTCTCCTACAACATTATGGCTCTTGGTGGATCATTTTTTAAGTACCTGTACATTTTTGGCAAAGCCACTGAAGCCACTTGCCACCCCGTTTGCCACTATGTGTTTCCTAAACTTGCTACATAGATTTTAAAATAAGTAACATTCATCAAACAACCATGTACGATAACTATACTTAATTTTAACAAAAAGCATAAAAGCGTTTATAAGCACATAAATATACCTCAATCAATTAATTATAAAGACGCATTCCCGTCCCAAATATTCAAAACAAACAGATCTTATTACTTTTCTACCAGCTTAACTCCATTAGAACGTTCTTTCATATGCAGTTTTAATTTGATTTGAGTTTTTTGGTTAAACTATTTAGAATTTTCACAAGTTTCTGTCCATTTTGCCCCGTATGGTCCGCCATGTTTTTTATTTTATTTTACAACAGTCGAAACTTTGCGCCCAAAATTTTTCAAAGGTAAGATATGTCGAAAAGGAATGAAAAAAATTGCTTTGGTAAAGCAGTGGATTGATCCTTGCCGACAAGCATGGCCGAGCATTCGATCTCGACTTTTTAGTCGATAAATGAAGTTGATTCGTTAACGAACGAATAAGCAAACAAAACAAAAGTAGACTTACAAACCGATTTTAACCAACTATTAAATAAATACAAAAAACAAGTTTTTTCAAATGAAAGTAAGTTTAACATTAAAACATAAAACGGATAGAAATAATTAGGTATATGAGGGGGGTTGCCCCCTCCTCAACACCTCGCTCTTAACGATAAAGTTTTTGGTACTTTTAAAAAGGTTACTTATTTTTCTAATTTAACGACCCTTGTGTTTCAAGAGTTAATTTTAAAGAACTTGGACACAATTTAAACTTTAGAGTAAAGAGTGAGGCGTTGAGGAGGGGGCAACCCTCCTAATATACTCAATAATTTTTGTTCGTTTTCAGTTTTAATGTTGCTCCTTACTTTCAGTTGAAAAAACTTGTTTTTTTATTTAATTTCTGGTCGTTTTTTAAATAATGCCAGGAAATCTGGCTCCGCCTCCACGGAAAAATCCTCCCCAGGGAAATATCCTCTAGACAATTCAATCCTGGTGAAAATTAACCCCGGACGATTACACTTAACACCTCCAATGTAAAGTTGAGTCGGTAAGGAGAAAGCAGAATTTCTGGCAAATTCTCCCAGTATACAATTTCCCCTGAAAAATTCACCCCCTGGAGACTTCCCTCTCCTTGGAAAATTCTCCCCGTGCAAAGTCCTCCGAGCCAAAAATTTGCCCTCCCCTCCTTTTTAGAAAAATGTATGCATACTTCCCAATAACAAATACTATACGTAATCAATGGGCAAATTTTATAACTTATAAACCTTTCCTCATGGGCTGATGGAGGTCATGTTATCTCCAAAGACATGGTTATTAGGCCTTTCAACTATGCTGAACAAACAGTAATCTCGGAATTTTTATCGGAAGACTTTGGGAAAAAAGTGACGTGGGAGGGGGCCTAGTTACCCTCCAAGTTTTTGGTCGCTTAAAAAGGGCACTAAAACTTTTAACTTCCGTTAGAATGAGCCCTCTGTCTATGTTCTAGGTCCACTGGGTCAATACTATATCCCCTGGGAAAAAACAACAACAAATAACGCGAATCCGTGATCTTTCTTCTGGCAAAAAAATACAAAAATTCCACATTTTTGCAGATAGGATCTAGAAACCCCTACAGTAGGGTTTTTTGATACGCTAAATCTGATGGTGTAATTTTCATCAAGATTATATGACTTTTAGGGGATATATCCCCCTTTTTTCGAAAATAAGGCAAATTTTCTCAGGCTCGTTACCTTTGATGGGTACTACTACTACTACTACTAACAACTCACCGCAGCACCAAGCCGCCTGCGGCCAACACAGCTACGCACGCTCCTCCTCCACCCCAATCTATTCAAAGCCTCCCTTTTTACACCCGCCCACGAAGTTCCCATTTCCTTTAAATCTTTCTTTATGACGTCCCCCCACCCCAGACGGGGACGACCTGCTTTCCGTTTAGCCCTAGATGGTTGGCCGAAAAGGACAATCTTCGGCAATCTGTCATCCTTCATCCGCACAACGTGCCCTAGCCACCTCAACCTTTCTTTCATTATAGCCCTAGAGAGCGGTATTAAACCACATTTTTCGTATAGCCTATTGTTTGAAATACGGTCAGTCAGCCGGGTACCCAGAACAATCCTTAAGCAATTTCTCTGGAAAACATCTAGCAAATCTTCATCCGCTTTTCGGAGCGTCCATGCTTCAGAGCCATATTTGACCACTGTCATCACTGTAGCTTCTAACATTCTAATCTTGGTTTGCAGACTTATCTTCCTATTCTTCCAGACTTTTTTTAACTGTGAAAAAGCACCCTGAGCCTTGGCTATTCTATATTTAACATCTTCACTGCTCCCACCATCTTTACTAATAATACTACCAAGGTAAGTGAAGCTGCCCACCTGATCAATCTTTTCATTACCCAACGTCACCTTTTCATCTTCACTTATTCCTAGACTTAGTGACTTAGTCTTCCTAACATTAATTTTCAAACCAATTCTAGCACCCTGAACTCGCAAAACCTCTAAAACTTCATTCATTTTGCTCACACTTTCATCTAGGATGCTTAAATCATCAGCATAATCCAAGTCCAGGAGACTTTTTCCTCCCCATTTGATTCCGTGGTCTCCCATTGCCTTTCCTGTGCTCCTTAAAACAAAGTCCATCAAAATAATCCATACAAAGGGAGATAGAACACAACCCTGCTTAACTCCTGATTTAATACAAAACCAGCTGCTAACCTCATTGCCTACCTTAACCGCAGCAGTGTTATTCTCGTACATAGCACTAATCACTTTAATGTATTTGTCTGGTATACCATACAAGGATAAAACCTTTACTAAAGCTCTTCTATCAACAGAATCGAACGCTTGCTCATAATCTATAAAACTGAGGACCAAAGGTGTTTGAAAACTCAGGCACTTCTCAATTATTAGCCTAAGAGTGAAAATTTGGTCGACACATCCTCTACCTTTTCTAAAACCGCACTGCTCTTCTCTTAAAACTTTGTCTACAGCATCTCTCAGTCTAAAAAGTATCATATTATCAAGTAATTTACTACCTACAGAGACCAGACTAATGCCTCGATAATTACCACACTCACTTTTATCACCTTTCTTATAAAGTGGCTTAATTAAGGTTTTCCTAAAATCGTTAGGTACTTCCCCTTTTTCGAAAATCATATTCTTAATCTTCAGTAACTTATGTCTAACCTCAGAGCCACCATATTTAAGAAACTCATTTACCACCCTATCAGCACCTGGAGCCTTATTATTCTTTAATCCTTTTACTACTGTTGCTAATTCCTCCTCACAAAACAAATCTCCCTTCACATCCAAGGTATCACAAACTTTTTCATTTTCCTCTATATTTTTTCCTGCAACTCTATCTCGGTTTAGCAAATTCTCAAAATGTTCGGCCCATCTCTCTTTAGTTTTTTCCTTATCGCTAATTGTGACCCCATTCCTATCTTTAACTGGGCCAAGTCTGGATTGACTACTACCTCTCAATTTGTTAACGTGCCAGTACAATATTTTACTATTATGCCGTCTAGCTGCATCTTCCAGATCCTCGGCAATTTTATCCATGGCCTCCACTTCACACCTCCTTAGTTCATATTTTAATGCTTTTTCCACTTTCTTTACATTTCTTTTGTTTTCATACGATCTATCACTCAGATAATTCTTGTACAAGTCCTTTCTCCTTTCTATTAAACATAAAGCTTTTTCACTAATGTTCTTAGCTGCAGTTCTAGCTTTCTTCCCTAATACGCCTTCAGCAACTTCACAAACTATTTTTTCTAAAATCATTCCAACCATCTTCCACATTATCAAATTTTAAACTCTCAAGTTTAGTATTCAACTGTTCCTGGAAAGTTTCTCTCAAATTCTCATCCTGGAGTCTACCAACATCATATCTTCCCGGGAGGTGGTTACCCTTCCGATATTTCAGCTTTAGATTAACCCTTGACACTACTAGATGGTGATCTTTACTTTTAACATCAATAACAGCACTCCTATATACCCTAGTATCTTGTATTGATCCTGCCAGTCTTCGGTTTACTATAACATAATCAATAAGGTTTGCTGTCTTACCATCACGTGAATACCATGTAAACTTATGAGCCATTTTATGACCAAACACCGTATTGGTTATAACTAGATTGTTATACCTACAAAATTGCAAAAGTCTGTATCCATTACTGTTTTCTTTTCCTACACCAAATTTACCTAGGCTGGGATCCCTATTTCTACCAACCTGGGCGTTAAAATCTCCCAGTAATAACATCATATTTCTACCTGGGACCCTGTCTATTTGCTCCTGTAACTGTAAGTAAAATTCATCTGAGTCACTAGTATCTCCGTCAGTCGGTTCTACAGGGGCGTATACTACTATAACTGATATCCTGAACTTTCTAGTCATAAAATGAGCAATTAGTATTCTATTATTAATACCTTCCCAGCCTAAACAAGACTTACCAGCTTCCTTATTCATCATGAGCCCTACTCCCTGTCTATGTACCCCATCCTTCCTGCCTGAGTAAACAAATTCTATATCACCTAATTTCATGCTTCCTACCCCTGGGATATGAGTTTATGAAATTCCTAATAAATCCAGTTCGAATCGTCTGAATTCGTCAGTCAAAATGTCGATACGATGGTCATTTATTAACGTCGTAACATTCCAAGTTCCAATTTTCATGTTCTTTAAATCATTGAAATTATTTTCGCCTCAGGAAAAGCAATGATCCCAGATACCAGTGCAGGACGGGGATCACATATCTTCTCAAGTCTACACCGAAGTGCTTAAGCCGGCTTTGAACCGGACAGCAAGAAGTCCCTGGGACCTCCAGTATGAATGAAGGCTTTGTGCAATCCTGGGCCCATCTTGGTCACAACATGGTTTTCAGCACTTGGCGATGCTCTTCTATCAACAAGAGTTGAAATCCTGCACAGACAGTCTCAAGCCTATTACCTCCAACTCATTATATATTCATGCCTACAAATATTATGCTACTACGGGGAGGCAACCCATAATAGATAAATTAGCTAGGAAGAGGTTTTTCAGCCCAAAGACGCCCATCAAAACATAATAAGCCCAGAAAAATTGTCCATTAGTCAGAATCCCGTGCGAATGCAGTGTCGTTTACTAGGCTGTAATTTCCTCGAGGGGCACCACTCCTCAAGTGGGAATAGAGTTGACCGCAAGGTCCTCAGTCTTGCAGGTACCCCGAAAAGGTCGAGGCAGCCCTTTGCAGAGGCCGTTGTCCATAGATCTGGATCTTACGCCCTGCCGCAGTTGTCCTCCAATAGAGGATCCTCCCGCGTTGGTGTTCTGCATCACCATGCAATTTAACCCATTACTGGGAGAAGGTTTGCAGCTCATGGGACTTGTGGACAAACCAGTGGGCCCTTTTGAGTGTACATTTGACGGGCCTTCTTCCTCCTCCGCCTGTATTTATGACCCCGGGCGAGGGTGCCCCAGTTTCTATTATGGACCCCCAGGGATAAGGTCCCCCCTTGGTCCGTGCCTCCTATGGAGGTACCCTACATATCTGTAGAGCGTTCCCCTATCGCCACCTGGGGACACGCTGAATGGCCTGGGGGGAGGCCGAATCCCCGGAGAACATAAATCCTATAAATTGTATGGTTCTGTGAAGGATAAATAGAAAGGAGGAATTGAATTCACGCCAGCGTTTCTTAATTCAATTGAAACTGCTGATTTGCCAGCTCATGAATTAAAACTAAAGAATAACACGATAATTATGCTAATCCGTAATTTGAGAATCACATATATAAGCCTGTCGCTTGCCGAGTGCCAGGGCCCGTGCGAAGCCCAGGCTCCTGATACTACAAACCTAAATTGTTTTTTATTGTTTAAATTCTTCGTTAAATTTTCTTTACTGTTTGATTCATTTTTTTTTATTTTCTCTTACCCTGCTTTTCGGGCCAAGGAGCCCATAGTGGGAGATGTCTAATTTCGTGTTTTGTGTTGTTGCAAATATGTTATAACTAAATGACCATGAGGTCGAATTATAATTTAAATGATTATACATAAGTAATATATAACGTCATTATAGTGTAAAGAGAAAAAAAGGAATGGAGAAAAAAATCAGAAAAAAGGAAAAGTAGGGAGAAAAAGACTATAAGGAGAAAAAAACATCATCAAATTTGTTGACTGCCACTACAGCCATTTGCTTAGTTATTCTAACTTTTTCAAATTCGTTTTATTGATTACTTAAAATGAACTTTCTAGTTATACTAAAAGGTCTGCCCAGAGGTGGTAACGAGAGGTGTCATTCTGGTTTTAATTGTGTCATCATTATAGCCTGGAATACACAAAATTTTTCCTTGACCATCTTGAATGCCGTTCACTTACCGATGGGTAAGTCTAAACTTAATGAAATTTACATATTTAAGATCAGCATAAAATGTAATTCGTTTGATATATATATATATATATATATATATATATATATATATATATATATATATATATATATATATATATATATTATATATATATATATATATATATATATATATATATATATATATATATATATATATGTATATATATGTATATATATATATATATATATATATATATATATATATATTAGTATCAAAATTCCGTTTTTTATAGTTTGGGTTACTATTGAGCTGGGTCGCTTCTTACTTACAGTTAACGAACTGTTTGATAAAGAAAGTCAAATTTCAAATTCACTTCCAAGCAGCATTCAATTGAAAGACAGTTCGAGCCGGGTTGAGATCCCTGAAATCATAGATTTTTTCCAAATTTCTGGACATCTCTTATTCAAGTTATTAATAAAATTTGTTTTTATGATTGGCCTCCCCTCCCACCAAAAAAAAATCCCGCGAAGTGCCTGACTAATATTTTTTTATTAGCAGTTATTTTGGAATCAGGATAAAATTGTACAGTATCCAAATTTAACTTTCCTCATCACTGAAAACTGTTCTTTTCTTTTTTTGCAGAACTGTAGTTTATACGATTTTTTCGTAGTACAAAATCTCCAGAAGAAAATATCTGGGTACAAGCCTGCGTTTGAATATGAAAGAATACATGAAATAGTCAAAGTTTCTTTATCTATATTCTTAGCAAAATAATTCACGTCAAAGTTTCAGACCACCAACTGCTAAAACCCTAAATTACGGGCCCGTTTGGTTAAATAGATAGTCCTGATAAGTCTTAAATTATCATTCACAAAATTCAGTACATAAGCATTGTCATTTTGATTGCCAGATAAATAAAGGATATCATTCGTACTATCAGAGATGGTTTTAAATAACTCAAGTGATTAACTTTAAATTTGTCTTATGGATAAAAGCTTTGAAGGTATTGGTTATAATTCTTCTTTTATGCCATTCTGAGGGGTTGCATTCTCTCCACCACCTGGTGATCATCTCGGAGCGTTTCTTGCTCCGCCACGCCTTCCCTCCTTGGGTACCGTGCAAAGTGCTTTTACCACACCTGGCACGTGCCACCTGGTGGACACGATTTTTGTAAGTCTCCCGCCCCTCGTTGAATTATAGAAGGTGAAAGTACCAATATATATTAAAAAGTAATTAATGACGTTTTAACGAAAGGGCATATCTATTTTTCGGTGAAATAAACGAGGTGGTGGAAGAATTATGTGTATTATGTTGCTTTTTGGTATATTTAATAGCCATAGAAAAATAGGTACTATCCCATTTTGCGGGTCTCTCTAAAAAGTTAAGTTTGGTTGATGCTAATGAAATAAAATAAAATAGGATGACTAAATAATAGTTTAGAAACAAATTTGAGCTATATATTTGCACATTAAGGGGGTGGGGGGCAAAGCATTCCATATATTAAATACGTAACCTAACCTATTTACCTTTTTCCCCATATAAACTCCAAAAAACAACACTTTAAATATCTTAAAACCACGCTATACGAAGTATTTCTCTCAGCTGTGTCTTGAATCAAACAGTTCGTGGTAACGAACTGTAAGTAAGGAGCGACCCGGCTCAATGGTAACCGAAACTAGAAAACGGGTTTTTGATACCAATAGATACATCAAAAGGATCAGATTTCAACGCTGAATTCAAATATATAACTTTCATCAAGTTTAGTCCTACTCATCAAAAGTTACGCGCCTGAGAATATTTGGCTAAATTTCGAAAAAAGGGGGAAATACCCCCTAAAAGTTATAGAACCTTAATGAAAATCCCACCATTATATTCAGCGTATCAGAGAACCCTACTGTAGAGCTTTTAAGCTCCTATCTACAAAAATGTGGAATTTTGCATTTTTTTTGCCAGAAGAAAGATCACGGATGCGTGTTTATTTGTTTTTGTTTTTTTTTTTTTTCTAGGGGTGATCGTATCAACCCAGGGGTCCTAGAATATCGTGGGAGGACTCATTGGAGCGGAAATTAAAAGTTCTAGTGCCCTTTTTAAGTGACAAAAAAAATGGAGGGCAACTAGGCCCCCTCCCACGCTCATTGTTTTTCCTAAAGTCACCTGATCAAAATTTTGAGATAGCCATTTTGTTCAGCATGGTTGAAAATATGATAACTATGTCCTTTAGGATGGCTTAATCCCCCGAAGTCTCCAGGGGGAGGGCTGAAAGTTATGAACTTTACCCAATGTTAACATATAGTATTGGTTATTTGGAAGTATACAGACGTTTTCAGGGGGGATTTTTTCTGGTAGTAGGGGGGTGGGTGGTTCGGGGGTTATGTGGGAAGATCTTTCCATGAAGAAAGTTTTCAGGGGGGAAGGGACATTACTATGAAGGGGGCGCCGGATTTCCCAGCATTATTTAAAAAAAACGATCAGAAATTTAATATAAAAAACAAGTTTTCCAACTGAAAATAAGGAGTAACATTAAAACTTAAAACGAACAGAAAATATTACATGCATGATTGGGTTCACCCCCTAGTCAATACCTCGCTCTTTGAGCCAAAGATTTCTTACTACTTTCATAAGAGCTATTTATTCTAAATAACGGCCTTTGTGATTAAGGAGTCATTTTTAAAGAATTGGAAAAAAATTCGAACTTTAGCTTAAAGAGCGAGGTATTGATTAGGGGGCGAGCCCCCTAATATATGTATTAAAAATGTATGAATATAGAAGTTCGTTACGTAAGTTAATTCGTAAGTTACGTATATTTATTACTAAGAAAAACGTTCGTAAATAAAACTAAACAAGTTTCGAAAAAGCCATATAACCAAATAAAAGTAAAATTAATATGCAAATTTTGTTTTAATTATTCATGTACGGTGAGCCAAAATCAAAACTTGCATTAATTCAAAAACGCTCAAAAATTAAATTAAAAAAAACAAGTATTTTTTAACTGAAAGTAAGGAACGACGTTAAAACTTAAAACGAACAGAAATTATTCCGTATATGAAAGAGGCTGTCCCCTCCTCAACGCCTCGCTTTTTACGCTAAAATTTGACTTTCTCACAACTCTTATTTTTTTTAAACAGTAAAAGACTTTAGCGTAAAGAGCGAGGCGTTGAGGAGAGGACAGCCCCTTTCATATACGGACTAATTTCTGTTCGTTTTAAGTTTTAACGTCGTTCCTTACTTTCAGTTAAAATAAAACTTGTTTTTTTTTTATTTAATCATCTTGTAAAAACGGGTTTTTCAAAGCGTCTCTGCCGTTTGACTGTGGCATCTCTTGTTGGAGTTCTTTAGAGAGGCCCGCAAAATGGGATTGTACCGAAAAATAATACAGCCAATGGATCCTTTGCTCTCTAACAAAAATGTATATTGATACATGGTAGGATCCCCCTTCATATTCCTTTGGCGTCACCTCCAATCTCACCGCTGAATTTGCGATACGCCTCTAATTCTCTTTCTGTGCCATGGCAGCCACGATGTAAATGAAAGAATTAGGAACACTATGTAACTGAGCTAGGGGGTTCGTGGCCTTTGAAGTTATCTACAGGATAAACCTAGCCCTTTTCCCAACCTTTCGTATATTATGTATAAAGAGGGATAGCGATGCATACTTGCGTCCATGGGACTTCCTGACCAGGCACCCCAAAATAGCTTAATATTACAATAATAATATTATTTATTTATTACCCTCTTACATGAAAAGATAAATTGTGGAGTAGACACTTTACAAGAAAAAAACGTGATACAAAAATGAAAATCAACTAAATAATAAAATTAATAAAACAAAAGGATTGATTCGTGATGAGGTGACGAGCGCCATTTCCGAAACCTTTTCGTGTTAACCAATCAACTTTACAACAATATTTGGAAGATAGAACTTATTTTCTGCCTTTTGATTCTTATACCAAGAGGAAGATAGAAAAAGAAATTTACAGAAGCAGAAATAACACGCTCGGTCATTGCAAATATACTTTTTCCAAAAAATAGAGTAAAATCCAGAAAGGTAAACAATAGAATGATTTGAAAATGTAGAATAAAGCTTAACAAGGGCAATAAGATTACAAAGTGTCCCCACTTTCCTATACTTAACCTTCTTTGTTATTTTAAGCTACTGTTTATACAACACTAGCTCAAGCTACCCGGTATTCTTCTCTACAGTGGTGTATTATGTATAAATGAAACGAGACACTATTCATAACGGGTAAAATTTTTAAGACAGTTAAAAATAAAGCATTTTTAATAGAAAATTAATTATAAAATTTTGAACATTTTGGCGTCATATCCAGAAGCTTTTAGCTACGGTAACAAATATATATATATATATATATATATATATATATATTATATATATATATATATATATATATATATATATATATATATATATATATATATATATATATATATATATATATATATATATATATATATATATATATATATATATATATATACATATATATATATATATATATATATATATATATATATATATATATATATATATATATATATATATATATATATATATATATATATATATATATATATATATATATATATATATATATATATATATATATATATATATCTATATATATATATATATATATATATATATATATGTATATATTTATATATATACGTAAATTAATTATATATTGAAATCATAATAGAAATTACAGCCACCTTTTACATGGCTGAAGGCACTACCACTACTAACAACCCACCGCAGCACCAAGCCGCCTGAGGCCAACACAGCTACGCACGATCCTCCTCCATCCAAATTTATTCAAAGCCTCCCTTTTTACCCCCTTCGAGGAAGCTCCCAGAAATTTTGATTGAACTACTACATGGACATTGCATTCCGCAAAGCATATGTTATTTAAAATAAATTATTGGAAGTCCTAACCATCACCACGTGATTAACAACACATCAATAACACATCTTTAACTACACATCGACTTCTATTTTGCTCTGTCACCAACTAATTCCCCCTCTTTAACAAAATCCCCTCATCTCTTCTTGACCTTCTGCCATTTCCAGTCACTTCCTGCCACGGAAGGAAAGTTTTCGCCCCAGAATGGTATAAATGTAGGGTTCTCACATAGAACATAAATGAGATCTTTGACAACAATGTCACGGATTTAATTCACATTAAATATAAATAATGAATTCTTCACGCCTTTCTACTTTGCAGAGAGTGGACCGTCCAGCATTTGCATATTCCATGTCCATAAACGATGCTGTTCTCTCAAAGGGCCAGTCAAAGGATCGAAGAACTAGCAAATCAAGCGAAAGTATTTCTTTTTTCAGAAACGTGATTCCTCGCTTGCTATAGTAACCCTTTGTTCAAACAATTTTTCCAAACAATTGATTTTTTGCCCCCTATGCTTTAAAAACGACTGTATTTCTCACAAAAGTATATCTCAAAACACCTGAATAACGGAAGAATTTCTTGATGCAAAATGTCTTTAAACAATAGAATTTTCAGATCAAATTATCAAACAGTTCGTGGTAACGAACTGTAAGTAAGGAGCAACCCGGCTCAATAGTAACCGAACCTCTAAAAAACGGAATTTTGATACCAATAGATACATCAAAAGAATCAGATTTTTAATACTGATTTCAAATATATACGTTTCATCAAGTTTAGTATTACTCATCAAAAGTTACGCGCCTGAGAAAATTTGCCTGATTTTGGAAAAAAGGGGGAAACACCCCTTAAAGTTTATAGAAACCTAATAAAAATCACACAATCAGATTCAGCGTATCAGAGAACCCTACTGTAGAGGTTTCAAGCTCCTATCTGCCGAAATGTGGAATTTTGTATTTTTTGCCAGAAGAAAGATCACGGATGCGTGTTTATTTGTTTTTTTGTTGTTTTTTTTACCCAAGGGTGATCGTATCGATCCAGTGGTCCTAGAATATTGCGGAAGGACTCTTTCAAACGGAAATTAAAAGTTCTAGTGCCCTTTTTAAGTGACCAAAAATATGGAGGGCAACTAGGCCCCCTCCCACGCTCATTTTTTTCCCAAAGTCACCCGATCAAAATTTTGAAATAGCCATTTTTTTCAGCATGATCGAAAATATAATAAATATGACTTTTAGGATGACTTAATCCCCCAAAGTCCCCGGGGGGAGGGCTGAAAGTTATGAACTTTACCCAATGTTTACATATAGTATTGGTTATTGGGAAGTATACAGACGTTTTCAGGGGGATTTCTTCTGGTAGTGGGAGGGGGGAGTCGGGGGTTATGTGGGAGGATCTTTCAATGGAAGAAGTTTTCTTGGGGGAAGGGACATTGCTATGAAGGGGGCGCCGGATTTCCCAGCATTATTTTAAAAACGATCAGAAATAAAAAAAAAAACAAAACAAGTTTTTCAACTGAAATTAAGGAGCAACAACAAAAGTTAAAACAAACAGAAATTATTACGTATATGATTGGGTTTGCCCCCTAGTCAATGCCTCACTCTTTAAGCCAAAGATTTTTTTAGTACTTTCATAAGAGCTACTTATTCTAATTAACGGCCTTTGTGATTAAGGGGTCATTTTTAAAGAATTGGAACAAAATTTGAACTTTAGCGTAAGAACCGAGGTATTGACTAGGGGGCGAACCCCCTAATATACGTATTAAAAATATATGAATATAGAAGTTCGTTACGTAAGTTTATTCGTAAGTTACGTATATTTATTACTAATAAAAAGATTCGTAAATAAAATTAAACAACTTTCGAGAAAGCCATTTAACCAAATAAAAGGACAATTAATATGCAAATTTGGTTTTAATTATTCATGTACGGTGATCACAACTCTATTTTTTAAAACAATAAAAAACTTAAGTTTTTATTCAGTTACTAATCTATATTCTAATAATATATTTATAAAATAATATATTTATGTAATAATACGTTACAAGTAAAAGTTTAAATCAATATCTTACGGGTATAATAACTGCAACAATTTAACGCACATTTCTTTTTAGAGCCGTATTTGTTGAACAAAATATAGATACAAAATTAAACTTTTCACTATGCTTAGGCTACATGCACAGGGACGTGACTAGTTGGGGCTGAGAGGCTTAAACACCACCCCCCCCCCCTCGTACCCAAGAGGTAGAAAAATGCCAATCTCTTGTATTACTAGAAGGTGCCCTAAATTCTACAGAAAATAAGGTATTTAGTGTTGCGTGCGATTTTTTTTCAAAATAGATATTGAAAAGGTGCCAATTTGCTAATTTAAAATGCGTGTTTGAGTAATTATTGTGAGTTTATTGACCTTCAGTTTTTTTGATTTTCAGATTTGTCTAAATGTCAGTAAGCCACCCCTCTCCCCCTTTTCCCAAAAAATTGGAGTCTTTGCCCCTCCCCTCCTTCTTCTGTTAGAAGCAGTTTCCGGGCACTCTTGATGAATCAAGAGGTCGTACACTTTCCGCTACCTGGTGTACGTGATTTCTGAAATTGGGCACCCCCTTGACGTGAATGGTGGCTGTTACATTTATATTGTCTGCATCGGAAAGAAAAGCCTTCAAATTTTTCGTACCACCATGAAAAAACATAGTGTATAGCATTAAATAAACATAAGTATGCCTAAGCTAAAAAATTTAAAATATAAATTTTTAAAACATAAATTTAAAGCAATAAAACTTAAAACATAAATTTTTTGCCCTATTTCTCCGTCACGGATTAAAAAAAAAAAAAAAAATTTACGGTATTTTTATTGAAAATGCCTTTTTTGGTATTTTCTTTGAAACCAATCGAAAAAACAACAAAAATGCTTTTTTAGATTTTAAAAAATAAATTTTTGACCCCCCTTGTTTCCGTGAATTGGTACCACTGGACATCAAATCAAAAAAAAGAAGACGTTCTGATCTTTATTGATGTTTGGACTGCCGATTTCCAGCTACCAATCCTGACACAGGATTTCATCACCAACATTAGTTGAAAGTATTGACATTTGGCAATTTATCAGAAAGGAAAAAAAAGAATCCAATAAATCCCGGCTAGTCTGTGTATTTTACTGTGCCTGTCGAAAAGACCTTTCAGGATGTAATTTATGAGACAAGAGTATCCCCTCTGTAAAACGATGCACTTGTGTGTAATAAATAGTATGACATTAGAACAAAAGTACTCTTGCTAGGGGAAAAGCGCTGAAGCAATATTGCCCCCAATCATTTTGTTTATGATGTACAAGGGGGAAATTATGAGACCACAATATGTTCTGCACGAGCTCATAAATTGATCCTTTAATTTTAGTAGAATAAATCATGGACGATTATTGGGGCTGTGTATAAACCTAAGATTGTGTAAAAAATGTGTTATTTGTAAAAACAGCTCTAAAGCTTGTCTCCTTCCTTTTCCCCTAAAGAGTAGGAAGATAAGCGGTGCAGTTAATCCATTGAAATTAAGGGGGATAAGTTTTTTTCAAAATTTAAGTGCGGCAATTTTGTTGCTTTTTAATTTTTTTTTTTTCAATGAAAGTACCAAAAACACCCAATTTTCAGTGAAAATAGCCTAATAAAAATTTATTTTTCGAAATGTGTAGGAGGAGGTAAAAATCAGAACAGATTAGAACATTGAAAGCCATGGGAACAACAGTGGTTAAGCAAAGCTCTGAAAAAGTGGGCGCTATGAAAAGCTGAAGTGGACTTGTTACATGTTTTCCAAAGGCCAGAGGAATTGTCCAAGGGTAGACTTTGAACCGTATTCGTTGACTGTTTGTATATCATACAATAAGTTGTGCGAAAAACGTGGTTCGATCCCAATTTGTGGGGCTACATTGGAAGAAAAGTTAAAATGCTTGGACATGTTTCATGGGTGAAGGATCATGGGACAGATTCCTGTAGATAGTGGTTTTAGCCATCCATTTAGGGCCGAACGAAAAGTGGGTTGTATCCAAATGGGTCGTTAATAGGTCAGAAGAAAACAAGTTCGAGAGGATTGAAACTTTGTCGGAGGGGTGGGGGCTAAATAGTAAAGGTTTTAATGAATTTGGAGAGGAGGAGCGGGCGCAACTATGTTGGCTTCAGGTTGCCTGGTGCTGCCATGAGCTGTTAGTAGTAGTAGTAGTAGTTTAGAAACTTACAGTAGGACTTTTTTCGTGTGGTGATCATACTTATTTATAAATTGGTGTAGTTTCTGCATACTTATGATTATTTGCATATCTGAAATTGGATTTTAACATGTGATTGATCAACAAACAATCATTCGTTTATACCTTCCATCTAAGTCCATGGAGCGATACGACGTGCAATAGGAGGCAAATAAGAGGCGGAAAAAAAGTGAACAATAAAAATCAACCATTCCTTTGCATCGATGAGCAAATGAACGTTCAAAAAAAGAAAAGAAGGGAAATGAAGACACAAAAGGACACCGACAAAAAACTTTAAAAAAAAAAATCGTCGCACGGCTATCGATTTCCTGACTCTCTGCATTGGGCCTGGAGTGCTATGCGTGGTTTGGGAGAAATTATCAAACGCTTGCCGTTTTTCCTCAGATTTCTCTAGGTGCCCATTTGGCACTGGTTAACTCTGAGTGAGCTTGCAGAGTCTCATCACTGATCCCTGTTCTAAACCGAATAATCAGCAAAACCAAAACTCGAACCTCTGCCCTTACGGTCAAAGATTGCAAGTCCAGCTCGCAAAACACTTGGATAGTACGTATCAGGACGAAAAATAAAATAAAAATAACATACAAATGTAATTTTGAGGGCTCATTTTGTGACTCCCTTTTATATCGTTCACTGGTTGAAAAAATAAAACCGTAGGACTTTATGTTCAATCTGTCTTGAACTTTTTTTTTTACCTCAAAAACCCAAGGCCTTGAAAATGACAACTCCTAACTTCATTGCTCTAGTCTAAATGGACTAAATTCAATGAGAGTCTTACCATCGGTCGATTCTTTCTACCGTGATTCTCATTGGTTGTAGGAGATAACATGCAAAGGAGCATATAAGGTAAGTATCTAGGGTTTGGGAAAAACGACATAGAATGTGATAGATTCTGAAGTTTTATTATGTGCAATTTACCCCCAAAACAGTTCCTTTGACTACCAAACCTATAAAAAGACTCTCCTCTTATAAAGGAGCTTTATGTTTATGTACTCTATACAGAAAACCCGTTTGCTCGTATACATTAGTACACCAAAGGTACATATGTGACACCTCGGACATACACAGGAATGGGCCTTGGAGTCCCACTCCCACAAATCCTACGTATTAACGAATCTCTGAGCACTTATTTTTGAAATTATGAAACAACTATTTTGTTCTTATCCCCCCCCATAAAATAATGTCTGCTTAATTTCAATAATGACTACGTATCCCATGTTTTTACCATTCCATCGTTCTGGGTACCCGGCTGACTGACCGTATTTAAAACAATAGGCTGTACGAAAAATGTGGTTCAATACAGCTCTCTAGGGCTATAATGAAAGAAAGGTTGAGATGGCTAGGGCACGTTGTACGGATGAAGGATAACAGATTGCCAAAGAGTGTTCGACCAACCGTCTAGGGCTAAACGGAAAAGCAGGTCGTCCTCGTCTGGGGTGGGAGGATGTCATAAAGAAAGATTTAAAGGAAATGGGAACTTCGTAGGAGGGTGTAAAAAGGGAGGCTTTTAATAGATTGGCATGGAGGAGGAGCGTGCGTAGCTGTGTTGGCCTCAGGCGGCTTGGTGCTGCGGTGAGTTGTTAGTAGTAGTAGTAGTAGTATTTCGATGAAATGTCAAATATAATATATAAATAAAACTAACAACTCTTGCATTTGTGGGAGTTTTCCTTGGCAGTATTTTAGACCCTCTCCCGGCTGATGAGTCATATTTTTGTTATCTTATGCTTTAGTTTCCTCGTAGTAACTGTCATTTAGTGAGGGGTTGTATTGCGAATTCTCCTCATACTAAGGTTTGCCAAAAAGATCTCTCTTAGATGATATGAAGGAAAATCTGATTTTTTGAACTCTAACATGTACTTCTTTAAAGCATTAGACCCCTCTATCTCCATTTAGATCGTCTAGGGGATCCGTATTTGCAATAAGATGTGAAGCTGGATTGTTTTGCGGCCTCCGCTGATGCACCTCTTCACATAATACTAAACTCGCTTACAAAGGTTATGGGTCCGTATCTTCAACCTTGGAATGCTGTGTGTGCTAACGTAGCCTATATAGTCGTTGGACATGAAATAGGTAGTTTTTTAGTCGCCATCCTAAATCATGATGAAAGACACGTAAGGAACCAATTCAAATCTCTTAGCACTCCGGAAAAGATACTGGTCTCGACAAAGTAATATTCCTATGGAATGGTCTTTGCATGGAGTTAATGGAATCACGAATAGCTTAGAACATATATTTGTTTTTCAACTTCTCCTTCGAATAATTACTTATAAAGTTTTTGTAGCACGAACATGCAGAAACTAATCTGAGTGGTAACTAATGAAAAGGGATTTCTGCAATAAGGCATTTGACAAGAACTAACTTTGAATAGCTACTTTCAAGGACACGGTCTTGACTTGGATACTGATTTGTAACCTTTTCAAATATTCAACTGACAAATAAGCTGCAAATAAGAAAACCCTTTTTTTCAGGAATTTTGAAGAAGAGCCTTCCAGACATAACGTCAATCCAAAGTAAAGAGCGTCACATATATGAAATTGACTACTTTGATTAAGCCTGACCGGAGGTTCACAGTCTCTCCATCATAAAAATCAAGAAAGACCACATTTTTGCATGGAGAACTGATATGTTCATCTTTTTCTCTGTTTTTTTTTTTTTTACTCTAGCAGGCTACCGAAGAGCAGGGGCGTAATTTCCTATGGGGCAGGGGGCAACTGCCCCTTCCAAACCTCAATTTGCCCCTCCCCCGTCCCAGAACGCAGTTTACCCCCTTCAGCTGAAATTGAGTTTCTTCAAAAATTCAAGCCTGCATAATTCAAGCATCCACAGAAACGGGTCAGTTTTCTTTAGTATACCCATTCTAAGACCACACTGGCTATACATGACGTATGAAACCAAGAGAAATCTCATACAAAAAATTCCACAGATCTTGTCAAAAATCAAAGTATAACAGAAAAAATATCTTATTTAGTTTTGATGCAGTTTCCGTGTATACTTTATGCGATGTCCATAAGTGTGAGCAGGCCTTACAAAGAAAATTAGAGGAAAATTCTGCTTGTTCAGATTACAAAACCTTGGAAATGGACACAATAATGACGCTTGTTGGTCTTTGCAACAAGTTCTCTTTATATTTTAAGTTCCAAGAAAAAACATTCTTCGAATCATGGGCCTACCCATGGGAACTGTTTTGTCTCCTTATTTGGCAAATTCTTTCATGGATTTCATAGAACAATCTGCTTTGAATAGTGTCCACCTAAAACACTCTTTCTGGTTTCGCTTTGTTGATGATATTCTTTCTGTTTGGGAACATGGACAGGACTCTCTAAAAGATTTTTTGGCACGTTTGAACTCTTTTGATTCGAATCTTTAATTCACAGTAGAACTGGAAGATTCAGGAAAGGTCCCTTTCTTAGATGTTTTAATTATAAAAAATACTCCTGGCCTTGAATTTTCTATATATAGAAAACCCACCCATAATGCTCGGTATCTACGTTTCTTGTCAAATCACCCTCCTTCAGTGAAAAGAGGGGTAATAATGTCTTTAATCGACAGTGTTCTAAAAATCTTTTCACACAATCATGTAAATTATGATTTAAATTATGTTAAAGATATTCCATTCTGCAATGGCTATCCAATTAACCTTATTGAAAATATTGTAGACAGACGATTAAAAAGATAAAACAGGAAAATAGGGAGCCCGTCCCCCTTGATTCAGTTAATGCGATAATTGAGAATAAAACTTCCACCTCTTTACCATAGATCTCGAAACTCAGCGAAAAAGTTGGAAAAATAAAAATATATATATATAATCTCTATGTTTCTATCAAAACTGAACAAAAGGTTGAATATTTTTTCAACTGGGGAAAGGATAAAACTGACCCTGTACTGGGTAGTGGTGTCTACAGAGTCTAGTGTTCATTTGGGAAATTTTGCATTGATAGGACCCATCAACAACTGGGGGAACGTTTGTATGAACACAAATTTCAGTAGATAAGTCCCTGAGATTCGACAATAAAAATACTTTGATTCTGCTTTGGCCTTCCATATCTTTGAAAATCCTGCACATTTGGTTCTTTTTGAGGAAGCAACTGTAATATCTACTGTAAATGATCTACCGCAATTTTTTTTAAAGAGGCAATGGAGATAAAAAAATATATATATATAAAACAGAAATTTGGCTATAAATAGAGACACAGGAGATATTTCCTTAAGCCCATTTTTTTTATGAGCACCGAGACAAAATATAGATAAATAAATATGTATAAATAAGTCGAAAGTGATTGGAGGGCAACTAACCCCCCTCTCACGCCCACCTTTTCCCCAAACAAGTCCAATCCAAATTTTGGGATAGCAATTTTGTTCAACGTAGTTGAAAGTTCTGAAAATTAGATCTTTGAGGATGACACCCCCCTCCCTCATAGACCTCAGGCCAAGGGTTATAAGTTATATAGGTTTGAAAAAAAATCTTGTTTTAATGTTTTCACTTATAACTTTAGGAAAACAAAAATTAATTAAGATTTTAAGGAATAAATATCAGCATATGTATATTTAACTGACAATGCATATTTTGTCGGTAAATTCATTTGAATTTTTTTCAGTAAAGTACAAATTATATTTTGGCTTTTAGAAAGCATAGGGTTTAGAACCCTACTCAGATTAATTTCTGCTCGTTTTGAGTTTGACTTGTTTTAATTTCTGTTTGTTTTGGGTTTTCTTCTATTTATTGATACTGATTTGTGGTAGTTGTATGCTTGGTAGGTTATTTGTTTTTATTTTTGTTCATTTTTGGTTTAATGGTGTTCTTTACTTTTTTTGAAAATTTTTTTTTGTACAAAAAGTGTTTTTGATTAATTGAATAAAAAAAACAAGTTTTTTTTAACTGAAAGTAAGGAGCGATATTAAAACTTAAAACGAACAGAAACTATTCCGTATATGAAGTGAGCTGTCCTCTCCTCAACGCCTCGCTCCTTACGCTAAAGTTTGACTCTTTCGCACAACTCTGTTTTTTAAAACAATAGAAAACTTTAGCATAAAGAGCGAGGCGTTGAGGAGGGGACATTCTCTTTCATATACGGAATAATTTCTGTTCGTTTTAAGTTTTAATGTTGCTGCTTACTTTCAGTTAAAAAAAACTTGTCTTTTTATTGAATTTCTGAACGTTTTTAAATTAATGCAGGTTTTGATTTTGGCTCCGCGTAAATGAATAAATTAAGACGACATTTGCATATTAACTTTACTTTTTTGGCTAAATGACTTTCTCGAAAGGTCTGCAATTTTATTTACGAACGTTTTTGTTAGTAATAAAAATACGCAACTTACGAATTAACTTACGTAACGAACTTCTATATTCGCATATTTGTATTACGTATATTAGGAGGGTTCGCCCCCATAGTCAATACCTCGCTCTTTACGCTAAACTTCGAATTTTTTTCCAATTCTTTAAGGATTATGTTCACTGTGAAACTTTTAGTATGTTATTTTTGTGCTTTCCTACGATTTTCATATATTAACGAAAAAAGACAATTTTGATATCATTCCATAGCTGACATCCCACTCTATCCATCTGCCAAATTACATTTCTGAAATTTGCTGTAAACGGTTTTTTAAATTGAAAATATGTTAAAAATTGATTAAGAATCGTTGAAAAAAGGATCATTTCCCCATTTTTTAAGTAAGTTTGGAATGTTCCCAAAGAAAAAGTCTAAATAATTTCTAAGACCACACTGGCTAATCATGATAAAACGAAACAATAGTAAAAAAAGAGAAAAACGAGGATTATACAAGCCAGTGAAAAATTTGAAACATATTCAAATTTTAGTTGCGCTTCGTTTTAAGGTTTAAAATTTCTTTTATAGTATCCATGGATTTTTATTAGTAATTTTGATGTTATTATCCTGCACTGAGGACGGTCAAGCGGAGGTCTTGACCGAAATATTTGCAATTTAGTCCATATGTTTCACTGTTTCACTGGCTTGTATAATCCTCGTTTTTCTCTTTTTTTTACTATTGTTTCGAAAAAATCTAAATAATATCATAATTCTGACTCGATGAATCGATAGATCTGTTACTAATGAATCCAATGATATAAGTGTTTTGTCCTTTTTGAGCAAGTTACATCAGCAGGATCGTAGCAAAACCGCTTGTTTTAGAGGGTACATTTACCTTAAGAATGACCCCTTAATCACAAAGGCCGTTAATTAGAATAAATAACTTATGAAAGTACTAACAAAAACTTAAGCGTAAAGAGCGAGGTATTGAATAGGGGGGGGGACCCAATCACATAAGTAATAGTTTCTGTTCGTTTTAAGTTTTGATGTTGAAAAGTTTTCAGTTGAAAACTTGTTTTGTTTTTATGTAATTTTTGATCGTTTTTTAAATAATACTGGGAAATCCGGCGGCCCCTTCATAGCATTGTCCTTTCCCCGATGAAAAATTCCTCAATGGAAAGATCTTCCCACGTAACCCCCCCATCCACCCCCCCCCCCCACTAACAGAAAAAAATCCACCTGAAAACGGCTGTATACTTCCCAATAGCCAATACTATATGTAAACATTGGACCAAGTTCATAACTTGCAGCCCATCCCCCGGGGACTGTGGGGATTAAGTAATCCTCAAAGACATAGTTAGTATATATTTTGACCATGCTGAACAAAATGGCCATCTCAAAATTTTGATCAGGCGACTTTGGGAAAAAATGAGCGTGGGAGGGGGCCTAGTTGCCCTCCATTTACTGGTAACTTAAAAATGCCATAATAACTTTTAATTTCCGTTCGAATGAGCCACCCTACGATATTCTAGGACGACTGGGTCGATACGATCACCCCTGAAAAAAAAAAACAACAAAAAACTAACCAACACGCATCCGTGATCTTTCTTCTGGCAAAAAATACAAAATTCCACATTTTTGCAGATAGGAATTTGAAACCTCTACGGTAGGGTTCTCTGATACGCTGAATCTGACGGTGTGATTTTCATTAAGGTTCTATGAATTTTAGTGGGTGCTTTCCCCTTTTTTCGAAAATAAGGAAAATTTTCTCAGGCGCGTAACTTTTGATGGGTGAAACTAAACTTGATGAAACTTATATATTTGAAATGAGAATAAAAGTATGATTCTGTTGATGTATCTTTTGGTATCAAAATTCTTTTTTTAGAGTTTCGGTTACTATTAAGAGTTTCGGTCACGTATTAAACCCATCCAAATCTTTGAAAGAGCTCCAAACAAAATATTACAAAAAATCACTAATTAGGAGAAAAGCACTACTCCAGTAAAATGTTTATACGGAATCGCATGGAGCTATTGCAGGTAAGAAAGCCTGAAAAATTTATTTGTTTCTAGACCTCGCCCTCTTTGAATAATTATTAAGAGTTTGGAGCACGCAGATATAGTAAAAAATTTAAGTTTTTAATAAAGGAATATGATCTCTAAGACTAACGCGTTGACAATGATTAACCATAGAGAAACATAATTTAAATATAACAAAAGTATGTCTAAGAATTTTTTTGCAAACTTTACTGGTCTAAAATTTAAATCAGGAGCCAATCAGGTGGAATTTAATTTTTGCTATACTTGCTGGCTGGAAATTTCACATAGGTACGAATGAGATTCTAAAAAGTTGGGGTTTTTAGTATCCTTTTCTTGAATGCACTTAAGCTATAATGTGATTTGCTTACGAAAGTACATTAACTGACAGACCTAAAAAAGTGAAACTAAAGCAAATGTTTGACTACTGAATTTTAGCAAAGTAATGTATCTTGTTTTCTTTGATATAACCTTGAACAAAACTGCATTTTAGCTTGCCTTATTAAATGCGAAATTTTGAATAATTACCTCTTTCTAATTCCTAGATCCATCAAGGAGGGGGGGGGAGGTATTAAAAATGAGTCAGTTCTGATTTGGTTTGGTGATTATTTTCGGCAGAACTCTTTAGTCGTAAAAATGTCTCCTGCCAAAGTACCAGGGATAAAATATTCCCTGGCTTCTTTTAATGAGACTGAAATGCTTTGCTTTCTATGAGAGACTTCGAATAGAGGCTCCACTTTTCTGTTCAAAACTTCTGAAAAACCCGAGGTAAAACCTCGAAGAATGTCGGTATTTTATTTATTTATTTATTTTTTATTTTTTTTTTGAAGATCGATTGAGAATTCGTTAAATCTCCAAAAGATTGGTACAAGTGGAAAGACTTACTGAGAACTAGAGATATGCTACGCATTTTTGCGCTTCTGCACGGGACTGCTGGTTTTTAGAAAGCGTGAGGGAGTGCTGACTCCCCGCCACCTGGTCCACATGACGGAACAATATTTGTGCTGCATAGTTCCAACACGCATGACACAGTCCCTAAAAAACCTGGCAGAGTTCCGCCACGATTGGCACTTGCAACCAGGATTGGTAATGTACATTATTTCTGAGAGACAGCAACCCTCGAAAAAGTGATCATTTAAATTATAAGATGAAATAAAAATAAGGTTTGTTCCAAGTGAGAATAAAAAGTAAAGTTAAAACCTAAACGAATAGAAATTGTTATATATATGGGAGAGGCCCGCTTCCTTAATTCCCCGCGTTTTCCGTTAAATCTCAATGCTCAAAAATGCCTAATCTGACTTTGGATTATCACAATGCTTTGAAAAAGAAAGGCAAATCCAGTTTTACTTTATTAAACTACTTAATTTTTATGCCAAATGTTTTGAAAGCCAGTCAGCACATAATATATTTGCAATTTCGAAGTGGCTATACCTTTTCATTCTAACATGAAAGTCAGTTATCTCCTTTCGTTGTTAGTTCCAGCCCTCGCCTCCTTGCTCCTCTTCCTCCTTACTCCTTACCTTTATACCCTATATAAACGTTTTGGCTTGCGCTCAGATATCTCGTACACCCAACTTAAGCTGTACGGATTAAGCCACGGCCCACGTTAATCAGAAGCAACGCTATAGCGTTGCCTATACTAAAGGCCATAAGGCTTCAATGTTTTATTGTTATATTTCTTTTCCAGAGCCACTTTATGGAAGGGGAAGTTGTAAAAACTTATGAGGGGGCTCATTCGATTGGAACTTGGAAGTTTTGGTGCCTTTTTTAAGAATCAAAAGTGACGGAAGGGCAACTAGCCCCCCCCCCCCACACCCTTTTTTTCCCAAGTGCATCTGATTGAATTTTTGAGATAGTCATTTTTTTCAAAATAGATCAAAGGTTGTATAACAAGAACTTCAGGGTTGACAAAACCCCTCAGAACCCGGGGGCAAATGTAACAAGCTATTCCCCGGGGGCATATAAGGTTTTTATGGAAGGGATGGTCGTATAAACTTTGGAGGAGGCTCATTTGCCAGGATATTGAAAGTTCTAGTTCCATTTTTAAGAGCCAAAAGTGACAAGAGGTTAACTATACTCCTCCTACGCCTTTTTTCCCCAAATGAATTTGATGGAAATTTTGAAATAGCCTTTTTGTTCAAAATAGTCCGTGTTCATATAACAATGCTTCTTGGGTTGACACAGCGCCCCAAAGTCCTGGGTCAAGGGTTGTAATCTATTCCCCAGGGGTATATAAGGTTTTATGGAAGGGGTGGTCGTACAAACTTCAAACGGGGATTATTCGATTGGAAATCAGAAGTTCTACTGCCTTTTTAAGAGTCAAAATTGATTGGAGGGCAACTAGCCCCCCACCCTACGCCCTTTTCCCCCAAATGGATCCGGTCAAAAATTTGAGACTGCGATTATGTTAAAATAGTCCAAAAATCAGATAACAAAACTTCGAGATCGACACAACCCCTAAGCTATGCCCCGGGGGCATATACGCTTTTTATGGAAGGGGTGGTCGCAAAAACTTTGGAGGGGGCTCATTTGATTAGAAATTGAAAGTAATAGTTCTATTTTCAAGAGTCAAAAGTGATTTGAAAGAAACTATCCCCTCCTACACCTTTTTCCCCAAATGAATTAGATAGAAATTTTGAGACAGCTATTTTGTTTAAAATAGTCCATGTATCATATAACAATGCCTCTTAGGCTGACACAGCTCCCCGAAGCCCGGGGTCAAGGGCTGTAAGTTATTTCCCGGGGGTATATAGGGTTTTATGTAGACCCCGGTGCCGCACCATTAAGGGGAGGCTGGTGGCGGCAGGGCCAAAAACAGCAGTGGCGGTGTGCCGCCGATAATTTTTCTGCGCCACCGGAGCGATCAATGTCGACTGCAAACATTAATTTTTTCATCAGTCTTTCTCAAATCCCAGCTTGAATTTACAAAAGATTCTGGCCTATTCATGAGTTAAAAACTTCACAAGTCGCTGGCTGGACGCTGGTCTTCTTCGTTATTCATCAAGAGAAGTAGAAATCTGGTAGAAACGAAATGGCTGTGGCGTTTCAGAACCCTTGCATAATAGTTGAAGTCTCTATTTTTTATTTATTCTCAGCATAAATAAGTATCAAAATTAGTAGGTTTTTTTTTCGTCGGCCATTATTGCATACAAAACTTCAAATACCGCATCACAAAAGTCGTCAATTGTGTGGGTAAAAACTTTAAATGGAAGCTTGAACTTAGTTTGAACTTAGAAGCTTAATTTTTTTTATATAATGCTCTTTGTCTATATCTGTTTTGTTACCTTTAAAACAGTTGAAATGGACGACTTAGATATTGATTGTTTTTGCTCTTTTGGATTCCTAGAAAGCCTTCTTTGTATCAAAAACGGGTTTTTAATAACAATTAAAAAACAAAAAATACAATTTTAAGTTTTTTTGGCTTCCTTATAGAATATATATCATTTAGGCTAATGCTGAACTGCTGCTTTTTTGGATTGCTTTTGGCTGCTCTTTTAAATTTAAAGTAAATTTATCAAATTGAAAAATACATGATGGTGAAACACTTCAATTACAATGAAAAAAAAAAATACTTTGATAAAATTATAACTTCCAATTGTATAAAAAAAAACCTTTGGATACCGCCTTGATAGGATACCCTCTCTGCTTCAAAATAAGAAAAAAATAGCTTTTTTGGCATCCCTGCCTTCAATAAAAACAAAAAAATCGAGGTATTTTCATTTAAAAATGAAACCCCTTTCCGTCCCACCTTTGGATGCTCCCTTGATAGGATACCGTCTCTGCTTTAAATTAAAAAAAAAACTTTTTGGCATCCCTGCTTACAATAAAAAAAAAATCGAGGTATTATCATTTAAATACGACAATCCCTAATCCCCCCTCTCGATACCACTTTCATAGGATACCGTTTGCATAGAATTTAAAAAAAAAACTTTTTGGCATCCCTGCTTTAAATAAAAAGAAATTCAAGGCATTATCATTTAAAAATTATAAAGGTCGAACAAGAAAAATTTCGAGATTATTCAGATATACCTCAAATTACTGGAAAACTGAGTCATAAATTCGCCGTGGCATTCAACAAGCTCCAAGGAATCTAATTAAAAGGGAGCACACACAAAAGCCAAATTAGGCCAGTAGCCTATAAGAAATCCAAAAATACCCAAGACAATGAACAAGTCCCAATTGGGGGCCTTGGGTCTATCAAAATATTTTAATGGTTTCCCAGGAAACTTGATATCATTTTCTTCCGTCTCTTCTTTAAATGAAAAAAAAAAAAATTATCTTTCTGGCATCTCTGCTTTCAATTGATAAAAATGATAGCCCCTTACCCTCCCCCCCTGTAGGCAAAAGTATACGATTTTCTTATGAATCCTGTGTTTGGGGTTACTTCCGTTTCAATCTTCAATTCCCCAATCTTTTACATAGTTTATAGCTAAATTTTATCTCAATAGAAGGTTTTTTGTTTTTTGTTTCTTTTGGAGTGGGGGGGGGGGTAAATATTCTTTGGAAAGAAGTTTGTATTTTCTTTAATCTATCAGGCGTTCAATAATTGTGTATCAAACAATAAGAAAATATATCTAAAAATAGCAAAAGAAAACAAAATTCAGTAAAGGGCTAGTTTTCTATAATCCTAAAAACATTGGGAAATATAACTAGTTGGTTTATTTGTGCTAGTTTTACTGATGTATATATATATATATATATATATATATATATATATATATATATATATATATATATATATATATATATATATATATTATATATATATATATATATATATATATATATATATATATAATATATATATATATATATATATATATATATATATATAATATTATATATATATATATATATATATATATATATATATGTATATATATATATATATATATATATATATATATATATATATATATATATATATATATATATATATATATATATATATATATATATATATATATATATATGTATATACATATATATATATATATATATATATATATATATATATATATATATATATATATAAATATATATATATATATATATATATATATATATATATATATATATATATATGTATATACATATATATATATATATATATATATATATATATATATATATATATATATATATATATATATATATATATATATATATATATATATATATATATATATATATATATATATTCAACTTCGCTCTTTACTTCCCTCGGAAAAACTTTATTTTTTTAGATAAATATTTGCTCCTTTTTCATTCAAATTTCATATAGAAACAACACTGCCATGATCTTTTTTAATTATACGGAATAATTTCGGTTGGTTTTAAGTTTTAATGTCACTCCTGACTTTCAGTTGAAAACTTATTTTTAATATTATTTTTAATCATCACCGATCTAGGAGAGATAAGAGACCTCTAGAAAATAGTGCAGACAACCTTAACAGCTATAAAAAACTTTCAGTCTATAATATAAAGTTTATTATCCATACTTTACAAAACAATACATTTTTTTCAAGAACGGTTTTTTTTTCGATGAACAAGAAGCTGTTTTTACTCGGCCAACTTCGCCTGAAAAAGCCATAATGAAGACAGGGCTTTATAAATCACCTACTGACTAGCCGAAACTAGAAGGCTACTGTAAAAAAAGAGAGCTGCTTAAGGGCTCATTTAAAAGCTTATCTTTATGCCTAATCGCTTTTTATAAATTTGACTTGATAGCACATTCCCATAAAGTGCACTTTCGGTTGTTTTCGCCATTTTTTTCAAATGAAAAAAGTGCCTTTTTCAATGAAATGATCGAAAAAGGTTTTTTTCAAAACCTAGGCAGGAGAAAAAAACTAAGGGGGCAAGGAAGTCCCTTCCCCTTAATTACTGTCATTAGGACTAGCACACAGGCTTCATCGTAGAGTAAAGTTTGAAGGTTCAATTCAAAACTGTTGATCATTAAAGCTTAATTTTTGGTAGATTTTTAGTTGAAAAGTTTTTAGTTTTAGTTAATTTGTTTTCGCAATAATCTTTTACTTTAAAGATGAGTAGGCGATTTATGAAACTTACTAAGAGGGTTTGGAGGGGGATTATATGTGAAGAGTTCTTATAAACCTCCAATTAAGGGCCTTGGACCATATTATTGCAGTGGTACCGTTTTATGCTTCCAAACTCTTCCACTTAAGAAGTGGCAACAAAAGTGCGGTTTTTAGTGCTGTATGGCTCTTATGGATGGTAAAATTAATAAAAAGATCGTATATATGAGTAATAGCTTTTAAAATGAGCCTTCTCAGGAAATGCTTTAAAAAATGAGTGCATCACATTTGAAAAAATATTGGATTATCTGAAAAGTAATCATAAAAAGGGACAAATCATGATTGAAAAAAATCAAAGCAGGAAACGGACGCCTGATAATCTAAATTGAAGTCCAGCGCTGTACTAACAGAACCACGCCTCTAATAATTTAATTTAATATTTTGGTGTTTGTAGGCACTCTCAAAATTTTGGAAGAAGTGGCACCAAAAGTACTTTTTTCAGTGCTATATCTCCCTTACGAATGGTAGAATTGATAAAAAGCACGTAGATATGAGCAAAACTTTCAAATGAGCCATTAAACATCACTCTAAGAAGTTCTGGTAGCCCACTAGCCCCAGACTTTCCACTTGAGACATGGCACTAAAAGTGTCATTTTAAGTGCCATTTGAAACTTGAAGATGGTGTAATTTATAGGAAGAACGTAAATATGAGCAATATTTTCTATATGATCTATCAAAAATCTATCTACGATGTTCTGGTAGCCCGCTAGCCCCACCCCTTGAGAAATGGCACAAAAAGTGCCCTTTTTCGTGCCATATAGCACTTTTGGATGGCGGAGTTTAAATAAACCACGTACATATGAGAAATAGCTTATGGATGAGCTCCTAAGCATCCATCTATGATGTTTCAGCAACCTGCTAGGCCTGAAAAAAAGAAAAAAAAAAAACAGTTTTGACGTTTTTAATGTTTAGTTACTATGGGCTACTCCAGTTAAGGGTTCAGGAACATAACTATCACGATACCTGTTTTGTACTTCAAAGCTTTTCCACTTAAGAAGTGGCACCAAAAGTGTTGTTTTCAGTGTTATGTCGCACTTACGAATGGTAGAATTGAAAAAAAAAACACGTTGATATCAGCAATAGCTTTGAAATGAGCCAAACATAACTCTTATAAGTTCTGCTAGCCCAATAGACTCAGCTTTTCCACTTGAGACATTGCACCAAAAGTGCCGTTTTTAGTGCCATTCGGAACATGTAGATGGTAGAATTTAGAGGAAGAACGTAGATATGAGAGAAGATGATGGGTTTAGTCTTACGCTTCAAAAGTTACGAGCCTGAGAAAATTTGCCTTATTTCCGAAAAAAGGGAGAAACAACCCCTAAAAGTCAGATAATCTTAAAGGAAATATCACCATCAGATTCAGCCTATCAGAGTACTGTACAGGTTTCAAGCTCATATCTGCAAAAATATGGAATTTTGTAAAGTTAAGAACTTTGCTCTTTGTTTACATATAAGTAGTAATGTAGTATGCAGTCCGAACGGTGCCCTGTCCCACCATACAAGCGGTCTATCATTCCGAATGGTGCCCTGTCCCACCATACAAGCGGCCTGTCATTCCGAGCCTTTCTTTATATCTGGAAGTTTTGCTACCAAGGACATGAAATTAAAATGTTTTTTTTGTCTCATGGATCCGTGTACCTTAGGTTCAAGTAAAATTTTTCTTTTTATTTGGAAGATTTGCTACCAAGGACATGAAATTAAAATATTTTTTGTCTCAAAGTTTTGCTACCAAGGACATGAAATTAAAATGTTTTTTCGCTTTTTTTATTAATTTTTGATAGCTATGAAATTAAAACGCTTTTACGTTTCTTGGATCCATTTGCCTTACGTTGAATTAAGACTTTTCTTTATATTTGGAAGTTTTGCTACCATGGACCTGAAATTAAAATGTTTTTCGTCGCTTGGATCCATATACCTTAGGTTCAAGTAAAATTTTTCTTTTTATTTGGAAGATTTGCTACCAAGGACATGAAATTAAAATATTTTTTGTCTCAAAGTTTTGCTACCAACGACATAAAATTAAAATGTTTTTTCGTCTCTCGGATTCATGTCTTTTAGGTCGAATTAAGATTTTTCTTTATATTTGAAAGTTTTGGTATCAATGAGTTGAGATCAAAATGTTTTTCATCTCTTTAAATCATGTACCTTAGGTTCAATTAAAATTTTTTCTTTATATTTGGAAGTTTTGGTATCAAGGACATGAAGTTAAAAAAATTCAACTCTTGGATGTATGTTATATTAAGTTCAATTAAGATTTTTCTTTATATTAGTATGTGTCCAATAAGAGTCATTCATACTCCTGCCATTTACCCGTGCCCCAGCCATTTAAACATTTGCCTCTCAATTACTTGGACTATCTGTCTTGGCTTTTCTCTGTCTACAATTACCCAGCCCAGTCTTGACGCAACCTATGCAACCTATTGCCCAAAATACTTGATAACTTCAACTTCAACTTCAATTCAATTGCCTCTCAGTTACTTGGACTATCTGTCTTGGCTTTTCTCTGTCTACAATTACCCAGCCCAGTCTTGACGCAACCTATGCAACCTATTGCCCAAAATACTTGATAACTTCAATTCAAAATTTTTAAGATACAAAGGGCTAGTGTCCTTTTTAATAGTCGAAACTGATTGGAGGGCAACTAACACCCCTCTCACGCCCACCCTTTCCCCAAACACATCCAATCAAAATCTGAGATAGCCATTTTTTTCAATTTAGTTGAAAGTTTTCAAAATTAGGTCTTTTGTGATGACAAGCCCCCCTCCCCACAGCCCTCAGGGCAAAGGTTGTAAGTTATGCCCTGGGGGGCATATTAGGTTTTTATAGAAAGCGTTGTCGTAGATACTTCTAAAAGGGCTCATTCAATTGGAAATTGAAACGGCTATTGCCCTTTTTAATAGTCGAAAGTGATTGGAAGGCAAATAACATCCCTTCCATGCCCACCATTTCCCCAAATTCATCCAATCGAAATTTTGAGATAACCATTTTCTTCAACGTAGTTGAAAGTTCTGGAAATTATACCTTTGAGCAGGACACTCCTCCATAGTCTTCAGGACAAGGGTTATATGCCCTGGTTATATACCTTATATTACATTATATACCTTATAAAAGGTTATATACCTTATATGCCCTGGGAGCATATAAGATTTTCATTGAAATCTTTGTCGTAGAAACTTGAAAAAGGGTTCATTCGATTGGAAAATCAAAGGGCTAGTGCCCTTTTTAATAGTCGAAAGTGATTAAAGGGCAACTACGCCCCCCGCCCCTCTCACGCCCACCATTTATCTAAACACATCCAATCAAAATTTTGAGATAGCTATTTTGTTCAACGTAGTTGAAAGTTCTGGAAATTAGGTTTTTGAGGATGACAACCCCTCACCCTTAGAGCCCTCAAGGAAAGGGTTAAAAATTATGCTCTGGGGGCATATAAGGTTTTTATTGAAAGCTTTGTAGGTGGAACTTGAAAAAGGGTGCATTCGATTGGAAATTCAAAGAGCTAGTGCCCTTTCTAATAGTCGAAAGTCGATAGTGAGTGCACTTCGTGCACTTTAGACCAGGGCCCTTCGTATCGAAGGAGTTGTCGTAGAAACTTCGAAAAGGGCTCATTCGATTGGAAATTGAAGTTGCTTGTGCCCTTGTTAATAGTCGAAAGTGATTGGAAGGCAACTAGCCCCCCTTTCAACCCCACATTTTCCCCAAATACATCCAATCAAAATTTTAGGATAGCTATTTTCTTCAACATAGTAGAAAATTCTGGAAATGAGGTCTTTGCAGATGACAACCCTCCCCCCACAGCCCTGAGGGCAAGGGTTGTAAGTTATGCCCTGGGGGCATATAAGGTTTTTTTATAAAAAAGCGTTGTCGTAGAAACTTCAAAAGGGCTCATTTGATTAGAAATTGAAATGGCTAGTGCCCTTTTTAATAGTCGGAAGTGATTGGAAGGCAACTAACACCCCTTCCACGCCCACCATTTATCCAAACACAACCAATCAAAATTTTGAGATGACCATTTTCTTCCAAGTAGTTGAAATGTCCGGAAATTATACCTTTGAGGATCCCCCCACAGACCTCAGGGTAAGGGTTATAAGTTATCCCCAGGGGGCATATAAGATTTTTTATTCAAAGCTTTGTCGTAGAAACTTGAAAAAGGGCTCATTCGATTGGAAATTCAAAGGGTTAGTGCCTTTTTAATTTCTCAAAAGTGATTTGAGGTAAACTAATCCCCCTCTAGCGCCCACCTTTTCCCAAACACATCCAATCAAAATTTTTAGATAGCCATTTTGTTCTACGTAGTTAAAAGTTTTGGAAATTAGGTCTTTAAGGATGATAACCCCCTCAGAGCCCTCGGGGCAAGGGTTGTAAGTTATTCCCTGGTGGTATATAAGATTTTTATAGATAGGGATGTTGTAGAAACTTCCAAAACGGTTCATTAAATTGGAAATTAGAAGGGCTTGTGCCCTTTTTAATAGTCGAAAGTGATTGGAGGATAACTAACACCCCTCTCACACCCACCATTTCCCCAAAAACATCCAATCAAAATTTTGAGATAGCCATTTTGTTCGACGTAGCTAAAAACTCTGGAAATTATGTTTTTGAGGAGGACACTCCCCCCACAGCCCTTAGGGAAAGGGTTGTAAGTTATACCCTGGGGGCATATAAGGTTTTTCCTTTATAGAAAGCGTACTCATAGAAAATTCAAAAAGGAATCATTCGATTGGAAATTGAAATGGCTAATGCCCTTTTTAGTAGTCGAAAGTGATTGGAGGGCAAGTAACCCCCCTCTCACGCTCACTATTCCCCACACACATCCAATCAAAATTTTGAGATAACTATTTTGTTCAACGTAGTTGAAAGGTCCGGAGATTATGTCTTTGGGGATGACAACCCCCTCAAAGCCCTCATGGCAAGGGTTGTAATTTATGCCCTGGGGGCATATAAGGTGTTTATAGAAAGCGTTGTCGAAGAAATTCAAAAAGGACGCATTTGATTGGAAATTGAAAATGCTAGTGCCCTTTTTAATAGTCGAAAGTCGAAAGGCTTGTCATTTTTATAGTAAAGATCAATGTGGGTACAATGTATTTTTTTTTTTCTTTTGTTTAGGCCAGGGCACTTCGTATCGAAGGAGTTGTCATAGGAACTTCGAAAAGGGCTCATTCGATTAAAAATAGAAAGGGCTCAGTAGTATCCCAAGAACGACTGAGGGTAAGATGTTCAAACTTTCGGGGCTACTTCTGCTCTTAAAATTTAACCAAATCAAAATAGCGTATATGATTCCAAGCTGTCAAAGAAAGTAAATAGATTTTTTTGCGAATGGTATCAAGTTTTCTATTTCAGGTCAACTAGAAAAGGTGTGAAACTAAATTAAACACTACTATTTGCGTACAGATTTTAATGGTTTATGCAGGGTTGCCACCAGACAAAAAAATTTCGTAACGTCAAACTCTTAAAAACGTAACTTTTTCGTAACTTTTGATAGGAAAGTCTCTTTTCAAGGCAGGATGCCTTAATTTCGCTATCAAGAGCGGTACTTAAAGGGAGCATGGGACATTTGTTGCCTGTATAATTTGAAAAATATATTTTTACGTAATCGCATTAAAAATCTTCCCTCCAACTTTTAAAAGGTGCCTAAAACGTACACAATAATAACAATTCATGCTTCTTTACCTTCAGGAAATTCCTATCTATTCAACTGTAAGTGCTGCTTCCAGTTTACCTGCACAACAAAAAGACCCCCCCCCCCGGTCTGTGTATAAAACCCCAGGTTACTATTTTGCTTATCTTGCTGTTGTTGTTTTTAATTGCCATTATTGGTGTTTTAAACCAAAAGTTGATGAGTAATACGTACAAAATAAAAGGCAAATCAAAAAACACAGGACACTTTAGAGTTTTGAAGAAAAGAAGAAAACCAACTAGATTTTTTTTTTTTTGTTAAATTTCAATAGAAATGATCTTAATAAATCTAGCTTCTTAAAAGGACCCAAAAAATCATTTTAATCGCTCCCTTCCCGTCTAATGTTCTAAATTGGCTCAGTCTCAGTCTCACCTCCTCTAGCTTTAAATTTGCATCATTCCAGCATGAACATTTAAGCAATTCCGAGAGACAGAGTTTTTGTTTTGTTTTTATTTTATCGAACAAAAAATATTTCAATCGTTGTCTTTAGTTCTTATACGAAACAGCAGTTATTTTACATAAAATGCTTTTTTACGTTTGTAATTTGAATCGTAACTCCCAACCAAAAGAAAGCAAGAAATAAAAGAAGAGTTCACGCAATTCAACCCCAAGAATGTTATCCTAAATCTGTTTTGATGGGTCTCACAAGTCCAGGCACGTAAAAACAATTTTTAGGGGAGGAGGTCAAACAATAAAAAAAAAATTTAACTCATTTTCAAAATGAACTAAAAAATAGAGAATTATTTTTTGTCTCAAGAATATATGAATATAAGCGAACATGAGGGGCACAAAAAGCATTGGGTTTTACATAACATAAACACCAAATTTATCTAGGTTTTAAATGCATAACCGGAAAAAGTCGATGAGTTGAGGAAAACAAATAAAAATATCAAATAATGCAAAAACGAATCGATTTTTGCCCCGAATTTTCACTTATATTTAATATTTTCAAATTTTGATTTTCCAATTCAAAACATATAATGTCTCATTAGTTATATGTCTTCATTAGTTATACCATTACTTGATCTTGAGTACATTCTTTCATGTGCATGTTTTACTTTTGCTCAGCTTCATGGTGACCTCCCCAGGCCCCTAAGTGTTCCGCTATCTTTTACCTCTGATCAAAATAATTATAATCTTCGTAATATGACAAATCATGTTCAAGTTCCATTTACTCCTTGCATAAGGTCAGATTTTAATCCTCTAATGGCGTGTCATATTGTTTGGAATAAGTTGTCTGAATCAGCTCGAGAGTGCCACTCATTCGGTTTGTTTAAAAAAAATTGTTAAAAATTCTTTTGCTCCGTAGATGTTTTTTTTTAGTCTATTTAATATAATTAATTTATTTAGTTTATTTATTTATTTTTTCTATAATTTTCATTTTATCTACATTTTCTTTTCTTCTTTTTCGTATATGAATAAGTGATCATTTTAAATTTTCTTTTGTTTTTCATCTCTGAGTAAGCAATTCATATGTCTTCCCCCTTTGTACAGGCCAATGAGCCTTTAGGGGAATAATAACATGTAATATTGTATGTGTATATAATGAAGAATAAATCTTATCTTATCTTACTTATCATCCAAGATAACAACCTAAGTTAACACAGCCTCGGGATGTGCTCTTACCGTTGTGCTATACTGATAAAAGTGGGAAGCAACTGAACATTCGGAAGTGGTTGAAAAATAGCTCACAAATTAAAAAAAAATTGTGTGACGAAGAAATAAAAGGAAGATGGAACAAAGAGATCAGTGAGCTAATAAAAATGAACTGGAAATGATTTAATTTAAAAAAATTAAGGGGGTTAATAAAAAACCTATAATTTAATAAAGAAATGTCGAGAAATTTACGTTTTCAGGAAGTTGGGGCCCCAGTCCAGCCTGCGTGGTCCCTATGAATCGGTTGTTAAGTAAACTGATAGCCTACCCTATAAAGATACAAGACTGTTTATCTTCTTCATAAAAATGGGCATTTGTCTAGTTGTCGTTTTCTAAAGACAAATATTTAGTGATTGTCCTTTTCTGAAGAAAACATGCTAAACACACAAGCAGCACCATTAATTTTTTTTATTTTATTCTATTTCCAAGTTTCATGGCCCCTTTTCTGAAAATACACCCCCCTCCCCGATGTTCCGGGATATAGCCCTAGGAATATATTTTAAAAAAATCAACCAATAAAATTCTTAATTTACAATATGAAAGAACACGAAAGAATGTAACAAGAAAGAATGTCATCACAGGATTCGACACAACGATGAAATGTATTTATACAGTTATATATGGGACCGCAGATGGGGAGGGGGGTATAATGTCAAAAAAGTGACCATGATATTTGGAAAAAGTTTAGCATAAAATCAAAAATTCAGGCTCAACTAACCCACCCTCCTCCTCAATGCTTAGATATCAGAGGCAACGCTGTAGCGTTGCCTATAGTAAAGGCCATACGGCTCCAATGTTTTATTATTATTAAATAAAAAAAACAAGTTTTTTAAACTGAAAGTAAGGAGCGACATTAAAACTTAAAACGAACAGAAATTATTCTGTATATGAAAGGGGCTGTCCCCTCCTCAACGCCTCGCTCTTTACGCTAAAGTTTTTTATTGTTTTAAAAAATAAAGTTGTGAGACAGAGTCAAACTTTAGCGTAAAGAGCGAGGCGTTGAGGAGGGGACAGCCCCTTTCATATACAGAATAATTTCTGTTCGTTTTAAGTTTTAATGTCGCTCCTTACTTTCAGTTTAAAAAACTTGTTTTTTTTTATTTAATTTCTGATCGTTTTTTAGTTAATGCAGCTTTTATTTGCATAAAAATTTTAATTTTCTTTTGCTAAATGGATGTCTTTACAAATTAACTTACGTAACTAACTTCTATATTCGTATATTTTTCTTCTGGCAAAAAATACAAAGTTGCAGATTTTTGCAGATATGAGCTTGAAACCTATGTAATAGGGTTTTCTGATACGCTGAATCTGACGGTGTGATTTTCATTAAAATTCTTTCACTTGTAGGGGATGTTTCCCCCCTCCTTAAAAAATCGAGTAAATTTTCTCAGGCTCGTAGCCTTTGATGAGTAATACTAAACTTAATAAAATTTATATATTTAGGATCAGCATTATAAACACATTCTTTTGATACATTTATTGACATCAAAATTTCGTTTTTAAAAGTTTCGATTACAATTGAGCCGTATCGCTTGTTTTTTTATTGTTTTTTTTATTACGTATATGTTATTACTTATATGAAGGGGTTCTCCCCTTAGTCAATACCACGCTCTTTACGTTAAAAGTTAAAAAAAAATTTGATTCACAAACCCCTGAATCACAAAGGCCGTTTAATTAGAATAGATAGCTCTTTTGAAAGCACTAAAAAAAACTGTAGCGTAAAGAGCGAGGTATTGACTTGGGGGAGAACCCCCTCTCATACGTTATAATTTCTGTTCGTTTTAAGTTCTAATATTCCTTCTTACATTTCAGTTGAAAAAACTTGTTTTTTTTTATTTAATTTCTGATCGTTTCTTAAATAATGCTTGGAAATCCGGCGCCCCCTTCATAGAAATGTCCCTTACCCCAAAGAAACATCCTCCACGGAAATATTCTCCAGAGTAACCCCCTCCTCTAGCCCCCCCCCCGCTCCAGAAAAAATCCTTCCTGAAAATGGTTGTATACTTCCCAATAACCAATAAATAATGCTGGCAAGTCCGGCGCCCCCTTCATGGCAATTTCCCTTCCCCCATGAAAACTTCCTTCATGGAAAGATCCTTCCATATAGCCCCCGACCCTCTCCTTCCCCCACCTACCAGAAAAAATCTCCTCTGAAAAAGTCTGTATACTTCCCAATAACTAATACTATATGTTAACATTGAGTAAAGTTCATAACTTTCAGCCCTCCCCCTGGGGACTTTGGGGGATCAAGTCATCCTAAAAGACATTTTTATCATATTTTCGACCATGCTGAACAAAATGGCTATCTCAAAATTTTGATCGGGAGACTTTGGGAAAAAAATGAGCGTGGGAGGGGGCCTAGTTGCCCTCCATTTTTTTTGGTCACTTAAAAAGGGGCACTAGAACTTTTAATTTCCGTTCCAATGAGCCCTCCCACGATATTCTAGGACCACTGGGTCGATACGATCACCCCTGGGAAAAAAAAAAAAAAAAAAAAAAAACAAACAAACAAACAAACAAATAAACACGCATCCGTGATCTTTCTTCTGGCAAAAAATGGAAAATTCCACATTTTTGTAGATAGGAGCTTGAAACCTCTACAGTAGGGTTCTCTGATACGCTGAATATGATGGTGTGATTTTCATTAAGGTTCTATAACTTTTAGGGGGTCTTTCCCCCTTTTTTCGAAAATCAGCCAAATTTTCTCAGGCACGTAACTTTTGATGGGTAGCACTAAACTTGATGAAAGTTATATATTTGAAATCAGCATTGAAATCTGATTCTTTTGATATATCTATTGGTATCAAAAACCCGTTTTCTAGAGTTTCGGTTACCATTGAGCCGGGTCGCTCCTTACTTACAGTTCGTTACCACGAACTGTTTGATTATTTATTATTATTATTTTTCCCAGAGGCACTTCATATGGAAGGGTTTGTCGTAGAAGCTTAAAATGGGGATCATTCGATTGGAAATCGAGAGTTCTAGTGCCCTTTTTAATAGTCGAAAATGATTGGAGGGCAACTAGCCCCCCCCCCCACGCCCATCATTCCCCCAAACACATCCAATCAAAATTTTGAGATAGCCATTTTGTTCAACGTAGTTGGTTTCCAGATAGAAAATATGTTTTTTAGGAGGACACTCCCCCACAACCCTCAGGGCAAGGGTTTTAAGTTATGCCCTGGGGGCATATAAGGTTTTTATAGAAAGCGTTGTCGTAGAAACTTAAAAACAGGCTCAATCGATTGGAAATTGAAGGGCTAGTGCCCTTTTTAATAGTCGAAAGTGATTGGAGTGTAACTAGCACCCCTCCCCCCCCCCCCACGCCTATCATTTCCCCAAACACATCCAATCAAAATTTTGAGATAGCCATTTTGTTCAGCATAGTTGATTTCCAGATAGGAAATATATTTTTGAGGAGGACACTCCCCCACAACTCTCAGGGCAAGGGTTTTAAGTTATACCCTGGGGGCATATAAGGTTTTTATAGAACGCGTTGTCGTAGAAACTTCAAAACAGGCTCAATCGATTGGAAATTAAAGGGCTAGCTTCCTTTTTAATAGTCGAAAGTGATTGGAGTGTAACTAGCCCTCCCCCCCCCAAGCCCATCATTTCCCCAAACACATCCAATCAAAATTTTGAGATAGCCATTTTGTTCTGCGTAGTTGATTTCCAGATAGAAAATATATTTTTGAGGAATACACTCCCCCACAACCCTCAGGGCAAGGGTTTTAAGTTATACCCTGGGGGCATATAAGGTTTTTATAGAAGGCGTTGTCGTAGAAACTTCAAAGAAGGCTCATTCGACTGGAAATTAAAGGGTAGTGCCCTTTTTAATAGTCGAAAGTGATTGGAGGGCAACTAGCCCACCCCCCGCCCCACGCCCATTATTCCCCCAAACACATCCAATCAAAATTTTGAGATAGCCATTTTGTTCAGCGTAGTTGATTTCCAGATAGAAAATATATTTTTGAAGAGGACACTCCCCCACAACCCTCAGGGCAAGGGTTTTAAGTTATGCCCTGGGGGCATATAAGGTTTTTATAGAAGGCGTTGTCGTAGAAACTTCAAAACAGGCCCATTCGATTGGAAATTAAAGGGCTAGTGCCCTTTTTAATAGTCGAAAGTGATTTTGGGGCAACTAAGCCCCCTCTCACGCCCACCTTTTCCCGAAACACATCCAATCAAAATTTTGAGACAGCCATTTTATTAAACGTAGTTTTAAGTTCTGGAAATTAGGTTTTTGAGGATGACAACTCCCCCACAGCCCTCGGGGCAAGAGTTGTAATTTATGGATTCATTTCCCAAAACACATTCAATCAAAATTTTGAGATTGCCATTTTGTTCAGCGTAGTTGATTTCCAGATAGAATATATTTTTGAGGAGGAAGCTCCACCACAACCCTCAGGGGAAGGGTTTTAAGTTATACCCTGGGGGCATATAAGGTTTTTATAGAAAGTGTTGTCGTAGAAACTTCAAAAAAGACTCATTCGATTGGAAATTCAAAAAGCTAGCGCCCTTTTTAATAGTCGAAAGTGATTGAAGGGCAACTAGCCCCCCCCCACGCCCATTATTCCCCCAAACGCATCCAATCAAAATTTTGAGAGCGCCATTTTGTTCAGCGTAGTTGATTTCCAGATAGAAAATATATTTTTGAGGAGGACACTCCCCCCCCCCAACCCTCAGGGCAAGGCTTTCAAGTTATGCCCTGGGGGCATATAAGGTTTTTATAGAAGGCGTTGTCGTAGAAACTTCAAACAGGCTCATTCGATTGGAAATTAAAGGGCTAGTGCCCTTTTAATAGTCGAAAGTGATTGGAGTGCAACTAGCCCCCCCCCTCCCCACTCCGATCATTTCCCCAAACACATCCAATCAAAATTTTGAGATAGCCATTTTGTTCAGCGTAGTTGATTCCAGATAGAAAATACGTTTTTGAGGAGGACACTCCCCCACAACCCTCAGGGCAAGGGTTTCAAGATATGCCCTGGGGGCATATAAGGTTTTTATAGAAGGAGTTGTCGTAGAAACTTCAAAACAGGCTCATTCGATTGGAAATTAAAGGGCTAGTGCCTTTTTAATAGTCGAAAGTGATTGGAGTGCAACTAGCCCCCCCCCCCCCCCCCCCGACGCCCATCATTCCCCCTAACACATCCAATCAAAATTTTGAGATAGCCATTTTGTTCAGCGTAGTTGATTTCCAGATAGAAAATATGTTTTTGAGGAGGACACTCCCCCACAACCTTCAGGGCAAGGGTTTTAAGATATGATCTGGGGGCATATAAGGTTTTTATAGAAGGCGTTGTCGTAGAAACTTCAAAAAAGGCTCATTCGATTGGAAATTCAAAGGGATAGTGCCCTTTTTAATAGTCGAAAGTGATTAAAGGGCAACTAGCCCCCCACACCCATCATTCCCCCGAACACATCCAATCAAAATTTTGAGATAGCCATTTTGTTCAGCATAGTTTATTTCCAGATAGAAAATATATTTTTGAGGAGGACAATCCCCCACAACCCTCAGGGCAAGGGTTTTAAGTTATGCCCTGGGGGCATATGAGATTCTTATAGAAGGCGGTGTCGTAAAAACTTCAAAAAAGGCTCATTTGATTGGAAATTAAAGGGCTAGTGCCTTTTTAATAGTCCAAAGTGATTGGAGTGCAACTAGCCCCCCCCCCCCCCCCCCGACGCCCATCATTCCCCCTAACACATCCAATCAAAATTTTGAGATAGCCATTTTGTTCAGCATAGTTTATTTCCAGGTAGAAAATATATTTTTGAGGAGGACAATCCCCTACAACCCTCAGGGCAAGGGTTTTAAGTTATGCCCTGGGGGCATATGAGATTCTTATAGAAGGCGGTGTCGTAAAAACTTCAAAAAAGGCTCATTTGATTGGAAATTCAAAGGGCTAGTGCTCTTTTTAATAGTCGAAAGTGATTTGAGGGCAACTAACCCCCCTCTCACGCCCATCTTTTCCCCAAACACATCCAATCAAAATTTTGAGACAGCCATTTTATTAAACGTAGTTTTAAGTTCTGGAAATTAGGTCTTTGAGGATGACAACTCCCCCACAGCCATATCAGGGCAAGAGTTGTAATTTAAGGATTTTCCGAATCCGTCCCATTATTTTTTATGGAAGGGATGGTTGTATAAACTTTGGAGAGGTCTCATTTGACTGAAAATTGAAAGTTCTTGTTCACTTTTTAAGAGTCAAAAGAGATTGGAGGTTGACTAGCCCCCCCCCCTCCTTGGCGCCCTAAATGCATCAGATAAAAATTTTGAGATTGACATTTTGTTAAAATAGTTCAAAGTTCTGATAACAAAAAACTCAGGTGTCGACACAGCCCACCATGGCCCGGGGATAGGCGTTGTAAGTTATGCCCTGGGGCATAACTTATTAAAGGGGGTTTTTAACTTATGGGAAGGGGTTTTGTATTGGAAGAATACATAGGAAATCTATTATAATTATCCAATTATAAGGTTAAAATACATACTCTGAGATAGATTTAAAATTGCTTTGGCACACAAAATCCTATTAAGGTCAATTCCAAACATTCGTGATCCCTTTGTGTCAGCAAGTGAAATTGGTCTAAACCCCCTTATTGGAGCTATTTTTTCAATCCATTCATTGTTGTCAATCGCTGTCCACAAATTATGCAAGCTGTCTATTGTTCATATATCAGGTTTTTATCAAAGAGGTAATCGTATAGACTTTGAAAAAAGCCTCATTCGATTTAAATTGAAAGTTCTAGATCCGTTTTTTAAAGTCAAGAATAATCGGAGAGTAAGCATCCCCCCCCCCCTCATGTCATAAAAACTTGAAACTTTTTGCAATCAAAAACGAACAAAAATTAATTAAAAAAAAACATTCCGAAAAATAAGTTTTTCAAAGAAAAGTAAAGGCCATTTTAAACTTAAGCTCAGGAGATACAAACACCTGTTAAAATTCAAACTCAAAACGAACAGAAATTACTATTAAAGAATAAATGAAACCCAAAACGAACAAAAATTAAATAAACAGTCATAGCAAAAAACATACAACAAGTAATAATATAAATGAATAAATAGATCTTAAAGCGAGTAATGCTTAGATTGAATATGAAAATCAAGCTTAAAACGAAAACAAATATTTTGCTATTAAAGTATAAATGAAACTTAAAACGAACAGAAATTAAATAACAATCAATGCGAACAAACATACAATATATATTAATGTAAATGAATAAATAAATCTTAAAACGAGCGAAACTTAAATTGAATATGCAAATCAAGTTTGAATCGATTAAAAATAACTACAAACAAGAGTTTGGGTATCGCCTCACTGCAGAAGCCTAAAACCTACTGCGTCATTGGCGCTTAACCTGTTTAACTCCTGATTTAATATAAAAATAGCTACTACCCTCATGTCCTGCCGTAGCCACAGCATTGTTTTTGTCGTACATAAAAATGTCTACTTTTGTTGTATTTAACTGGTACATCATGGTTGCAGCAGTAGCCGCAACCTAACAAAGAGCAAATCATTTGCCATAGTAACCAAAAGTTGAAATACACGTTTAAGAAAAAAACTACCTAGTGGGAAAAAATTGCCATCTGACACTAAATCAGGAATGATAACTGTTGTTTCAGTTAATCTTAAAAATAAAAATTTATTATAAAAACAAATTTGTGATGATTTCGAAAAAGAGCCTGAAATCCCATGAAATGGCATCGAATCGAAATAGAAAGTGCACCATTGTAATCATCATGGTCAAAACCTCTAGTAGGACAATTACAGTCCTCCACCCTTGAACACCAAGGAAAATCATTTTTTTTGCACGAGTAGCACTGATGTGTCACCATTTTTTCTTTTTCTTTTTTTTCACCAGTACTAGCAAATGATCAGAACTTCATAGAGAGATGTTTAATGGCTCATTTGAGCAAAAATTAAATTTTCTAGTACCCTTTTAAGTTACCAAAAATATTGGAGGGGGAATAGCCCCCCCCCTCCCCCTTCACTAAGGACAAAGTCGGAAAAGCTGGGGCTAGTGAGCTACTAAAACTTTATAGAGTTAGGTTTAATGACTTAGTTGAAAGCTATTGCTCATATTTACGTGATTTTTATCAATTCTACCATCCGTAAGCGTGATATAGCATTAAAAACAACACTTTTGGTGTCACTTCTTAAGTAGAAAAGCTTGGAAGTATAAAATGATATCACCGCATCGCATTCATGGACTTTAAGGCTGCCTTCGATTCTGTTGATCGCCATTCACTTTGGCTGATACTGAGAACTACGTAACTACCCCAGAAATATTGATCGCTTTTTGAAAAGCTGTATGACGATACGGAGAGCTGCGTTCAAGTCAATGGAAGACATAGTCCAAAATTCTCGGTGAAGACTGGCTGGCAAGGTTGCACCGCCGCTCCCGAGCTCTTCAACCGCGTCATAGACCATGCTATGACCAGCACGAAGAATCACTTTCAGTTTGGTCTTCAGTTCGGAGACCGGCTACTCTCTGATGCTGAGTTCGCCGACGACATAGCGCTAGTTGTGGACACCGTCGAAAACGTCACCAAAGCTCTCCAGGTGCTCTCAGAAGAAGTCTCGAAAGTTGTACTGAAGATCAACTGGCAGAAAACCAAAGTTATGCTCCTTGAGCCCCCCACATCCCGTTCTACCGTAAAGGAAGTCAACATCGGAAGCAACTGAGTAGATGTGGTTAAAGACTTCACTTATCTGGGATTAATTTTTTCGAGGGATGGCTTGATCCCAAAAGAGCTTACATCTCGAATAGCTAAGGCGTCGGTACTTGTTGGGAGGCTGAGCAGCATCTGGCGAAATCCAAACATAAGCCGTTTTACCAAAATGCGTATTTACAATGCGCCAGTCAGCATCGTGCTGCTGGATGGAGCAGAGACGTGGCCAGCCACAAAATGTATCTTCAGCACCGTCGATGTCGCACAGACGAAATATCTCCGAAGAATCAAGGGACTTCACTAGACTGACTTCGTTAGCAACCAGAGCCTCCTGTCACGTACGGCACAAATACCTTTCTCGAAGCAGCTCTTCCAGCGTAATATTCAGCGGTACGGCTACCTACTTCACATACTACGCAACGCCCAGTACAGGTCACATTCAACTTCAACCCCACCCTACACGGATGGAAACGACCTAGAGAACGCCCTCCTCTCACTAGGTGGAAAGACAAAGCGGATGAATTCCTTGCCCAAGCTCTCATCCCGGTGGAAGAAGCTGAGAGCCTGGCAAGCGATAGGTTAACCTGGAGGCGCCTTGTCTCATCGTTCTCTACACCGAACCCTTGGCAGGAGCCTTAAGCTTAGTAAGTGTGTTCGATTTCTGCTTGTTTTTTTTTAATCACGGTTTTGTCCCTTCTATATGATCATTTTCAGGTAATTTCATTGTTTTTGTCAATGTGATGTACTCATTTTTAAAAGTATTTCCCAGGAAGGAATTTTGTCAAGCATTTTGATTCAAAAAGGGAATGCTGTTCATCCAGTTCATTGTTTGCAACAATATTCTTAGTAGATCACTAAATCCATATCCCAACGAATGGCGTATTTTTGTCAAAATCCCCTTGTGGGGGTCAATTAAGGCACCTATTTTTCTCAAATCAAATGAAAATGACCGAGAAAACTGAAAAACAAGCCATATAACAATAAAAAAGACTAGTACTAGCAACTAACCGCAACACAAGGCCACCTGAGGCTAAAAAAGCTAAGCAAGCTCCTCCTCAATCCAAATCTATTCAGAGTCTCCCCCTTTACACCCTCCCAGGAAGTTCCTATTTCCCTTAAATCTTTCCTAATGACATCTTCCCACCCCAAACAAGGATGACCTTCTTTCCATTCAGCCTTTGACGGCTAGCCCAAAAAAAGACAATCTTTGGAAATCCTGTCATCCTTCATCCGCGGAACGTGCCCTCTCAAAGTTTCTCTCATTATAGCCCTACAAATCGGGATTGAACCACACTTTTCGTACAGTCTGCTGTTTGAAATACAGTCAGTTAGTCAAGTACTCAAAACAATCCTTATGCAATTTCTGTGGAAACATTATTCAAATCTTCCTCCGTTTTCCTGAGAACCTATACTTCAGAACCATATTCGACCACTGTTATCAATGTAACTTCCCATATTCTAATCTTGGTTTACAGAAGTAACTTCCTATTCTACCAAAAACATTTAGCTGCGAAAAAGCACCCAGAGCCTCGGCTATTCTACTTTTGACATCCTCAGTGCTCCCACCGTCACTACAAATAATACTACCAAGGTAAGGGAAGCTGTCCGCCAGAACAATTTTTTCGTTACCCAACGTCATCTTTTCATCTTTACTTATTCCTAGCCTTAGTGACATAGTCTTCTTAACATTAATTTGCATACATATTCTAGCACCTTGAACTTGCAAAACCTCTAAAAGCTCATTTTTCTAACGCTTCCATCTACTACAATTACTACTAACTCACTGCAGCACCAGGCCGCTTGAAGCCAACCCAACTATGCACGCTCCTCCTTCACCCCAATATAAACAAAAATCCTCCCTCTTTACATCATTCCAGGAAGTTCCCATTTCCCTTATATCTTTCTTTATGACATCCTCCCACTCCAACAACAGACGATCTGTTTTCCGTTTAGCCATTGACGGTTGGCCAAAAAGGAAAATATTTGGTAATCTGTCATGCTTCATCCACAGAATGTGCCCAAGCTATCTCAACCTTTATCTCATTATAGTCTTAGAAAGCGGGGTTGAACCGCATTTTTCGTACAGCCTAGTGTTTGAGATACTGTCAGTTAGCCGCATACCCAGAACAGTCCGTAGGCAATTTCTCTAGAAAACATCTAGCAAATCTTAATCCGTTTTTCAGAGTGCCTATGATTCAGAGCCATATTTGACCACTGTCATCACCGTAGCTTCCAGTATTCTAATCTTGGTTTTCAGACTTATCTTCCTATTCTTTCAAACTTATATCAACTATGAAAAAACATCCTGAGCCTTGGCTATTCTACCTTTAATATCTTCACTGCTCCCACCGTCTTTAACTAATAAAGACGTTACCAATATAACTACTAAGGTAAGTGAACTGTCCACCTGATCAATCTTTTCGTTACCCAAGGTAACCTTTTCATTCTGTTTCCAGAAAAGTGCATATGACATTCTAGCCTTCAGAGGATAATTCCACTCATATTTGTGGCAATTCAGCCATTCATTTTAGGCAATTTCCGTTCGTTTTAAATTCTTCTTGATTATTCATTCAAGTTTCTGTTGGGTTTAGGTTTTATTTACTAATTCGAAGTTATATCTCTGATTTTTAGATATAACATTTCTTCAATTCCTATTCGTTTTATATGTTATTTATTCATGCATATTAAGTTTTGTTTCTCTTTAAATTTGACTTATTATGTGACTTTATTTATGCTCGTTTTAGCTTTTAACATTGCACATTTTTCATTACAAAATATTTTTTATTGCTTTTTTCAAAATCCAATTCTCTTCATTTTTAATTGACACAGTTTTATTATGGACCGCTTCTACAAGAGTTTGTAAAGTTTTTTTTTTCAGCTTTTATGCTTAAGAAGTAAAGTATTTTAGGTATAATTTGAATGTTCAGTCAAAATAATTCATCAGCCGTAGTTTTTACAATAGTCACCTAATAATATCTTATACAATAAAGTGCATGGGAGATGTAGAGGGAGATTCTTAATCACATGGATTGAAGAATTACATTATTCTTGATCTTGTTTGGGATGTAGCCATCCTAACACACATCTAATAGACACCCCTGAATGCACTTATAAAGTTATTCTTAACTTGTAGTAGCTATAGCTACTGCTAGAATTTTTTGTAGAATGACTTCTATAAATGGAAGTATGCATAGATCAAAATATAGGTAACTCGATGAAAAATTGTGGTCCTGTAAATTTTGAGTTAGCGAGAGTCGACTGCATCAGGTTTGATTTGAAATCGAACCCTCATATCCTTTTTGTCCCAATATGTATCATATCAAAATTTGGAGATAGCCATTTTGTTCAAACTAGTTCAAAGGTCAAATAACTATGCCTTCAGGATTGACACCCCCCGGGAGGGGGAGTTTGTCAATCTGAGAGTATTGAGTTGAAACTTTCAGGAAATGTTGAGGGGGATGTTGAAAAGTGGCTAGAAGGGACGCCAACCGCCTTCCATGCAATTTTAGATGCAATCCCTCCAAAATACTTGATCAAAATTTTGAAATAGACATCTTGTTAAAAATAGTAATAATCTTAAATAACTATGTCTATGGGAATGACATAGCTCCCCCCTTGCAGCTTTGAACAGGAATTCTGGATACAATAAAAGACACTCTGTGTCTATGATTGTCAGAAGAACGTATCATGAATATATAAGGAACAAATGAGGATATTAACTATTAAGTTGAATGTTTTAGGGTATGTTCAGGGGGATGTTGAAGAACTACTGGAGTGTGGCCACTGTGCCAGCCCCCTTGTCCCTTTTAAATGCTCCTTTCCCTCATCACTGATGACAATTAAAAAAAATGATTATGTTCAAACAGTCAACAGGACTAGTAACTATACCTCCGGGGTTTAAGTGCCTCCCACAGCCCCAAGAGTAAGGATTGTAAGTTATGCAATTTGCCCCTTTTCACATGCAGCATATATGATTAGAAAAAGGACGAATTTTTAATCTAGGTAGGCTATGTCCGAAAAGGCTAATGGTATTAAGGTGGAACTTTGGGGAATTTTGAGGGGCATGTTAAACTAAATTTAAAGTGCATCACGTTCATAAAAAGGTGCATATGCATCATCACCAGAGCGGCTGAGGGTATTAAGGTTAAACTTTCACGTCATACTGAGGAAGATGTTAAAAAGTGGTCGGAGGGGAAACAGTCCTCCTCCCATTCCCTTTTTAACTACCCTCCCTCCAAAGATATCTGATCAAAATTTTGGAAAAGTCGTCTAGTTTAAAATAATCGATAACTCAAATACTATACCTCTGGGGATGACTTAACCCTCGTAGCCCCTGGGACAAGTATTGTAAGTTATATAAGTTGTCCATTCTTTTTATATAAGGTTGGTTATTGGGAAAAGGTAGCAGGTTTGATTCTGAGTCTCCGAAGAGGCTAATAATGTTAAGATAAAACTTTTAGAAAATGCTAAAAGGGATGTCTAACAAAATCTTCTTCATTACTTCTTAAGACTTCAGTGTTCTATTATTTATCTATTTTTACCCAGAGGCACTACGTATGAAAGCGGTTGCCACATAAGATTTGGAGGGGGCTAGTTTGATTCAAAATCGGAAATTCCAGCGCCTTTTTTTGAGAGTCAAAAGTTACAAAAGGACAACCCCCCCCCCTTCATGTCCTTTTTTCCCTAAAAGTTTTAGATCAAAATTATAAGATTGTCATTTTGTTCAAAATAGTTCGAAGTTTACATAAATATGGTTCCGGGCTTGATCATTCTGCCGGCGCTTGGGACAAGGGCTATAAGTTATGCTAGTTGACGATTACTAATATGTATTGTTTTTGTGGAAGGGGTGGTTTTTAAACTGTGGATGGGGGTCATTCAATTGGGAATCGAAAGTACATGCTTGTTTTTGTCTGCCAGTTTTCTTTCAGTTCCAAAGTTAGAAGCCTACATTTTTTTGCTTTCAATGCGAGAAGAAAATAAAAAATCCTATTTTCCTCTAAAGCTTTCAAAGAGGGAAAGCTATAAACGTAATTCAAGTCCTATTGCACGTCTTCATTACATCTTTGCCGTTGTCTTCCGTGAAAAAGAAATGACGTCTGGTTGACGATCAATAAATTTTTCTACTAGCTCTTCCCAGTGGCGGATCCAGAAAGGGGGGGGGGGGGTTGAGGGGTCGCCCCCCCCTAACGTAGTCAAAAATAGTGTAATTTACTTAATTAACGCAACCTTGCATTAATTGAACTTGCTCCTAACGCAAGTTTATCGGATCGACTTATTTTGCGCCTCCCCCCCCCTAAAAAAATCCTGGATCCGCCCTTGGCTCCTCCTTCATTAATTTTTTTATACCAAAGGGAATTTCGTATAGAAAATCAGAATCTTATAATATTTAGGGATTTGGATATCTCTTTGTTTTTAAGTCGAAACATATTTTGTTGGCCAAAGAGAAATCATAGAATGTTGGAATTACTTCTGTCCAAAGTTTTCACCTGAATCTTTACCAAATTATACTTATTTGAGATCTCTTTTCCATTTTACTGTTAAGCAGTAACCACAGCTAGTGCACAGTAATGGGTAAGGAAAAACATCTTTTATATTCTTTTTTTCTAACAAAAAAGGGAATTTGGGCGGTACAAATGGCCTCTAGGTAAGATAACATAATTATTTTGATAAAAAAAAATATACACGAGTTGTAACCAGGGCCAATCTAGGGTGACACTTGCAAGTGTGCAACACTCACATTTTATTCCCCCACTGGAGACGGGGTCTGGGGTATAAAAATTGAAATTCAAGGTAAAAAAAACACAGTATTTGTACACTTTTGCACCTTTCAGAACATTAAGTTGATGACTCTCAATTGTGGTTTATTATTTATTTAATTGATAGATTCAATACTATTTCTTGTACTTTAAACAACTATTATGTTAAATGAACTAATGGAAGCTTGTGAAGAAACCAGCTCGTCGCATAATTCGTTCCCTCTAATGTCAGCCCTCTAATTATTCCCATTTGACATTAGCTCTTCAATCTGTTTGTCTTTTCTCAAAAGGATCTGTTGATCGGACGGTTTTTTTTTAGCTTGAAGAGAATTTTAGATTCTGAAGTCTGCTCAAACCATTCTTCCTTAGCTGAGAAATTAGTTTCGACTAATAGTAAGAAAAATCCAACTTAAAGTTTATCTTGTGTGTCAGTATTCGTCTCTGCCCTCATAGTCAAAATGTTTCTTCGTCCTCCTGAATCTTGTAGTTTTGAATTTTACTTCAACTGTCAGCTCTTCAGCTAACTTAATTGCTTTCACCAAACTAGATATAAGCCCGATCTAACAAAAGTCAACTAAAAACTCTGAAATTTATTTCAAAGTATCTACAGATTGAGGAAAGTTGATCACCTTTGGTTGTAGCATCTTAATGGCCAAGTTAATTTGAAAGAGGAGCTCATGCTAGGTTATTAGAAAAAAGTAATAATCGTCAAGCGTTGTGGCCAAAGAGTTTGCTTCGCTCCTGGTATTATCTTCAAACGAGGGATCATCATGAAGGTCCCAGAGAGCTTGGTGAACTTCAAGATTTTTATGTCTTACTGTTTTCATGGAATTGATTTGTGCCTCCCACCATGTTATACAGAGCTCTTTCAATGTGAAAGGCGGCCCAGTTGAAGGTTCGTGAGATCTCGAAAGATTCTCTAGAAGCAAGCTCCATTATCTGGCTGAAGAGCTAAATAGGGTATACAGACGTTGGGTTATTCTAAATAGGGTAACTTTTGGAACTGAATATTTGGCTGCATCACTAACCACCACAGCCGCAAGCTGTGGCAGCCATAAACAAAAAAAAGCTTTTTCTATTTTGTTTGATAATTCATTTCTATAAACCAGAATGTTTACCCTTAATTTTGGCCTTGTTGTTGTAGCCTTGGCTTCTACAATTTTGAATGTCAAGGCTATAGTCTTCTAGGGCCTTAACAAGGGTTTCAAACATACTATTGCCAGTATTTTACGTCCAGTATTTTAGGGTGACAATACGTTTGCCAGTATTGTCACCTTTTTTTATAGACAAAATTATACAAAGTTATAACACAAGATTATTAAAAAGTTGTTCTTTTCTACCTAAGTCTGGAATGAAGTCTGTAACTAATGCAACGTACTTTGCTTCTTTTGGCTCTGTTTTTCTCGTACTGCATTTCCCATTGGAGAAAGAAGCTCGCTTCGGATGGTTTTCCCAAGATACGAGACACATTTTCGTTTTTCATTCATTAGAATTTTTGAAATGTGTTCTTTCATCACAGGATCAAACGTGACTATGAGTTCAGCAAGACCTAAGTAGTTTGAGTTGTCTAGCTTGTAAATTGTTTAACGGGCCCCTCTAAAGGTAATTTGATTCAGCACTAAAAACTACGCAATAGCAAGGGCCTTTTCATTCATTTGTAAAAAATACAAATGAATGTGCATTGTCAGTTAAATATACATATACTGATATTTAGTAATCAAAATGTTAACATTATTTGACTTATTAAAGTTATAAAAGTAAAAACATTTATATTTTTTCAGCAAAGTGCAAATTATGTTCTGGCCTTGGGAAGGCATAGGGGTTTTGAGCCCAACTTATGTTAATTTCTGCTCGTTTTGAGTTTGACTCGGTTATTTATTGTAATTTCTGTTCGTTTTGGGTTTCATTTATTTATCGATGCTGATTTGTGGTAGCTTCACGCTTGGAAGATTATTTGATTTTATTTTTGCTCATTTTTTGTTTAATTGAATTTTTTACTTTTCTTTGAAAAACTTATTTTTTGGAAAAAGTTTTTCTAATTCTTTTCTGTTCGTTTTATATTGACATAGTCTTTTCAGGGAAAAAGAAAAAAAATTAAATCTTTTCGTTTTTTTAAGACTTCATAGTTTGGCCTGCTATTTGTATGCTGGAGAAAAATTTTCAGCAATTTTTAACAACATAAACCGTTTTAAAAATCTGGTCACAAATAGTAGTGCTTAATTTAGTTTCATACCTCCTCTAGTTGACCTGAAATGGAAAACTTGATACCATTCGCAAAAAAATCTGTTTACTCTCTCTGATAGCTTGGATACGTTTACGCTATTTTGATTTGGTGAAATTTTAAGAGCAAAAGTGGCCCCGAAAGTTTGAACATAATACCCTCAGTCGTTCTTGGGATACTGCTAAGATGCCTTATTGGGAATTATTATTAACACAGTGCATTTTCATTTAATCTCAAGGCAACATTTAGTTTTTAAACATAATGGGCAAATAGGAGGGTGGGCGTGGGAGGGGGATTAGTTGCTCTCCGTTCAATTTTGACTATTAAAAAGGGCATCAGCCCTTTCTATTTTCAATTGAATGAGCCCTTTTAAAAGTTCCTACGACAATTCCTTCGATACGAAGTGCCCTGGTCTAAACAAAGACAAAAAAAAAAAAAAAAAAATATACGTTATGCCCACATTGATCTTTACTATTAAAATGTCAAGCCTTCCAATCATTTTGGACTATTAAAAGGGCACTAGGCCTTTCGATTTCCAATCGAATGAGTCCTTGAGTTTCTATGACAACACTTTCTATAAACACCTTATATGCCTCCAGGGCATAAATTAAAACCCTTACCCTAAGGGCTGTTAGGGTGGTCATCCTCTAAGACCTAATATCCAGAACTTTCAACTACGTCAAACAAAATGGCTATCTCAAAATGTTGATTGGATATGTTTAGGGAAATGGTGGGCGTGAAAGGGGCGTTAGTCACTCTCCAATCACTTTTAACTATTAAAAAAGGCACTAGCCCTTTCAATTTTCAATCAAATGAGCCCTTTTGAAGATTCTACGACAACGCTTTCAATAAAAACCTTATATGCCCCCAGGGAATAACTTACAACCCTTGCCCTCAGGGCTGGGGAGGGGGAGGTTGTCATTCTCAAAGACCTAATTTCCAGAACTTACGACTACGTTGAACAAAATGGCTATCTGTATTATGGTATACACTATGGTTTAATGAGGGCATAACTTACAACCCTTGCCCTGAGGGCTGTGGGGGGGGGGAGGTTGTCATCCTAAAAGACCTAATTTCCAAAACCTTCAACTACGTTGAATAAAATGGTTATCTAAAAATTTTGATTGTATGTGTTTAGATGAAAGGTGGGCGTGAGAGGGAGGTTAATTGCCCTACAATCACTTTCGACTATTAAAAAGGGCACTAGCCTTTGAATTTTAAATCGAATGAGCCCCTTTTCAAGTTTCTGCGACAAAGATTTCAATAAAAGCCTTATATGCCCTCAGGGCATAACTTATAACTATTGCCCTGAAGACTGTGGGGGGAGTGTCCTGCTCAAAGGTATTATTTCCTGAACTTTAAACTGCGTGGAACAAAATGGCTATTTAAAAGTTTTGATTGGATGTGTTTGGGGAAATGGTGGGCGTGGAAGGAGTGTTAGTTGCCTTCCAATCAATTTCGACTATTAAAAAGGGCACTAGCCATTTCAATTTCCAATCGAATGAGCCCTTTTTGAAGTTTCTTCGACAACGCGTTCTATAAAAACCTTATATGCCCCCAGGGCATAACCTACAGCCCTTGCCCTGAGGGCTGTGGGGGTTGTCATCCTCAAAGATCTAATTTCCAGAGCTCTCAACTATGTTGAACAGAATGGCAATCTTAAAATTTTGATTGGATGTGTTTGGGGAAAAGGTGGGCGTGAGAGGGGAATTAGTTGCCCTCCAAACACTTTCAACTATTAAAAAAGGCACTAGCCCTTTGAATTTCAAATCGAATGAGCCTTTTTTGAAGTTTCTATGACAACGCTCTCTATAAAAACCTTATATGCCCCCAGGGCATAAATTACAACCCTTGCCCTGAGGGCTGTGGGGGAGTGTCCCCCTCAAAAATATAATTTCTATCTGGAAATCAACTAGACTGAAAAAATTTTTGATCTCAAAATTTTGATTGGATGTGTTTCGGGAAATGGTGGGCGTTGAAGGGGTGTTAGTTGCCTTCCAATCACTTTCGACTATTAAAAAGGGCACAAGCCATTCCAATTTCCAATTGAATGAGCCCTTTTCGAAGTTTCTACGACAACCTCTTCGATACGATGTGCCCTGGTCTAAAGGAAAAAAACAATAAATAATACATTATGCCAACATCGTTCTTTACGTAGGCAGCGCAATTGGGCTGCCTATGATATCAAAGAGTCTGCAGTGTCTAGGAATGAACATTTAAAATTTTGACTGTAATCAGTGATGTGGACAAAATCTGTAGAAATGCAATTTAAGAGCTATTGACATGAAAATTACTTTTCTTTGTTCTGGAAATGAGTAGAGAGTAGTAGCACATAAAAAGTCATCAAGACATGTAGATATCAATAGCCACCATAAATTCACCTAAAAATAGGTTTAAAAACGCATGCACTGGATAGTATCACAAACATTTCCGACTTTCACCCTGGAATTTTATTAAACTTGGGGGAAAAGGGTTGTTATTCATCTCTGAACACCCATTCCTTAACGCCCAAAAATACCCAGTGTTGAAAAAACTTTACTCAGCAGCTTTCAAAATACTGAGGTGACTTGTTAGATTTTGCACACTTGTAGATGCTAAAACATCCATGGCAACAGGCATTTTCAAATGAAAATACTCTTTCAAATCCAGTGAACTTTAATACACGAGGCTTCGATAATGAGGGCAATCGTGATAGTATCTGATAAAGTGCAACTTACCACCAGTTATAAGATGTGAATGCCAATATCCTAACTACTTTCCTTGATGGATATGGACGCATTCGGTGTACTAAAGTTTTTCACAGCTAATTTCCCTTTTGGTGGTTATTTGGTGATTTTGTCTATACGAAAATGCTGAATTTGTTTTGCCTTCTGTAACAACCCTGCTAATAGGCTTTCCACGTGTGTTATTTGCTGATAGGCCTAACTTTTTACTGCCAACTTTATAACGGGGAATTTCTTTACTAAAAATTACCACGAAAATCCCTGTTTTATATATTCATGTGTTTCTATTACAATTCTTTTCTCTAGAGTTTCGGTTACTATTAGCATGAGCTGCTCTTTACTCTCATTTCATTTACACGAATTGCTTGATGTTACTCTGTGTTTCATCCCCCCAAAAATAGGCTTTTGCGAATTCTAAAAATAACGGCGTTTGACGCATTAACGAAAAAAGTTTTTTTTGCTATTATTCCAAACAGTCTAAAGCTGAGATTCAGTTCTATCCATCTACGAAATTAAATGTCTGAAATTTGGTGTAGAGTTTTTTTAGGTTTATATTACGTTGGGAATTAGTAGGAAATCATTGAAAAATGATAATTTTCGAGTTTTTTAAGCAAGTTGAGATCTTTCTCTAGGAAAAATTCTAAGAAATAATTCTGGCTCAGTGAATAGACAGATCTGAGAGTAATGAATCCAACGAAGTATTTCATCCTTTCTGTGCAAGTTACAGCTGCTGGCTCGTTACAAGATTGCTTGTTTCAAAAGGAACAAGTAGCTTTAGAGGCAGAAGCTTTAAATTGGTGGTATATTACTTTAATTAAAATTACTTTCATTTAACTATATCTAAAATTAATTCAAGTTATTACTTTGACTTCAATATAAGGTATTCCATTCAATTTATTAATTTTATTTTTTACCTATTTATTAGAGGTGCTTACTTACTTATTTTTAACAGGAACTAGATACTGGTCTGCCTCGCCCGGCATCCATAAGCCACCAGCAGAAGCCCTCCATGACCATGAGACGCAGTCACGTCCAACGGCCTCCGACATGGTACAGCCAATCTCTTTCTCAGAGCCGACCAAAGAGGTGGAAACCTCCAAGCTGTTCTGCGTCGTGTTTCACCATTGACATACCACAAATCATTCTTCTTGCCTTCAGGGCAAAACTTCCACTTTTCGAGTGGCTGTGAAACCAAATTTAGTTAGGTTTATTAAACTAAAAAATAGCTTAAATTTAGTAGTACGAATATTTTTCAGTTTGCACATTTAGCCTTGACGACTTGCCATCTTTAAAGCCTTTGTGGTTTTCCTTCAAGGGTTCGTATATTTTAGAGAAAGCCTTGTCCTCCAGCCAAGTCACACCACACAGGTACATACCCAGCGGTGGGGGAGTCGCCACTTCCTCCCCGTAAATCTTAAATTTTCTTGAATTTCTGGAACTTTTTATTCCAGATACCGGTTTTTTTATCATTTGCCCCCTAATTTAAAATAAAAATATTGTGGCCCCTGGAAAAAAAATCAAATGTATGTGCTTTACTAATGATATGACATAATCTTCATTGACATGGCAATGATTATTTTTAGATTTTTGAAAAAGAAACAGTTTCTCTTGTATACATATTGTCGCGTTAAAATTGAGTAGAAAAGCGTCATACAGAAGTTAAATAAAATAAAACATAAATAAATTCACAAAGTATCTTTGCGAAGCAACACAGGAAGTTAAACGCACCACTGCGGTTTGCTATTTAAAACCAATATAATTACTTCTGCTCTTTGACAGCTTAAATAATTTTTGTTAGGTTTAAGCGACTTAAAAAGCTATGGTCATACCACATAAGCGGAGAGATTACCCGAACGGAACAAAAGGACATCATGTCGTGTGCTAGGAGATTTTTCTTCCTGTTTGAATTATGATCCTTTCGTGAATATGAAAGTTTTTTATGACTATTTCAAATTGAACATATTTTCTAGACGATAATTTTATAGTCTACGGTTTTGATGAAGGTAAAGTTGAGGTTCATTGATAAAATGAGCTGTCATCACTTTCGCACTGGATTTCAATGTAGGAGTTGCCTGCTCCGAAAAATTGTGTACACCATTTGGTGCGCACCCTGCATGGTGGAAATTGCCTTGCTGGCACAACATGCGTTTTGTTTGGTGCAAAGAGGCATGACGCGTTGGAAGTATTCCATTTGAGGTGGAACAAGGCTATAGGTCCTAAATTACGGAGTATAAACAAGGACAAATGGGCCGTTGGCTCACAGAATAATTTAAAAATTCGCGTAACGGACCAGTGGAATGATCTTTACTGGAAATATGTGCCCCAATGTTTGATCCCTGCTGCCACCAGGCTAGCCGAAGGACTTTTCCAGTTAAGAAGTGTCGTTAATTTATGAATAAACCGTTGGCTGAGTGGGAAAGACAATAGTTATGTTGTAGGATGTAAGTTCGTAGACAGCCTTTACAACAATAAAATTGTGAGAGCTAAAATATATGAACTAAGTCTCAGGATGAACTCAAATACAAAGCAAAACTTCCTAACGATCCCGAACATTAGATTTAAGAAGCTACTAGAACGCCAATAATAATAATAATAATTTATTGTTACCCTCTGTACACAACAAAAATGCACAAAAGAGGAGTATAAGAAAATGAAAAGAAAAAAAGGGCACGGAAAAAAAACACGCACAATTCTTCAAAACTTTAACTTTCAAACCCTTTTCAGCATCCAGTTCCAGTTCCAAAATTTTGTGTAAGGATATATGGACTACCTACTTAGTCCCATTCATCTCTTTGACTCCACAAAAATTTCTTCAGATGAAAAGAAAATATCCTCCAATCAGCTATCAATGGGTTCTCCTTATGAAATTACTTAATTTTAATTATGTTTTGTGGGAAGTAAGGGTACTTGAGCTGCCTGTCCCCAGCAGTTTAAGGTCTATAGGCTGGCCGGTACCTATACAGCTCGTCCCACTCCCTCCCGCTCTCTTCTGTACATTTCATAAATATTACTGAATCAACCCTTTGTCCATCGTCTTCTTCATGCTTTAATACATGGGTCAAACAAAATAAGATTTCACAACTAGCGACGCTAGGTACTTGATAGAAGGCAAGTCAGTGGAAAATCCATAATTCTCTTCCAGCGGTCAGCAAATCACAGTTCTTCCATTTTTTGACAAATCTCAAAAGCACCGTACCGTCGTGAAATGTAACTGTTACGAGTCCAAATCGGGATACTAAGAAAATACTTGCAGAACCTTAAGAACAGAGATCGGATTTGCTTTTTATCAGATGCAGAGAAAATTTTTCCAAAAACATGTCAAAAACAACACATGCGGTGCAAAAAAACACATTATATAGCCGATCAAGGATTCTCTTATCAAACTGGCCCAAATGTATTCTCGTGGACGATATTACGATGTTACACATGGCTACCCTTAGATTTGAAAATGAGTAGCTGGCAAAACTAGGAAATAGAATCGACCTTCGTTTTACTCAAACTCGTTTTTGAACTTCTTTATACACAATAATTGGTAAAAGATAAGACCCTCCTTTACCATAATTGGTAAAGGATAAAGACCCTCCAAAGCTATTGCTGGCATATAGGGCGTCGAATTGAAGTTTCAGTTACCGGTTCTTTTTTTACAGGATTAATCAACAACTTTTACGTCCAACCTTGACGCAGAGGGCTCGATCCCTATATTGCTAAGCAGCGCGTCAATCCACTGAGCTGCCACATGTTAACATAGGCAATACTAGCAGAAAATACTACTTAAGAAAAGAAATATATAGGGGGAATTTAAAAATTGTAACGAACAGAAATGACCAATATATGTAAAACACGGAGCTGGGTGCGGCTTGAGTGTTCAATGGAAAATTTATGGTACTTGTTATATAGTACACACTCGAGAAGGTGTATCGCGAACATGAACCAATAACTGGTTTTCAAGGTCTTTATACCAGATAATTAGTTTCGGCCCGTGGGAAACTACATTGTAGCTATATTTTAATTAAAATTTAGTTGGTATTTTAGTATGGCTAGGTAAGTTTAGGTTACGTATTTAATAAAATGGGGTCATGGCGGCCCCCCTTCAATAATTCTTTGTTGTAATTTTCATAATTTTGTTAGGAAACTATAATATTTTCACCATATTTTGATATATTTCATTGTGATTAACCTAACTGTGTACTGTGTACTAACTGTGTACTGTGTACTAACTGTGTGCTATTAAATTTATTTAAGAGCAGATGCTTCTAGGAATCCTTAGATCAGCCATATTAGCTAGATTACTTAAAATGATTGTGCAATAAAAGCTTTTAACTTACGTAAAAATGAGTTATGTTCATTTTGGCTGTGTCATTTATTTTCATTTATTGGCTTTGTTTGATTTTCTCTATTGTTTAGTTGCTGCGTCTTTTTATTTTCTACATCGCGTGTGGTTTCATCGTGTTGCAGGAGGAGAACTTTGGCTTTGTCTTTCGTTTTTTTTTCGTTTTTTTTTCTCTGTGCTAAATATATTGATTTGCTAACAGATATTAGTAGGGGTTTAACTTCTCCGTTTCTACGGATAGTATTCTCCATAGTCTGGATTGATGTGTATGACATTACGTTTTGAAAAGCTGTGTATAACTTTTCTCTGGGACCAGAAGGAATATTGTTTTGATTTTTATTGGAGCCAGTGCCTTCAGTGTAAGAGCTGGAGTGGAGCAATATACGTTTTAGTTAGGGTTTTTAGTATATTAGAGTTTTTAGTATATTAGAGTTTTTAGTATATTAGGTTTTTAGTATATTAGAGTTTTAGTTAGGGTTGAAGTTTCGTTTAGTTTAGTTATAGTTAAGAGTTTATAGTTTTAGCTTAGAGTCTTAGCTTAGAGTTTTAGTTAGAGTTATTGTTTAGTTTAGTTTTAGTTAAGATTTATAGCTTTAGCATAGAATCTTAGCTTAGAGATTTAGTTAGAGTTGAAGTTTAGTCCAAACTAGCATAACCACAAAATTACACAATATTGCATAGAAATACCAAAACCATAGGTTAGGTTAGGTCAGGTTAGAAGTCTGGTTTCTCCACGTTTAAGTTAGGTTAGATTAGGTTAGCTTATCATGAGCGCTCATGATAAGCTAACCTAATCTAACCTAACTTAAACGTGGAGAAACCAGACTTCTAACCTGACCTAACCTAACCTATGGTTTTGGTATTTCTATGCAATATTGTGTAATTTTGTGGTTATGCTAGTTTGGACTAAACTTCAACTCTGACTAAATCTCTAAGCTAAGATTCTATGCTAAAGCTATAAATCTTAACTAAAACTAAGCTAAACAATAACTCTAACTAAAACTCTAAGCTAAGACTCTAAGCTAAAACTATAAACTCTTAACTATAACTAAACTAAACGAAACTTCAACCCTAACTAAAACTCTAATCTAAGACTTTAAGGTAAAACTCAAAACTCTTAACTAAAACTAAACTAAACTAGAACTCTAAATAGAACAATAAGCTAAGACTTTAAGGTAAAACTCTAAACTCTTAACTAAAACTAAACTAAGCTAGAACTCTAACTAAAACTCTAAGCTAAGACTCCAAGCTAAAACTCTAAACCCTTAACTATAAGTAAACTAAACTTCAACTCTAAGTATAACTCTAAGCTAAGACTCTAAGGTGGAACTCTAAACTCTCAACTAAACTAAACTAGAACTTCAAAAACTCTAAGCTATGACTCTAAGATAAAAACTCTAAATTCTTAACTATGACTAAACTAAACTTCAACTTCAACAAAAACTCTAACCTATGACTCTATGATAAAACTCTAAACTCTTAACTAAACTAAACTAGAACTATAACAAAAACTCTAAACTACGACTCTAAGCTAAAAACTCTAAATTCTTAACTATAACTAAACTAAACTTCAACTCTAACTATAACTCTAAGCTAATACTCTAAGCTAAAACTCTAAACTCTTAACTAAAACTAAACTAAACTAAAACTCTAGCAAAAACTCTAAGCTAAGAATCTAAGCTAAAACTATAAACTCTTAACTAAAACTGAACTAAACTATAGCTTCAACAAAAACTCTAAGCTATGTATCTAAGCTAAAAACTCTAAACTCTTGACTAAAACTAAACTAAACTAGAAATCAAACAAAAACTCTAAGCTAAGAGTCTAAGCTAAAATTCTAAACTCTCAACTAAAACTAAACTAAACTAGAACTCTAACTAAAACTCTAAGCTATGACTCTATGGTAAAACACCAAACTCTTAACTATTACTAAACTAAACTTCAACTCTAACAAAAACTCTAAGCTAAGACTCTAAGCTAAAACTCTAAACTATTAACTAAAACTAAAATAAACTAAAACTTTAACAAAACTCTAAGCTAAGACTCTATGGTAAAAACTAAACTCTTAACTAAAACTAAAATAAACTAGAACTCTAAAAAAACTCTAAGCTAAGACTCTAAGCTGAAATTCTAAATTCTTAACCAAAACTAAAGTAAACTAGAACTCTAACTAAAAACTCTAAGCTAAGACCCTAAGGTAAAACATCAAACTCTTAACTAAAACTAAACTAGAACTCTAACTGAAACTCAGAGGTACAAAATCAAACTCTTAACTAAAATTAAACTAAACTAGAACCCCAACAAAAAACTCTAAGCTAAGACTCTAAGGTAAAACACCAAGCTCTTAACTAAAACTAAACTAGAACTCTAACTGAAACTCTAAGGTAAAACTCCAAACTCTTAACTAAAACTAAACTAGAACTCTAATTGAAGCTCAAAGGTAAAAATAAAACTCTTGACTAAAATTAAACTAAACTAGAACTCTAACAAAAAAACTCTAAGCTAAAACTCTAAACTCTTAAATAAAATTAAACTAAACTAGAACTCTAACAAAAACTCTAAGCTATTAACTAAAACTAAACTAAACTAGAACTTCAACAAAAACTCTAAGCTAAGACTCTAAGCTAAAAACTCTAAACTCTTAACTAAAACTAAACTAAACTAGAACTCTAACTGAAACTCAAATGTAAAACTCTAAACTATTAACTAAAACTAAAATAAACTAGGACTCTAACAAAACTCTGTGCTAAGACTCTAAGCTAAAATTCTAAACTCTTAACTAAAACTAAACAAAACTAGAACTCTAACTAAAACTCTAAGCTAAGACTCCAAGGTAAAACGCTAAACTCTTAACTAAAAGTAAACTAAACTAGAACTCTAACTGAAACTCAAAGGTAAAATATCAAATTCTTAACTATAATTAAACTAAACTAGAACTCTAACAAAAACTCTAAGCTAGGACTCTAAGGTAAAACTCTAAACTCTTAACTAAAATTAAACTAAACTAGAACTCTAGCAAAAACTCTAAGCTAAGACTCATCTAAAACTCGAAACTCTTAACTAAAACTTAACCAAACTATAACTTAAAGTAAAACTCTAAGCTACGACTCTAAGCTAAAACTCTAAATTCATAAAAGTGACTAAACTAAACTTCAACTCTAACTAAAACTCTAAGCTAAGACTCTATGGTAAAACTCTAAACTCTTAACTAAAACTAAACTAAACTAGAACTCTAACAAAAACTCTAAGCTATGACTCTAAGCTAAAACTCTAAACTCATAGCTAACTAAACTAAACTAGAACTCTAATTAAAACTCTAAGTCTAAGCTAAAACTCTAAACCAAAACTAAACTAAACTTCAACAATTAAACTAAGACTCTAAGCTAAAAACACTAAACTCTTAACTAAAACTAAACTAAACTAGAACTCTAGCAAAAACTCTAAGCTGAGACCCTAAGCTAAAACTCTAAACTCTTAAGTAAAACTAAACTAGACTAAAACTCTAAGCTAAGTCTCTAGGGTAAAACACCAAACTCTTAACTATAACTAAACTAAACTAGAACTATAACAAAAACTCTAAGCTATGACTCCAAGCTAAAACTCTAAACTCTTAACTAAAACTAAACTAAACTAGAACTCTAACAAAAACACTAAGCTAAGACTCTAAGCTAAAACTCTAAACTCTTAACTAAAACTAGACTAAACTAGAACTCTAATTAAAACTCTAAGTCTAAGCTAAAACTTTAAACTAAACTAGAACTTCAGCAAAAAACTTTAAACTAAGACTCTAAGCTTAAAACACTAAACTCTTAACTAAAACTAAACTAAACTAGAACTCTAACAAAAACTCTGAGATAAGACTCTAGGCTAAAACTCTAAACTCTTAACTAAAACTAAACTAAACTAGAACTCTAACAAAAACTCTCTGCTAAGACTCTAAGCTAAAACTGTAAAATCTTAACTAAAACTAAACTAAACTAAAACTCTAAGCTAAGTCTCTATGGTAAAACACCAAACTCTTAACTATAACTAAACTAAACTAGAACTCTAACAAAAACTCTAAGCTAAGACTCCAAGCTAAAATTCTAAACTCTTAACTATAACTAAACTAAACTAGAACTCTAAGCTAGGTCTCTAAGGTAAAACTCTAAACTCTTAACTATATGTAAACTAAACAAGAACTCTAACAAAAACTCTAAGCTAAGACTCCAAGCTAAAATTCTAAACTCTTAACTATTACTAAACTAAACTAAAATTCTAAGCTAGGTCTCTAAGGTAAAACTCCAAACTCTTAACTATATGTAAACTAAACAAGAACTCTAACAAAAACTCTAAGCTAAGACTCTATGCTAAAACTCTAAACTCTTAACTATTACTAAACTAAACTTCAACTCTAACAAAAACTCTAAGCTAAGTCCCTAGGGTAAAACTCCAAAGTCTTAACTATATCTAAAGTGAACTAGAACTCTAACAAAAACTCTAAGCTAAGACTCTAAGCTAAAAACTCTAAGCTCTTAACTAATACTAAAATAAACTTCAACTCTAACAAAAAATCTAAGCTAAGACTCTAAGCTAAAACTCTAAACTCTTAACTAAAACTAAACTAAACTAGAACTTCGACAAAAACTCTAGGCTATGACTCTCATCTAAAAACTCTAAACTCTTAACTAAAACTAAAATAAACTAGAACTCTAACAAAAACTCTAAGCTAAGACTCTAAGCTAAAATTATAAACTCTTATCTAAAACTAAACTAAACTAGAACTTCAACAAAAACTCTAAGGTAAAACACAAACTCTTAACTAAAACTAAACTAAACTAGAACTCTAACAAAAACTCTAAACTAACACTCTAAGCTAAAAAACTCTAAACTCTTAACTAAAACTAAACTAAACTAAAATTCTAAGCTAGGTCTCTAAGATAAAACTCCAAACTCTTAACTATATGTAAACTAAACTAGAACTCTAACAAAAACTCTAAGGTAAGACTCTATGCTAAAACTCTAAACTCTTAACTATTACTAAACTATACTTCAACTCTAACAAAAACTCTAAGCTAAGACTCTAAGCTAAAACTCTAAACTATTAACTAAAACTAAACTAAACTAGAACTTCAATAAAAACTCTAAGTTATGACTCTCAGCTAAAAACTCTAAGCTCTTAACTAAAACTAAAATAAACTAGAACTCTAACATAAAACTCTAAGCTAAGACTCTAAGCTAGAATTCTAAACTCTTAACTAAAACTAAACTAGAACTCTAACAAAAACTCTGAGATAAGACTCTAGGCTAAAACTCTAAACTCTTAACTAAAACTAAACTAAACTAGAACTCTAGCAAAAACTCTCTGCTAAGACTCTAAGCTAAAACTCTAAAATCTTAACTAAAACTAAACTAAACTAAAACTCTAAGCTAGGTCTCTAAGATAAAACTCTAAACTCTTAACTACATGTAAACTAAACTAGAACTCTAACAAAAACTCTAAGCTAAGACTTTATGCTAAAACTCTAAACTCTTAACTATTAATAAACTGTACTTCAACTCTAACAAAAACTCTAAGCTAAGACTCTAAGCTAAAAACTCTAAACTATTAACTAAAACTAAAATAAACTAAAACTTCAACAAAAACTCTAAACTCTTAACTAAAACTAAGATAAACTAGAACTCAAAAAAAACTCTAAGCTAAGACTCTAAGCTAAAATTCTAAACTCTTAACCAAAACTAAACTAAACTAGAACTCTAACTAAAAACTCTAAGCTAAGACATTAAGGTAAAACACCAAACTCGTAATTAAAACTAAACTAGAACTTTAACTGAAACTCAGAGGTAAAAAATCAGACTCTTAGCTAAAATTAAACTAAACTAGAACTCTAACAAAAAGAACTCTAAGCTAAAATTCTAAAATCTTAACTAAAACTAGACTAAACTAGAACTCAAATTAAAACTCTAAGCTAAGACTCTAAGGTAAAACACCAAACTCTTAACTAAAACTAAACTAAAACTCTAACTGAAACTCAAAGGCAAAAAAATTAAACTCTTAACTAAAATTAAAGTAAACTAGAACTCTAACAAAAAAAACTCTAAGCTAAGACTAAGCTAAAACTCTAAACTCTAAAATAAAATTAAACTAAACTAGAACTCTAACAAAAACTCTAAGCTAAGACTCTAAGCTATAACTCTAAACTATTAACTAAAACTAAACTAAACTAGAACTTCAACAAAAACTCTCAGCTACGACTCTAAGCTAAAAACTCTAAATTCTTAACTAAAACTAAACTAAACTAGAACTCTAACTGAAACTCAAAGGTAAAACATCAAACTCTTAACTAAAATTAAACTAAACTAGAACCCTAACAAAAACTCTAAGCTAAGACTCTAAGCTAAAACTCTAAACTATTAACTAAAACTAAACTAAACTAGAACTTCAACAAAAACTCTAAGCTAAAAACTCTAAACTCTTAACTAAAACTAAACTAAACTAGAACTCTAACTGAAACTCAAAGGTAAAACATCAAACTCTTAACTAAAATTAAACTAAACTAGAACTCTAACAAAAAAACTCTAAGCTAAGACTCTAAGCTAAAACTCAAAACTCTGAACTAAAACTTAGTCAAACTATAACTTTAAGTAAAACTCTAGGCTATGACTCTAAGCTAAAACTCTAAATTCTTAACTGTAACTAAACTGAACTTCCACTCTAACTAAAACTCTAAGCTAAGACTCTAAGGTAAAACTCTAAACTATTAACTAAAACTAAACTACACAACAACTCTAACTTAAACTCTAAGCTAAGACTCTAAGCTAAAACTACAAACTCTTAACTAAAAGTAAACCAAACTAAAACTCTAACTGAAACTCAAAGGTAAAACATCAAACTCTTAACTAAAATTAAACTAAACTAGAACTTCAAGAAAAACTCTAAGTTATGACTCTAAGCTAAAACACTCTATACTTTTAACTAAAACTAAACCAAGGGCTGGGTGGTCCTTTGGGAGCCCGGAGAGAGCCTTTGTGGGTCTGGAGGCCCTTGAGGACCGATTGGTCCTTTGGGAGCCTGGTGGACCTTTGGGGACCAGGGGAGGGTCTTTGGGGGTCCGGGGGGGGCCAGTTGGGAGCCTGGGGGACATTTGGGGGCCGGGTGATGGCCTTTGGGACCCCGGTGGTCTTTTGGGAGCTCGATGGGCCTATGGGGGCCCGGGGAGGGCCTTTGTGGGTCTGGGGAGGGCATTTGGGGGCGCCGGGGACCCTTGAGGGTCGAATGGTCCTTTGGGAGCCCGGTGGACCTTTGGGGGCCGGGGGAGGGCCTTTGGGGACCCGGTGGACCTTTGGGGGCCGGGGGAGGGCCTTTGGGGGCCCGGGGAGAGCCTTTGGGGGTGTGGGGACCCTTTGGGAGCTTGGGGGGACCCTTGAGGACCGGGGGCTTCCTTCGGGGTTGAGGTAGGGGGATTGGAACCCTTTGGGGTTGGGGTAGGGGGATCTCACAACACTGTTCAAATGGAACTTGTGTATTATAACGTCCATAGAGTTTCACCATTAAATTCTCTTCTAAAATCTCTTCAAAAATCATCTTTTAAAATGTCTCTATCTGTTTCGCCCAAATAGTTCCATAAAATAGCTACAACGGTTTCGCCAAAATTATCCCTAAACGTAATTCAGCATGTTCCTTTTGTTTGGCATCCCTGCACTGGCTTATTTCAATTATTTGGAAACCTTTTCGCGCGCTAAGATCAAAACATTTGCTCGGAAACGATTCTTCTGGAAGAACTCCAGACATTAATAAACTTCGCGCCGGAGACAATTCAAACAATCATGACATCATGTGTGATCTAACTGTTTCTCGGAAACATTTCTGTTCGAAATCCAAAGACATTAATCAACTTTACGTTATCTGTCAGACATTAATTAACTGTTTCCCGGGAACTCATAACATTTGGCTCGGAAACAATAACAAATACTATTTCCGGATCATAACATCTGCCTCGAACAGGAAGGAAATGTCATTAACTGTTTCTCGGAACCTCATAACATCTGGCTCGAATAACAATAACAAATACTATTTCCGGATCATAACATCTGCCTCAAACAGGAAGGAAATGTCATTAACTGTTTCTCGGAACCTCATAACATCTGGGTCGAATAACAATAACAAATACTATTTCTGGATCATAACATCTGCCTCGAACTGGAAGGAAGTGTCATTAACTTTGCTTCGAACGACAACAACATTGACCCCATTAACCACGTGTTCTCTCTAATTACTCTGTTCAAAACAATAACAACAACATTCGCTGAGGGCGTGCCAAAAACACACCTGGAGAAAGAGGTCATTGACCGATTACGCAATCATTCTCCCTAATGACTCTATGCCCATATATGGTGTGCTGATCGGAGCTCATGAGGCATCTCTACTGACGCCTGTCACCAAAGGAATGATTAGGAATTGATAAGCCAAGTATAAGACAAATCAATCAATATTGAACTAAGAAGCCAAGCCGAAAACGACCAAAAACTACCACAAATAAATTTGGTACTACCCCGGCACGTATGAAGGAATTTTTGGTGTTTTTTTTTTTTGGGGGGGGGGGGGGGTAGGAGGAAAAAATCTACAGAGATTTGGAAAAGCTAAAGATTTTGGAAGACTCGGGCCCTGCGCCCCCCCCTTGGATAGATTCCTTGTGCTGATACCCCCTCAACCCCGCAAAACGTAAAATTGTCGTTTGTGCCGAATTGAAGTTTAAACACAGTGGTTTGATTTATTGTTTTTAATTAGAATGTTGATTGCCTATACATCTTACAAGAATAAATTTAATGAAAGATCATCCCCCCTTACGCCATCTGGTGTACACCTTGGAGTGCCATGCATGCCACACAATTCTTCCGTCACGTGTGGCAAATCTCTGCCATGCAGGGAACAGCCCGTGCAATGCTTGGTTTACTCTTCCCATCCTTGGCAGGCGCCACCTAGTGTGCCTCATTTCTGAAAGTCGATGACTCCAGTAGTAAGGCACCTAGTACCACAATAGATACATCATATAAAGCGAGCAGGAGACATATATTCCGACCAAAATGTTATACGATACGGAATTTACAGTCTGAGGGACTAAACCGTATCAATAGATACTGATTACACTTAAGAATTATGCAAATGAGATACCTTGTGCTACCTGTATTTATGCAGGACAATGACCCAAATTCTGGTCTTGCGTCAGTATAGCATAGCATTGAAATGGTCTGGAAAGTCGTAGGTGCCGAGAAAAGAATTTTAATATAGAAATCCAGAACAATTCTTAGAAATCCAATACAATCCTTAGAAATCAAGTAGTGAGGTGGTTATAAATCCAAATGACAATAATATGAGCATTTTTTTTTATTTAGATTGAATGAAACCGGTAAAAGGTTGAAATTTCAATCGCTTATCAACTAAGGGTAAATCTGAGGGAATGGTAACTCCCTAAGATATACATGTTTTTTGGAGGGATGTCTTGCCAATAATTATTTAAGTTTCCGAAGAGAGTGAAATCTGAGGGAGTGCATACTGCCAGCAAAGACCTTTTGAAACATATTACATAGTATTGGGAATATGGATAAAGTTTAAATTAATAAAGTTGTATATATTTTAGGCAATGATATGACAGCCCTTGGACCTCCATATCCCAATCACCAAGGACCCCAACCACCAAGGGCTCTTTTGCCCCTCCTTCTACTTTCTGACCCCTTCCCCCATTTGCTTATACTTTTTTGAAGTTTAATTTTTCACTTTTTTTAACTTTTATTTTTTTAACAGAGAAATTTTTTCAACTTTTTTTCGTCTTAAAATGACAGGAAATATAGATAAAACAAAAAAATCACATTTAATATTTTCGAAATATGATTTGAGAAGGATATAGATGCTTGTTGTGATTCTTACTATTAGAAAAATAGTGTTTATAGTAACACTTTTCTTTTTTTACTAAATTTTTCATTTGGACTCCAAAAATTGTTCAACTTTTTTTTATTATTATTATTTTTATTTATGCGGCTGTATGAGTTGTATTCTAGGGCCTCTCATCTACACTAAACAGCTGTGCCAGTGGTACTCTATCGCTGATTATCGACACTACCTAGTTTAATATGTGTGTTAAATCAGTAGATATCAAGAAATGCAAACACAAAAATAAACGTCGATGATGGGGGACAGCTCCTTGTTACTGTTGGTAGTAACATGTTACCTGTTGATAAATCCTATCATAACCGTTCAGGTATTAGCATTTTAAAGAAGACAAGAAGAAGACGGGCATACTGCTGCATTAATTGCATTAACCATATCTCGTTTACGTGCCAAAACTGTCATGTCTGTAAAAATAATGTGCAAACAGACAGTGAAATCTTAAGCAAAATAAAAAGGGCATTGGAAGACAATATCACTAATGAATATAAAGATGAATTGTTTGAAAATAAAGCGCAAGTGAACATTATTACTGCCATTGATCATATACCAACATATTTAGTCAATGAACCCACTAATACCGAAGACGAAACAAAAATTGAGCCTATAGGTGAAACCCCAGTAAAAATTGTGAATGACTCAAAATGGATTAATGATTAATCTACAGATTACGAACTAGGAGAAGAGCATAGCTAAAATATCAAGAGAAAACACGGTGAATTATTTTATTGAACAGATTTAAAATATGCAAAGTTGTTTAATGATATTATAAATGTATAATAAAGTAGGTAGCATATTTTTTGTTATTGATGTTGTTATTTCAATAAAATATTTTATCCATTACTTTGTTATGTGACAATTATTTTTAAGGTAGGCTAGCAGGTCAAACGTTTAGAATGTTTATTAAAAAGTCGGAGATGTAAGAAAAGGAATTTTCAGACGCAGATACTGCTACTGGGGTCCATATAATGTATATTATAATCTGAAATATATCAACAGGGCTTTTTTTTTACAACATTTTACAAAATCAAAAAACTATTCAAATGTTTCAAATTCTATGCTTCTGCAGTTTGCATGTAACTAAAATGTTCAATTATCAATTAATATACGTTTCTTTAGCATCAAAAGGATTTTAAAACACTTCACAGAATCAAGAAACTATTCAAATGATTCAGAATCTATGCTTTTGCAATTTGTATGTGGCCAAAATCTTCCATTAACAATCAATACAGGTTTTTTTGAGGAGCAAAGGGATATTTACAACATTTCACATAATCAAGAAACTATTCAAATATTTCAGAGTCTAAGCTTTTGCAGTTTGCAAAATTGAAGTAAAATCTTCAATTATGAATTAAGACAGGTATTTTGTACCATCAAAAAGATTTTACAACATTTCACAGAATCAAGAAACTATTCAAATGTTTCAGAATCTATGCTTTTGCATGTAACTAAATTTTTCATTGTCAATTAATACAGGTATTTTTGAGCGTCAAAAGGATTTTACAACATTTAAGAGCACCAAGAAACTATTTAAATGTTTTCAGAATCTTTGCCTCTGCAGTTCTTCCTAAATCTACAATCTTTCATAACCAATTAATACAGGTATTTTCTTAGCATCAAGAGAATTTTACAACATTTCACAAAATTAAGAAACTATTCAAACGTTTCAGAATCTAAAAATTTGCAGTTGACCACACCCAGGGTACCCACTCCCAGCCTGCCACGTGCCCGCTACCTAAAGTATTTTTTTTCTTATTACCCATGTTACATATGTTAACTATTTTTAAGCTATGTTCATTTGGGTTCAGTAAGCGTGCCCCAACTTGCAGTTAGCCAGGGTGTGGCAGATTGGCTGCGGGTACCCTGGATGTAATATACTGCAAAAGAATAGATTCTGAAACATACGAATAGTTTCTTGATTTTGTGAAATGTCGTAAAATTCTCTTGCCTCTATTAATTTATAATGGAATATTTTAGATACATGCAAACTGCAAAAGCATAGATTCTGAAACATTTTGAATAGTTTCTTGATTCAATGAAATGTTGTAAAATCCTTATGATGCTAAAAATTCCTGTATTAATTGATAATGAAAGATTTTAGTTACATGCAAATTGTAAAAGCATAGATTCTGAAACATTTTAAAAGTTTCTTGATTTTTTAAAATGTTGTAAAATCCTTTTGATGTTAAAGAATACCTGTATTAGCTGATAATGGAAGATTTTAGTTAATGAAAACTGCAAAAGTATAGTTTCTGAAACATTTGAAAAGTTTCTTGATTCTGTGAAATGTTGTGAAAATCCTTTTTATGCTAAGAAACACCTGTATTAATTGATAATGGAAGGTTTTAGCTACACGCAAACCGCGAAAGCATAGGTTCTGAAACACTTGAATAGTTTCTTGTTTCCGTGAAATGATGCAAAATACTTTTGATGCTAAAATAAATACCTGTATTAATTGATAGTGGAAGATTTTGTTAATGGATGATTGATAATGGAAGATTACTTACATGCAAACTGCAAAAGCTTAGATTCTGAAACATTTGAATAGTTTCTTGAATCTCTGAAATGTTGTAAAATATTTTTGATGCTAAAAAATACCTGCATTAACTGATAATGGAAGATTTTAATTAAATGCAAACTGCAGAAGCATAGATTCCAAAACATTTGAATAGTTTCTGGATTCTGTGAAATATCGTAAAATTGTTTGGATGTTAAATAATACCTGTATTAATTTATAATGGAAGATTTTAGTTACATGCAAACTGCAATAGCATAGATCCTGACACATTTGAATAGTTTCTTGATTCTTTGATATGATGTAAAATCCTTTGATGATAAAAATACCTATAATAATAGATAATAAAAGATTTTGGATATAAGCAAACTGCAAAAGCATAGATTCTGAAACATTTGAATAGTTTCTTGATTCTGTGAAGTTTTGTATAATATTTTCGAGGCTAAAACATATTTGTATTAATCAATAATAGAAGATTTTAGTTACATGCAAACAGCAAACATAGATTCTGAAACATTTGTTTAGTTTTTGATTCTGCGAAACGTTGTAAAATCCATTTGATGCAAAAAAAGCTGTATTAATTAATAATGGAAGATTTTAGTTACATACAAACTGCAAAAGAATTGATTCGGAAACATTTGAATAGTTTCTTCACTCTGTGAAATTTTGTAAAATTCTTTTGATGCTAGAACATATTTGTAATAATTGATAATGGAAGATTTTACTTACATGCAAATTGTAAAAGCTTAGATTCTGAAACATCTGAATAGTTTCTTAATTCTGTGAAATGCTGCAAAATCCTTTTGATGCTAAAAAATACCCGTATTAATTGATAATAGAATATTTTAGTTTTTTGCAAACTGCAAAAGCATGGATTTTGAAAAATTTGAATAGTTTCTCGATTCTTTAAAATTTTGTAAAATTCTTTTTATGCTAAAAAACGCCCGTATTAATTGATAATAGAAGATTTTAGTTATATGCAAACTGCAATAGCTTAGATTTGAATAGTTTAATTATGAAAACATTTGAATAGTTTTTTGGTTGTGTGAAATGATGTAAAATCCTTATGATGCTAAAAAAAAACCTATATTAATTGATAATGGAAGATTCTAGTTATATGCAAACTGCAAAAAGCATAGGTTCTGAAACATTTTAATAGTCTCTTGATTCTGTGAAATGTTGAAAAATCCTTTTGATGCTCAGAAATATCTGTATTAATTTCTAGCTGAAGATTTTAGTTACTTGGAAACTGCTAAAACATAGATTATGAAATATTTGAATAGTTTCTTGATTCTGTAAGATTCTGTAAAATCTTTTTGACGCTAAAAAAAATACCTGTATCTAATGATAACGGAAGATTTTAGTTGCATGCAAACTGCAAAAGCATAGATCCTGAAATGTTTGATTAGCTTCTTGACTCTGTGAAATGTTTTAAATTCTCCTGATGCTAAAAAACTGTATTAATTGACAATGGAAGATTTAGTTAAATGCAAACTGCAAAAGCATAGATTCTGAAAAATTTGAATAGTTTCTTGATTCTTTGAAATGTTGTAAAGTCCTTTCGATGCTAAAAAATATCTGAATTAATTGATAATGGAAGATTTTAGTTACATGAAAACTGCAACAGAATAGATTCTAAAACATTTGAATAGTTGCCTGATTCTGTGAAATATCGTAAAATCCTTTTGGTGCAAAACAAAACCTTTATTAATTGATAATTGAAGATTTTAGTTACATAAAAACTGCAAAATTATAGATTCTGAAACATTTGAATAGTTTTTTTGGTTCTGTGAAATGCTGTAGAAAAAAAATGTTTAAAATATTTCAGATTCTAATATACATTAGGACCCCGCTAGTAGTATCTACGTCTGAAAATTCCGTTTCTTACATCTCCAACTTTTTAACAAATATTCTAAACTTTTGACCTGCTAGCGTACCCTAGAAACAATGTTGCATAATAAAGTAATACATAAAATATTTTTATTGAAATAACGACATGGAGAATATTAACATAAAAATGTTACATACATTATTATACGTAATTAAAATCATTGAACAACTTTGGACATTTTGAATAGGTTCCATAAAATAATTCATCATTTTCTCTCTTGATATTGTAGCTATTCTCTTTTCTCAGTTCGTAATCAGTAGAATAATCATTAATCCATTTTGTGCCATTCACAATTTTCACTGGGGTTTCAGCTACAGGTTCAATATGTGTTTTGTCTTTGGTAATAGTGGGTTCATTGACAATATCTGTTGGTTTATGATCAATGGCAATAATAATGTCGACTTACGCTTTATTTTCAATCAATTCATTTTTATATTCATTATTGCTATTGTTTGCCAATGCCCCTTTTATTTTGCTTACGATTTCATTGTCTATTATCACATTATTTTCACACAGGTAACAGTTTTGGCACGTAGACAAGATATGGTTAATGACATTGGTGCAGCAGCATGCCTGTCTTCTTCTTGTCTTCTTTGCAATGCTAATACTAGAACGGTTATGATAGGATCTATCAACAGGTAGCGTGTTACCACCAACAGTAGCAAGAAGTTGAAGTCGATTATGTTTTTATTCTCTTTGAGCACTGACTTCTCTGGAAATTAAGCTCTAACATATCCACCATTTGCACGAGGGAAATTCTTGGGTACTGCAAAGAAATTTAGCTCCTCGTTGTCATGACAACACACGCATACGTATCCAATAGTGTTGCCACTAGTGCTTGTTCTGTAGTTCAGATATTTCTCCTTGTCAGCAATTAGCGCAACGTTGATTTTATCATGTGCATACACTTTCTTGGAATATTTCATTTTCACTTTTTTTAAAATATTATGTAAATGTGTATCCTTCCAATCAGTACGAAAATGACAATAACCAGCCATAGAGCACCACTGGGACGGATGCGTAGTGTCAATGAGCGGCCCTAGTGTACTACCGATACAGCCGCACTGATAAAAATAATAATAAAAAATGAAAAAAAAAGTAAAAAAAATTCAGTAAAAAAAGTGCTATCAACGCGTCTGAGAGAAATTGAGTCAAGAGGAAGAAAACATTGATAAATTTGGTTCAAAATTAGACTAGTAAATTAGCATTAATTTTTACCCATTAACTAGAAAAATTATCTAGAAAAATAATTTTCATATTATATAGATGAGTTTTCCCGAAACTTATGATTATTTCTTGTTGGGGGGAGGGGCAAAAGCGTCAGAGATTTTGTTTATGTTTCTAAAGTCAGCTGCAAAAAAAAACCTAACGTAAGAATGCTGATTATGTTTTATCCTAGAGATGATATCTTTTTCCCTCAATTGCCACAAAAGTAAAAGATTTTGATCTTTAATATTTAAGAAGTCTACAGAAGTCTATGAAATATTTCCCATGAATAATTTTTATTCTTTGCTGTCGGTATACTTTTAAGATTTTGGAGAGGCCAAGCACTGTTTACTTAGCATTGGACATAGTATTAACCGATCATCTATGGGGAAAGACAATACGGCGATCATACCTTCCCATTAATGTAATAAATTGGCTATTTTGGTGGTCTCCCAAGGAAATAGGCCTACTGCAATGTTTTCATAAAAACTAATTTTGTCCTATGGAAATAACTATGGCTATATGTTGTTTAGAAGAGGGGTATGTATTGTCCGGCATGAAGTTTTCTAACCAAGATTTGTTAGTGTATACTAAGATCTTTTAGTATAAATTGAAAGATATACTTTAATGTCCTAAAAGATTAAAAAAAACTTTTTTGCATACTAGCCAATGGTCTGTGTTGCGCAGGTGCTGAACTCCTTATTCAGTGTCATCGGCAGGGAGTACAATGCGTGGTTGGGGGCAAATCATCCGACGCTTCCCGTGTTTTCCCCCCAGATTTCTCCAAGTACCCATTTAGAGCTGGGTCGACTCGGGCTGAGCTTACAGAGTCACACCATTGACCAGCGTTTAACCACTCGGCTAGGAGGACCAAAAGAGATTAAACATAGATGAAAAAGAGTATAAAATATCAAAAGAATAGCTTTTATCTTCAAATGTGCTGAAAAATGATAAAATGTATATGGTTTTGATGCAACTGGAAAAATGAAATTAGCAGAAAACAAACCTGGAAAGAACTGTATCTTTAACATACAAGAAAGTAAAATAATGTTTTCGTGCTATCTGGAAGAATGGAAATTAATAACTAAAATAAAAGGCTAGAGAATAAATGTTCTTTACCTTCAACATTTTTAAGGAATTGTAAGCTAGCCAGTGGCAAGCGGTAAAGAGAGCAATTGGTCCTTACATGCCCCTCAATTTTAGAAATTTAATCGAATTTCTTTCATGTTCTTGCTATAGCACTAACACATCGTCTGCGGTAAAAAAAAACAATACGGAGAACATTCATACCATTATTATAATAAATTGGCTACTTTGGTGGTCTCTAAAGAATAATCAAACAGTTCGTGGTAACGAACTATAAGTAAGGAGCGATTCGGCTCAATAGCAACCGAAACTCTAAAAAATGGAATTTTGATATCAGTAGACACACTAAAAGAACTAGCTTATTATGCTGATTCCAAATATATAAGATTCATCAAGTTTAGTGTTACCCATCAAAGGTTACGAGCCTGAGAAAATGTTTCTGATTTTTGAAATAGGGAGCAAACCAACGGCGGGTCCAGGGGGGGCTAGGGGGGTGCCCCCCTAACGTAGTCTAAAGTAGTGTAATTAACTTAAATAATGCAATTTTGCGTTAATTAAACTTACTCATAACGCAAGTTTATCAGATCAACCTATTTTGCCCCCCCCCCCCCTAAGAAAATCTTGGATCGGCCCCTGGAGCAAAAACCCCCTAAAATTCTAATAATCTTGATGAAAATCGCACCGTCAGATTCAGCGTATCATAGAACCCTACTGTAGAAGGTTCAAGCTCATATATGCAAAAATGCAGAATTTCGCTGTTTTTGCCAGAAGACAGATCGCGGATGCATGTTTATTTTGTTCTGTTTTTTTTTTTTTTTTTCCAGGGGTGATCGTATAGCAATAATGGTCCCTAAGAGATCGGGATAGGATGCATTCGAACGCAAATTAAAAGTTCTAGGGCCGTTTTTAAGTGGCAAAAAAGATTGAAGGGCAACTGGCCCCCCTCCCACGCCCATTTATTTCCCAAGTTATCTGATCAAAAATTTCATAGATCTATTTTGTTCAGTATAGTTGAAAGATCAAATAACTATGTCTGTAGGGATAAAATCACCCCCCCCCCCCAAGTCCATGGGGAGAGACCTGTAAGCTATGAAATTTGCCCATTGTTTACGTATAGTATTTGTTATTGGGAAGTATTCAGACATTTTTAGGGGGGGATTCTGTGCTTGGGGTGGATTTCCATTGGAAGAATCTTCCCCGGGGAGGGAAATTTTCAAGGAGAGGGTGGAAATTCCAGTGAAAGTTTTACATTGGGGGATTTGACAGAATTCCTATACAAAATTGTTTTTAGTTGTCTTACATTATGTTTGCCAACTCAATTTTGCGTGTGGAGATGTTCCGGCAGTATTTATCCGGGGGCTATTTTCCGCGTGTTTTGATTTCTGGAAAAATTTCTACGGAAGGGGGCATTTCCGGAGTGATCAAGAAACCGATAAGAGATTAAAGTCTTTTTTTTTAAAGAGAGTAAGCTAAGGATAATTTTTTAGGTGGAGTGTCCGCAAGAACTTCTAAGAGGAGGGGGATTTTTAGCGAGGGCGGAACTGTCTGGATGGAACTTGACGGGGGGGATGTACTTTACGTTGGATGAAATTTTCACAGAGGAGTTTCCTGTTAGGTGGAGGAGGGTATATTTCACGGAGGCTGAGCTAGATTTACCTGTATTATTTGAAAAACGAACAAATAATTAAATAAAAAACAAGTTTTTCTTAGCTGTAAGTAAGGAGCAGCATTTAAACTCAAAACGAACATAAATTATTTCGCATAAGAGGGGTTGTCCTCTCCTCAATACCTTGCTCTTTACGCTAAAGTTCGACTGTTTGTTCCAATTTTTAAGAGCGGCTATGGAAAAACAGGGGCCGTTTAATTAGAACAGGAAGCATTTATAAAAGTGCTAACAGCTTTAGCGTAAGGAGCGAGGTATTGAGGAGGGAGCAACCCTTCATAAACGGAATAGTTTCTGCTCGCTTTGAGTTTTAATGTTGCTTCTTACTTTCAGTTAAAAAAATTTTTTTTTTAATTAATCTGCAATAGATTCATAAGAAAAATTATCTTGTTATATACGTACAGGTAACTATGGTTATTTGTCAGTTGAAAGAGAGGTAGTCGTAGTCTCGACATAAAGTTTTCCAACTAAGATTTCCTAGTATAAATTATGATTTGTCACTATGAAATGTAAAGAGATCTACTTTTCTATCGCAAAATATTATCCAAAGACGAAAAAGAGTAAAATAAAATATTTAAATAATGCCAGAAAAATAAAGCCTCTATCTTTAAATGTACTGCAAGTAAAACATTGTTTTCGATGCTACATGCAAAACTGAAATTAGAAAAAAAGTGAAACGAAGCTTTGACTGTCAAATATACTGATAATTTAGAAAGAATTAATTTAGGGGTGGTAGCAAGGGTTTGTTTTCAATTTTTAAAAAGAATATACAAAACAGTATGTTCTAGAAATCTAGGGGAGGGAGCTCTTTTAATTTTTTCGATGTTTTTAAAGAAAATACAACAAAAAATATCTTTTTTAAAAAAGGGAGTCAGTGAAATATTCTGACATAAAAAAGGGGGGTATTATGTATTATAGTGACCCCACTGTTGTTCTTGATTTGTTTTAATACCGGTTTCTCTGTCTGCACCCGGTGATAATTAGCCTGGCCTGAGTGAGATAAACTACTATGCATGTATATTTTGATTAAATATTTAATTCATAAAGTGGGTCAGGTTAGGTATTTAATATAAGGCGTTCTGGGCCGCCTGCTTTCAATAATTTTGTTGCTAAAGTATTATTTTTTCATCATATTTTGGTATATTTCATTATGATTAGCATAACTTCACTTCTTGAATGTGTCGCCATAATGCTTAAGTACCTAAAGGGATAAAAGCTCGGCAAAATTACCAAGCTATTCCATTCCATTATTCACAAACATCTTGACTGGACTATTTTTAATTTTCCGGAAAAATTGGAACTCTACCGGCTAAAAACAAAATCTTGGGCAATATTTATTATTTACGCTTAGTACTTTTAAGTAATTTTAGAGAGAAAGCTGTTCTTATATCTCCATAAAATTTAAGTAATTTTTTTTGTGTATTCGTAATAGCGTTAACAGATCGTCTGCGGGAAAAGACAAAAGGCGATCATACATACCCGTTAATATAATAAATAGACTACTTTGGTGGTCTTCAAAGGATATTCCGCATTATGTTTCATTAAAAGCTTATTTACTAGGGAAGTCTTTCAGTTTTCTCGGTTCACTAGCTTCTAATTTCAGGCGATTAAATTTTAAATGGCCTAAAGGACTGGGTATATGTTACACCAAAGTAAGCTGGGTAGATGTAATTCCCTTTTTTTAGGGGAATCGCTCACAGGAATGAAACAAAAAAAAAAACAACTATCAATATAAGACCCGGTACTTGTTAAATATATAAGAAACACTCGAGAAGTGAGGTTTGATTAATGCTAATGAAATAAAACAGAAATTGATGAAAATACACAGTGATGAAAATCACAGTTTTATTATTTCGGGAAAAGGAAGACGAAAGTCTAATTCAGTATTCCGTTTAGATCTACTTAAGTTATGTAGAAGTATACATTAAACACGCGTAGTATTTATTAAGATTAGTAAAAACATGAGTTAAAAAGACTAACTAGCCACCTCTTTGTTGTATCCATTTACTCCCATTATAAACATTTTTTTTTTAACGTATGTAGTTATTATCTATGTTTTGACCAAAGCTCTTCATTTTTAACATATGCACTTAAAAATGGGATATAAAAAATGTATATATATAACAAAATTATGAAAACTACCACGAAGAACTTTGGAAGGGGGGCCACCCAGAGCTCATTATATTAAATACGTAACCTAACCCAGGTATCTTTTTTTGCCCCTCAACCCCAAAGAAAATATTCAGAAATATTGTTCACGGAGTGAGAAACCCCTGTTTGCCTAGCGAGCCAAAACATAAAGGAGTTGCTTGACTTGTTTCTGTCTTAGTTCGCCTCACCAATTCTCGAGTGTTTATTATATATTTAAGAAGTAGCCTACCAAAGACCCTAAAATATTCGTATTTTCATGTCCTTTGTACCTTAAGATTGCTTTTGCGGTAACTCAAAATAGGTTGTTATTCTGTACAACATGACGTCTGTGTGAAAGATGAAACACCAATGAGGATCGGAAATTCGGTATTGGCATCATGCCAATATCTTGCTCATATTTTGTGCTATACAAAATCAAGTTTTGTTGATTCTTTTTCTCTATATGTCACCATATTTTTTTTTTTTTTTTTTTTTTTTTTTTACAAACCTTAAGAACAACCGAAAATTAGCTATGTATAAATATAATGTAATATATATATATATATATATATATATATAATATATATATATATATATATATATATATATATAATATATATATATATATATATATATATATATTTATATATATATATATATATATATATATATATATATATATATATATATATATATATATATATATATATATATATATATATATATATATTTATATATATATATATATATATATATATATATATATATATATATATATATATATATATATATATATATATATATATATATATATATATATATATATATATATATGTATGTATATATGTGTGTATAATATATATATAGGCTAAAAAAATAAAGAGTATTAATGTGTATTAATATAATTAATAAAATGTAACTTCCATTTCTCCATTTATTGATGCATGGACGTTTTTTTTTTCTTTTTTTTTCAGCAAGAAAAGGCAGTGGCGGTCCCGGCCTCTCTGGCGCTAAGAGCAAAATCTTGATTAGCACCTCCTCCCGTGTTTCCCAAAATTTTCAGGCCAAATTTTAACAAAATTTTTCTTTGCTAACAAAACTTTCATTCTTTGGCAAAATTTTCTATTCATTCAAATATGACTTTTCTTACTTTAGCCCCTGTAAAAATATTAATCATCTCTTATTAATTATTTCGTTAGAATTGGTGATGAAGATATGGGTAAAATTAAAATTTCGAATTCAATCTGCTTATACTTACTGCTAACTGCGTCTCTAATTTGTTTTAATAAAAATAAAATTTCAAAAATCGCAAAATGATTATAAGTTAGATTATTTATTTGAAATTTTGCCTCCTAAAATTTCTGTGCCCGAGGTAAGTACCCCATCTTCCCCCTAAAACGGCTTTTGAGTAAAGGACGACTAGTTGGCAGCAAAAATTGATTTTGTTTCCCGTCTCAAGTCCATTCTTGTGTCCAGGAGGAATGAGACTATTTTCACAATTCCTATCCCTTTTAATGGATGTCTCTCTGCTTCAAGGTTTGGCTTCATTTTGGTTGAGCTTAACTTGTTTTGGGGCTTCTTTTTTTTATTCATAGTTGTTATTATTATTTTAAAGTTTTTTTTTACTTCCCCTAACTAAGCTATTGCCGTTTTTAGTTCTAGACCCGCTCTTTAATTTTTCTTAAAAAATAATGCTTCTCTAATTTGGGGGGAAATGGGGCAAAAGCTATCCATCGGGCCAAAATTGTCCCTGGAAAACGGTACTTTTAAAATTCAATACTGCGAGACATTACCCTCGTTCAGGCAGGTAAGCAATTTTTTGGAAGGAGGGGGATAATATATACAAAATGGGGGGGAATAGTAGATCGAACGAGGTTTATTTGATGATTTAGATAAGAAGTGTCCAAAAATATAAAAAAATTGAGAATTTTAAGTGGGTCCGGGCCCTGGGGCGCTCCCTGTCCACAACCCTGTCCTCATTTTCAGGGCTGAGTTTTGGCTACTGGTGTTTTATCATCACCTTCCTTTGTGTACCTTCACGCAAGATAGAGTGACACTAAATATTGTCAAAATATGCCCTAAGAATCTTTTTCACATAGTAGGGGTTGCAAGTTCATTTTACCACCCGTGATTCAAGTTTCTTCAAATTTCAAGTAGATACCCAGCAAATTTTATTCTTACTTGCAATGCCATTAATATAATTAAAAATTGTGATATGATCAACTGTGGGCGTGACATAGCTTCTGTGCGACAGGTGTTATCCCGGTCTTACCTAACCAACAAGATAATTAGTTAGCTTTAATTAAGTCATCCTCTTTCTTCCTCAGTGATCTGACACGGGCTGCCAGTAACGGATATCAGTCGTAAACAAAACTGACAGCCTTGCTTGGCCAGCCCTAACAATTAGAAACTCCATTGCGGCTCAAATGTATTAAGGGCTAAGGGGTAGTATACCTAAAATTAAAACTGTCACCAGAGGCCATTCGATTATATATCTTCATATAAGTTTAATAACTATCTGCCACATGCTGGGATGAAATATTACTTCACAAAGTGTATTAGGGTTTATGCAGGGGTAATACCTTAATTATATCATGTGAGGTAACGAGTCCCCTTTTCAAAGTACATGCCGATATTGTTACAATGGGATTTTGATTTAGTAGCAATTTTTGAATCGCTTAAACTTCCCTGTTGTTAATTATGATTTAGGCCAATTCTTTGTGATGCCGTGCCCTTAGACTCAACTCTTCGGCCTTTCGGCAAAAACCCGTATCTGACAAAAAGAAAAAGTAATGCTAGAGCCTTATTCAGGGAGTTAGAATATCTGGTTTGACCCCCTCCCTTCCATAAGATGCAAAAAACTATGGAATGTTTTATAAAAAAAATATGTCTACTGATCAAAATTATTTATTTTATAGTCATGTGTCTGTCATTACGAAGAATTAGTCAACACTGAGCGGCAGAGGACCAAAAAATCGTTTCCCTACACATTGGAAATGAAATTCAGCATTTGTCTTACCCCCCCCCCCCCCCCCATTCGCAAGTATTTAATGTGGTTACTGATTCAGTTGATTTTTCTTATACTTAGATCTAGACCGCTTTTTTAAGATTCAAAACCACCATTTGGGTCGGAATACATAAGTATTTCTTCTAGTGTACCTTGATCCATATCAAAAGACCACTTGTAACTGAGGTATCCTTATTTAAAAAAATACATTCAGATTTGCAAAATACAGACGTTAAGGGGTATAAATACACTTTGGCTCCTCCCTTGAAGAATTTTTTTTTTAAGATAAACCGGGATTTATTTCTGTATTTCCAATATTTCAAAAAAAGAAATGTTCTAACACATATTAAAATGTTTCTCAAATTTGAAAAAAGAAGGCGGATCATATGAAAATTATAAATTATGGAAAAATTTAAAACATCTCAAGATTTGTTTAGACCTAGCCTTGAGCCCCCTCTCCCCCATCCTATCTTCACGTTCATATCTTCCCTGGAATTTATATCAATTTTGGTATTATAGGCCTCAGTCAACAAAACCTCCAAATTTCTATTCACGAGCATCAGAGGTGACACTCTAGGGTTGCCACTACGGTCAGTTCCTAAAGGGCTAAAATTGCCCAATTTTACGTGCTACACAACGATTTTTGGTGCTACAGTCAAAAAAACTTTTGTGTGTGTCACGGCTACGCGCATAGTCCGTTTAAGTGTACCTGCATTAGTTTAGGTCAATTTTTAATCCTTTTATGCCTAGTTATTTCAAAATTAGCGCCGGACTTTCAAAACAAAAACGACAAAAAGGCAGTCCTGGTTATATCAAACTTTGCGCTAATCTTTCGAAACAAATGCCGCAAAAAGGCGACCCGCGCTTTTTTTTAGTGCCTCTGCCTTTTTTTTCAAAATCCTCATTATTTCATAAAGACAAATTGTAACACGTAAAACCTGCAAATTATAGTACGAATGTGCTTCTATTTGGTCATTCAATATATAGTACGTCCTAAATTGCTATAGCCTACATGATGAAATAGTGCCCAAATAGCCCTTTCGTGCTATAGGTGGCAACCCTGGTTGTCTATAATAATGAAGCATCATATTAATTTATTAATGCTCGTCTTTGGTTGTAATTAAATATAAAAAAAAAACAATTTTTTTTAACTGAAAGTAAGGAGCGACATTAAAACTTAAAACGAACAAAAATTATTCCGTATATGAAAGGGGCTATCCCCTCCTCAACACCTCGCTCCTTACGCTAAAGTTTGACTTTCTCACAACTCTATTTTTCTTAAACAGTAAAAAACTTTAGCGTAAAGAGCGATGCGTTGAGGAGGGGACAGTCCCTTTCAAATACAGAATAATTTCTGTTCGTTTTAAGTTTTAATGTCGCTTCTTTGCTATCTATGTGGGAAAGTTTAACTTTCCCACAACTCTATTTTTTTATACAATAAAAAACTTTAGCGTAAAGAGCGAGGAGTTGAGGAGGGGAAAGCCCCTTTCATATACGGAATAATTTCTGCTCGTTTTAAGTTTTAATGTCGCTCCTTACTTTCAGTTAAAAAAACTTGTTTTTTTTTTTAAGTTAATCGGAGAAAAAGCCGAGACAGATAGTCTGAGTGATAGGGAAAGCTGTCATGAGCATCTTTCAGAACTGAATAAAAAATAATCTACGTGTCACGATGTCGGATTTTTGAAGGCTTCAGAAAACCTTCCTGTTGCATTATTTTGAAGTTCCTTCGTCATTTTTGGTATGAAAGCTCAAAGTTGCAAATCTACTAGTAGGAGAAATGCGGAAAATATCCATAGCTTTAATAACTTTCATAATATTTTTGCTAGACAAACTTAGGTTAAAACACATTTTTATAGTTATTCCATGTGTATTCCCACAAAAAGAAATCAAACACCATCAATACAGAAAAAAAGCCAGCACTTTCCTGTCTAAAGAGTATATTCTCTATATTGCCTTCTTTATAGTATATGAATATTGAATGCTCCATAATAATTAGGTAGCCTTGATATTTTGGTGTTCTTATGTCTATTTCATTATAGAAAAAATCCAAATATTTAGAATGTGCAAAATCCGTCTATTCAATGTGACTAGTACTAATTTATTTTTTAATGGATAAATTCTGCGAGCATTATTTGTTTTTCTAATATCCTAAAAATATTATTACAAAAGGAAGCAAAAGGTCAAAGGGGGTCGAAACAAAATAGCAGGGTCGAACTTTATGTCTAAGGGCGTGACCCTTTTGTTCCAATTCTTTAAAAATGACCCCTTAATCACAAAGGCCGTTAATTAGAATAAATAGCTCTTATGAAAGTACTAAAAAAACATTTTGGCTTAAAGAACGAGGTATTGACTAGGGGGCGAACACAATCATATACGTAATATTTTCTGTTCGTTTTAAGTTTTGATGTTGCTCCTTACTTTCAGTTGAAAACTTTTTTTTTATTCAATTTCTGATTTTCTTTAAATAATGCTGGGAAATCTGGCACCCCCTTCACAGCAATGTCCCTTCCCACATAAAAACTTCCTCCATTTAAAGATCCTCCCACATAACCACCGACCCATCCCCCCACTACCAGAAAAAATCCCCCTGAAAACGTCTGTATACTTCCCAATAACCAATACTATGTGTTAACATTGGGTAAAGTTCATAATTTTCACCCCTCTTCCGGAGACTCCGGGGGATTAAGTCATCCTTAAAGACATAGTTATCATATTTTCGACCATGCTGAACGAAATGGCTATCTCAAAATTTTGATCGGGTAACTTTGGAAAAACAAGAGCGTGGGAGGGGGCCTAGGTGTCCTCCATTTTTTGGTAAATTAAAAAGGGCACTAGAACTTTTAAAAATCCGTTCCAATGAGCCCTCTCACGATATTCTAGCACAACTGGGTCGACACGATCACCCCTGGGAAAAAAAGCAAACAAAAAACAAATAAACACACCTCCGTGATCTTTCTTTTGGCAAAAGATAGAACATTCCAAATTTTTGCAGATGGGAGCTTGAAACCTCTTCAGTAGGGTTCTCTGATACGCTGAATCTGAAAGTGTGATTTTCATTAGGGTTCTATAGCTTTTAGGAGGTCTTTCCCCCTATTTTCGAAAATCAGCCAAATTTTCTCAGGCGCGTAACTTTTGATGAGTAGGACTAAACTTGATGAAACTTATATAATTGAAATCAACATTAAAATCTGATTCTTTTGATGTACCTATTGGTATCAAAATATTGTTACTTAGAGTTTTGGTTACTATTGAGCCGGAACTGTTAGATAAAGGCATGAGTATCCCTGTGCGAGAATGTCAAGAATGTGCGAGAATGTTCTCCTTTTTTTGAAAATCAGGCAATTTTTTTCAGGCGCTTAACTTTTGATGGGTAGAACTAAACTTGATGAAACTTGTATATTTGAGATCAGCATTAAAATCTGATGCTTTTGATGTATCAATTGGTTTCAAAATTCATTTTTTAGAGTTTTGGTTACTATTGACCCGGGTCGCTCCTTACTTACAGTTCGTTACGACGAACTGTTTGATTAGCCATGGCTTGATGGTAACTTGATTTTAAATCAAAAATCAACTTGATTCAACTTAAAATCAAGTTGCCATCGAGCCATGGCTAATCTTAGGCAGCGCGCTAGCGCTGCCTAAGTAAAGAATGTGGGCACAGTGTGTTTTTTTTTTTGTTTTTTTTTTCCTCCATACCCGGGTACTTCGTATCGAAGAGGTTGTCGTAGAAACTTCGAAAAGGGCTCACTCGATTGAAAATTGGAGTGGGTAGTGCCCTTTTTAATAGTCGAAAGTGATTGGAGGGCAACTAGCCCCCACCCCACGCCCATCATTCCCCAAAACACATCCAATCAAATTTTGATATATCCATTTTATTCAGCGTAGTTGATTTCCAAATAGAAAATATGTCTTTGAGGAGGACACTCCCTCGAAACCCTCGTGGCAAGGATTTTAAGTTATGCCCTGAGGATATATATGAACGATATTGGCACAATGTACTATTTATTATTTTTTTTTCCTTTAGAGCAGGGCACTTCATATGGAAGGGGTCGTCGTAGAAACTTCAAAAGGGGCTCATTCGTTTGTAAAATTGAGAGTTCTAGTGCCCTTTTTAATAGTCGAAAGTGATCGGAGGGCAACTACCCCCCCCCCACGCCCATCATTCCCCCAAACACATCCAATCAAAATTTTGAGATAGCCATTTTGTTCAGCATAGTTGATTTCCAGATAGAAAATATGTTTTTGAGGAGGACACTCCCCCACAACCCTCAGGGCAAGGGTTTTAAACTATGCCCTGGGGGCATATAAGGTTTTTATAGAAGGCGTTGTCGTAGAAACTTCAAAACAGACTCATTCGATTGGAAATTCAAAGGGCTAGTGCCCTTTTTAATAGTTGAAAGTGATTGGAAGGCAACTAGCCCCCCCCTTACACCCATCATTCCCCCAAACACATCCAATCAAAATTTTGAGATAGCCATTTTGTTCAGCATAGTTGATTTCCAGATAGAAAATATGTTTTTGAGGAGGACACTCCCCCACAACCCTCAGGGCAAGGGTTTTAATTTATGCCCCGGGGGCTTATAAGGTTCTTATAGAAGGCGTTGTCGTAGAAACTTCAAAAAAGGCTCATTCGATTGAAAATTCAAAAGGCTAATGCCCTTTTTAATAGTCGAAAGTGATTGGAGGGCAACTAGGCCCCCAAGGCCCATCATTCCCTCAAATACATCCTATCAAAATTTTGAGATAGCCATTTTGTTCAATGTATTTGATTTCCACGAAGAAAAGATGTTTTTGAGGAGGACATTCCCCCACAGCCCTCAGGGCAAGAGTTTTAAGTTATGCCCTGGGGACATATAAGGTTTTCAAAGAAGTCGTTGTCGTAGAAACTTCAAAAAAAGCTCATTCGATTGGAAATTCAAAGGGCTAGTGCCCTTCTTAATAGTCAAAAGTCATTGGAGAGCAACTAGCCCCCCTCACGCCCATCATTCCCCCAAACACATCCAATAAGAATTTTGAGATAGCGATTTTGATCAGCGTAGTTGATTTCGATATAGAAAATATATTTTTGAGGAGGACGCTCCCTCACAACCCTCAGGGCAAGGATTAGAAGTTATGCCCTGGGGGCATATAAGGTTTTTATTGAAATCTTTGTCGTTGAAACTTGAAAAAGGGCTCATTCGATTGGAAATTCAAAGGGCTAGTACCCTTTTGAACAGTCGAATCCCCTTCTCACGCCCACCTTTTCCCCAAACACATCTAATCAAAATTTTTAGATTGCCATTTTAGTCAACGTAGTTGAAAGTTTTGGAAATTAGGTCTTCAAGGATGACAACCCCTCCCCCCAGAGGGTTGGGTTGTAAGTTATGCCCTGGGGGCATGTAAAGCTTTTATTGAAAGCGTTGTCGTAGAAACTTCAAAAGGGCTCACTCAATTGGAAATTGAAAGGGCTAGTGCCTTTTTTAATAGTTGAAAACGATTGGATAGCGACTAACGCCCCTCTCACGCCCAACATTTTCCCAAACACATCCAATCAAAATTTTGAGATATCCATCTTGTTCAACGTAGTTGAGCGTTCTCGAAATTAGGTCTTTTAGGATGATAACCCTCCGAGATCCCTCAGTGCAAGGGTTGTAAGTTATGCCCTGGGGGCATATAAGGTTTATATAGAAAGTTATTGTATAAATCATAGGCAGCGTGATCGCGCAGCCTAAGTAAAGAACGGGGACACTCGAGATTGAGACAAGAAACGGGGACTAAGTAAAGAGGATGACACTCCCCTACAACCCTCAGAGCAAGGGTTTTAAGTTATGCCCTGGGGGGCATATAAAAACGATGTTTGCACAATGTATTATTTATTAATTTTTTCCTTTAGAGCAGGGCACTTCGTATCGAAGAAGTTGTCGTAGAAACTTCGAAAAGGGCTCATTCAATTGGAAATGGGAGTGGCTTGTGCCGTTTTTAATAGTCGAAAGTGATTGGAAGGCGACTAACACCCCTTCCACGCCCACCATTTCCCGAAACACATCCAATAAAGATTTTGAGATAGCCATTTTGTTCAGCGTAGTTGATTTCCAGATAGAAATTGTGTTTTTGAAGACAGTCCCCCACAGCCCTTAGGGCAAGGGTTGTAAGTTATGCCCTGGGGCTATATAAGGTTTTTTATAGAAAGCGTTGTCGTAGAAACTTCAATAAAGGGTCATTCGATTGGAAATTCAAAGGGCTAGTGCCCTTTTTAATAGTCGAAAGGGATTGGAAAGCAACTTACACCCCTTCCACGCCCACCATTTCCCCAAACACATCCAATAAAGATTTTGAGATAGCCATTTTGTTCCACGCAGTTCAAAGTTTGGGAAACTATACCTTTGAGCAGGACACTCCCCCCACAGTCTTCTGGGCAAGGGTTATAAGTTATGCCCTGGGGGCGTATAAAGTTTTTATTGAAATCTTTGTCGTAGAAGCTTGAAAAAGGGGTCATTCAATTGAAAATTCAAAGGGCTAGTGCCCTTTTTAATAGTTTAAAGTGATTTCAGGGCAACTAACCCCCTCTCACGCCCATCTTTTCTCCAAACACATCCAATCAATATTCTAGATAGCCATTTTATTCAAAGTATTTGAATATTTTGGAAAATTAGGTCTTTAAGGAATACACCCCCCCCCATGGCCATCAGGGCAAGGGTGGTAAGTTTTTCCCTGGGGGCATATAAGGTTTTCATTGAAAGCGTAAAAGCTTCAAAAGGGTTCATTCAATTGGAAATTGAAAGGGCTAGTGCCTTTTTTATAGTTGAAAGTGATTGAAGAGCGACTAACGCCCTTCTCACGCCCACCATTTCCCCAAACACATCTAATCAAAATTTTGTAATATCTATTTTGTTCAACATAGTTGAACGTTCTTGAAATTAGGTCTTTTACGATGATAACCCTCTCAGAGCCCTCAGTCCAAGGGTTTTAAGTTATGCCCTGGGGGTATATAAAGTTTATATAGAAAGTTGTTATAGAAATTTCAAAAAGATCTCATTTGATTGGAAATTGAAATTGCCCTTTTTAATAGTCGAAAGTGAGTGGAGAGTAATGAACCCCCCTCTTACGCCCACCATTTCCCCAAAAACAATCAATCAATTCTCTGGCACGATCAGCTAACAGTTAGTCAAGCAATAATAGTAATAAACTGTACAAAAACGTGCAGAAATTATTTGAAAAAACTACGTCTTCTAAAGAGTTAAAGAGGCTGAGTCACAAGTTCGAACTTTAAAACGTACAGGGATTAGGAGGTACAGTTGGGGGGCAGCCGCCCCCAAAACCCCCCGCTTTTGCAGCCTCTTTTGTTAAGGTTTTTTAAGTCCTGTAGCCTGCAATCAGTTGGTCGTACCAACACGAATGAAGCTGTCTCAATGGCATTTTTTTTTTAATCTCCAGAGAATTTGGCCCTGACAACTCAGTCTGTTACAGTTATAACTACAAAATTGTCTCTGTGCCAGTGTGATTATGTATGATGGAAAAATAGATGAACCTGAACCTACCTGAACCTAAACTGCTTGTTTATGCTGAGCCCTTCTTCTGTTCCCTGTTTTTTCTGTTCAAAATTGTTAAGTTCATCACATTATAGCTTGTTATCGGTTAGGGAAAAATCTCCTGCAAAAAATCCAGCAAACAGGCTCAGTACTGTTTCTAATCAAAGAGATGCAATAGGATGTTCTTACGGTAAAAAATTCAAGCAGGCTTCGTTCGTGTTGCAAAAGCGGTGGGTTTGGGGGGCGGCAGCCCCCCAACTGTACCTCCTAATCCCTGTACGTTTTAAGGTTCGAACTTGTGACTCAGCCTCTTTAACTCTTTAGAAAACGTAGTTTTTTTCAAATAATTCTAGTAAAGATCGATGTGGGTATAATGTATTATTTTTTGTTGTTGTTGTTGTCGGAGGAGTGGTGATAGACAAACTGGCATATGCTGATGACATAGTCCTAATAGCCGAGTCCCTTCAAGATGTACAATCTCAGGCTAACAGCGTTCACTTATCCACCAACCTCTTCGGGATGGCAATCAACACCTCAAAAACGAAAGCCATGCGCTGTTCACGCAAATTCGATTCACAGGTAAATCTCAGCCTTCAGCTTGGTGAAGGTACCGTTGAGTGGGTAGAAGGTTTCGCCTACCTTGGGAGCTTACTTACTTATCATAACAACCAACTCAAAGACATCAAGAGACGCCTGACACTTGCAAACTCCAGTTTTAAAGCTCTGATGCCCATCTGGAGGAATAAGACCTTAACAACAACTCTCAAAACGAGACTCTTCTACTCCCTCATTATTCCGATCGCCATCTATGCCTGTGAATCCTGGACGCTTAAAACAGACGATCAACGCCGCCTAGCTGCCTTTGAAACCAAATCCCTATGACGCATCACTGGTATCACCTTCCATGACAGAATCTCCAACTCCAAGCTTCTCCATAATCTGAAAGTCAAATTTACAATACTGGACAAAATAAAACTACAACAACTCAAATGGCTTGGACATACCCAACGCATGGCTAGCACTCGTCTCCCGAAGATAACCTTCGATGGACGAGTACACGGTTCTCGACCCAGAGGTCGCCCTCCAAAGAGATGGAAAGAAAACTTCTCACCTTACAACCTGCCACAACTCTGCCGCCTGGCCGACAACAGAAGCACCTACAGGAGGCACATCAATGAACTGGTTAAAGAAGAAACGCCAAAACGACCTTCAAGGACGGATGGGACATAAGTAGTAAGTAATAGTAGTAGTTGTTGTTTAGACCAGGGCACTTCGTATCGAAGGAGTTGTCATGGGAACTTCGAAAAGGGCTCATCCGATTGAAAATAGAAAGGGCTGATGCCCTTTTAATAGTCGAAAGTTATTGGAGGGTAGCTAATCCCCCTTCCACTCCCATCCTCCCACGCCCACCCTCCCATTTGCCCATTATGTTTAAAAACTAAATGTTGCCTTAAGATTAAATCAAAATGCACTGTGTTAATGCTAATTCCCAATAAGACATCTCAGCAGTATCCCAAGAACAACTATAGGTATTATGTTCAAACTTTCGGGCTACTTCTGCTCTTAAAATTTAACCAAATCAAAATAGCGTAAGTGTATCCAAGCTATCAAAGAAAGTAAACAGATTGCTTTGCGAATGGTATCAAGTTTTCCATTTCAGGTAACTAGAGGAGGTATGAAACTAAATTAAACAGTACTATTTATTTCCAGATTTTTAAAAGGGCGTATGTTGTTAAAAATTGCTGAAAATTTTTCTCCAGCATACAAATATGAGAGATATGAGATATGAGATATACATTTATTAAAAAAGAAAACAAACACTATTCGCCTTTCGCCTGCAAAGAAAGACAATAAGCTTGAAAGGGCAAGCGAGGTTATCACTCTCAGCTAATTAAAATAACATTCATACCTTGCTACTCAACACACAAGAAAATTATCTGATGAAGGAATAAAGGAAAAAAAGAGAGAAAGAGGAAAAGACAAGAATTAGATAGAGAGAAAAAAAAAAGCAAACTAAATCGGGGAAATACCTTAAATAGAATGACAACCTGGAGTGGGCATAACACCAAATTCACTCACGAGATAAAAGAAACTTCTTTGCCCGTGACTTGAAAGCCGGAAGACTAGGCGCATTTTTCACACACTCGGGCAATATATTCCAAACATGGGGACCATAATGGCGAATCACAAAAGATGCCCGAGTGGTGCTCCTAAACTCATGAGTTAAGTCATCAGCCTTTCTTGTATTATGATCATGAAGGTCTCTATTAAAAGTAAAAATATTTTCAAAAGCAGGGGTGAGCAGCTGATTCAAATATTTATACGAGAAAATCGCGACTTGGTAATCTCGAATTTGGGATACATCCATTAACTTATTCTTTTTAAAATGCTCATAAGCAGGAACCTCATCAGAATCATCAAATTCAGATAATAATTTTACAGCTCTATTCTGAAGTTTTTGTACTCTTTTGAAACATGTAACAAAATTACTTGCCCATATAGAGCATCCGTAGCTAATATATGGGTAAAATATAGAAAAATAAATCATTTTCAGGATCTTTTTTGGGACTAGATTTTTAATTCTTCGCATCACCCCAAGGCCTCTGCTTAATTTTTCAGCTATTGCACTTGAATGGTTTTTCCACGACAGGTTTTCATCAATTAAAAACCCCAAATACTTCGTTGTTGCTACTCTCTTTATCACATTTTCTTGAACCGTGATATGGTCATTTCCAGCACTAGAAGAAAGTCTAGAAAATATCATGAAAAAGGTTTTAGAAAAGTTTAGGGTTAACATATTTTGCTGAGAAAAAGTTAGAAATTCAGAAACTGCATTATGAATTTTATTATATAAAACATCAAGTGAAGGCGCTGCCAGAAAGAGCAAAGTGTCATCTGCAAACAGGATGACACCAGCCTCTGACAGGTAATGTTTCACTCGATCAATGAAAATAATGAAAAGTAGAGGTCCCAAGATTGACCCTTGTGGGACCCCACACTCTACTTTCTTTTTTGAAGATAAAGATGACCCATTCTGAACTATCTGATACCGATTGTGTAGATACGATGAAAACCACTCCAGACTTGAACCCTTCACCCCAATCGAGTCAAGAGCTTGAATAAGCTCTGAGTGGTCCACCGTATCGAACGCTTTTTTCATATCCAAAAACACAGCTGCAGGTATGAGACCAGCTTCAAATGCATCACTAATCCAATCAACCAATTTCAGAACTGCTATATCCGTAGATAGCCCTTTTCTGAACCCAAATTGGTTTTCCATTAGAATTTTATTCTTTTCAATATAATAACTTAACTGGTCATGTACCACTTCCTCATATAACTTAGAGAAAAATGGGAGAATAGATATAGGTCTTCGATTCGATGGGTCATCTTTTTTCCCTCCTTTATGAAGAGGAATCACTCTTGCAATCTTTAGTGCTTCCGGGAAGACTCCAAGATCTAAAGAAAGGTTGATGAGGTGCGTCAACACAGGTAAGACACTCGTTTTTGCGGCCTTTATGAGTTTCAGGGAAAACTCGTCCATCCCGCTAGAGCTCGACTTCATCGTACCCAAGAATCGTGCCACTTCCCGTTCCGAATACCTTGCAAACTCAAAGGAATTCTGACTTACAGGCTGTCTTTTAATGACAGATCCAAAACTCGCAGATGTGTGTAGTTTAGCCCGCGCTTGATCGCAAAGTCTTTTTCCTTCATTTGCAAAATAACCACACAGAAATTCAGATATGTCTTGAGAATCAGTAAGACGACCTCCTGCTGTCTCCATGACTCTCACCTCCTCCTTACTCTGAAAATTACCCAAAAGTTTATTTATTGTTTTCCATGTATTTTTCATATTCCCTTGATTTTCATGAAATTCATTTTGGAAATACAGTTTCTGAGCATTCCGTTTTACTGAATTTAAAATATTCCGAAATGTTTTGAATTTTATAAAATTATCATCTGAATGATCCTTTAAATAATTCACATAAAGTTTGTTTTTCTGCTTTATTGAAACTAGAATAGCTTTTGTTATCCATGGTTTCTTGGGAAAATTTCTATTAGGGTTTATTCTTCGCAAGGGACATGTTTCATTCATTACCTTCGTCACTATCTCACTGAATAGGTCATATGCAGTATTTGGACACTTTTCATTTATTACACGCGAGAAATTTGTTTCATCCATCATAATTGCAAAACTCTTTAGGTTTTTATTATTCATTTCACGGTAAAACGAAGTCCTTTCATTTCGTTTATTTTTCTTTGACTGATTTAGCTTTATTTTACTTATTAAAAGAAGGTGATCCGAGCCGTCGGACACGACCACATCTGCTTGGGATCTTTCAAGCAATCCACCATTAACGAAAAATTATCAATTAAAGATGCCGAGAGATGCGAAATCCGAGTTGGAATAGTCACAAGAGGAAAACTATCATGTGACACCATCATATTAACAAAATCTAAGCTATTCGCTCTTTTTAGTAAATCTATATTAAAATCTCCCATCATAAATTTGTTTTTATTTTCATTATTAATTTTTATTTTCAAACAATGGTTCAAATTCATCAAGAAAAAAACTAATATCACATGACGGATTTTTGTAAATTAATCCCAAAATCAGAGCAGGCCAAACTATAAAGTCTTAAAAACGAAAAGATTTAAAGTATTATTTTCTTTTTCCCTGAAAAGTCTGTGTCAATATGAAACGAACAGAAATTAATTAAAAAAACTTTTTCCACAAAATAAGTTTTTCAAAGAAAAGTAAAGAACTCCATTAAACAAAAATGAGCAAAAATAAAATAAAATAATCTACCAAGCGTGAAACTACCACAAATCAGCATCGATAAGTAAATGAAACCCAAAACGAAAACAAATTACAATAAATAACCGAGTCAAACTCAAAACGAGCAGAAATTATTATAAGTTGGGCGCAAAACCCCTATGCCTTCCCAAGGCCGGAACAAAATTTGCACTTTACCGAAAAAATACAAATGAATGTGCATTGTCAGTTTAAAAAACATATATTGATATTTAGTAATCAAAATGTTAATTTCATTTGATTTATTAAAGTTACAAAGTAAAAACATTTATATTTTTTCAGTAAAGTGCAAATTTTGTTCTGGCCTTGGGAAGGCATAGGGGTTTTGCGCCCAACTTATGCTAATTTCTGCTCGTTTTGAGTTTGACTCGGTTATTTATTGTAATTTCTGTTCGTTTTGGGTTTCTAATACTAATTTAAACCCTACTAATTTAAAATGTGTATTAGAATAAGTTTATTTATTACACGCCAAGGAGAAAACGCCAAGACATATAGTCTGAGTGAGAGACAAAGCTAGCATTAAACTTTTTCAGAGTTGTATAAAATTTATGTCATTTCCCTGTTGATAGATGGTCTATCACCTTTCCATCCTAGGGCAGAACTAACGTAGATAGTCATGGAATAAGGGTAATTAAAATAGTCGATGAATTTTTATGAGCCATTTGAAGGCAATCCTAAACCATGTGTCAATGTGTCATGTATCATTACTAAGACACGGTAGTCCACCTGAGACTCTAAGCGGGCGAGCCTATTAGGTTTAGGTCACTTGTTTGCCTGTGAGTCTAAAAAAAATTCAGTCCCCCGTTTTGCATACAAGTCCAGTTGACATTGTCCGTCATGAGTAAACCCAAAAATCTTGATCATCCCCATTGCAATTCCAGTAGGCAAAGCTCATATAATGAGAAGAATCTTAGTTGCACAATTGTCTTCAAAGTCCTGTGGACATTGTCAGTCACAAACCTTTGAAAATCTTTTATTTGGGGTCTCTAATTGCCTTCAAATTGCTCATAAAAATTCCTAGACTATTTGAATTACCCTTATTCATTACTATCTACCTTAGTTCTGCCGTAAGATGGATGGATGGATAATAGACTATCTATCAACAAATGAAATGGCATCATTTTTATAAAATTCTGAAAAAAGCTCATTCCAGCTTCACCTCTCACTCAGACCGTATGTCTTGGCTTTGTCTCCAATTAGCCATGGCTTGAAGCCAAATTGATTTTAATTCAAAAATCAAGGGGTCTCCAATTCAAATGGCTCATAGAAATTGGATCACAACTTATTAAATTTTATTTTTATTAATTTTACAAGATGAAATTAGTCCCACCATTGTAGCATCAGATGCCAGTCTAAATTCTAGTCTGCAGTTTTATTAAAACAAATTTAACAAGAACGCTAATAAATAAAATATATAAGTCTAAATCATGGTTGCAGCGCTCTGCAATTCAGCAAAGGCAGACTCACAGCCCTTAGTGGTCATGGTTTGGTCATTCAGCAAAAATTAAAAATCGCGTTTAAAAAAAGACTTGCTCGAGACATTTTTTTTTCTCTTTAGTTGATCTTGTTATCTAACGATAACAAGTTACCGTTACGGTAACGGTAACAAGACACTTGTTACCTTACGGTAACAAGTGTCTCGACTAGTCTTAATAGTGCAATTCTGTTTCGAAGACAAATATATAGGAAGTTAAAAAAAAATGCCGAAAATCCTAAAAAAGGAGTCAGATGGAAACAAAAAGTGCACCATTAGAATTACCATGGCCGAGAGGAAATATAGGAAACATACAGGAAACTTCCAGTCCTCTTGCTTTAACAAAAAGGAAAATAACTTTTTTGAATGGGTAACACTTGTGTGTCCTCTTTTTTCCTTCTCTACTGCTTGAGTGGTGCTGGAATAGCATAGAGAACTGTAAAAGTGCTCGCTTTAAAGAAAATTGTTATATCTACGTGCTTTTATAATTAACAAACAATATTGAAAATGAAATACATTTTTTGATAAAAAACTTATTCTTCATATATAGAATGATGTTGTATTGGGTATAATGTCATAATTGAGTGACTCTGCTGCCTGATTCATTTTGGTTTGTTCTTTACTATACCAGCTAAGAATCAAAATCACTTGATCTCCTCGTTCACTCGCAAACAAGTTTTTTTTCAAGTGTTTTTTTTTTAAGTTTTTTTTCAAGAATCTATGAACAAAAGCGAAAAGTAGGAACGTAAAATAGATCGCGCTTTACATAACAATTTGATTTAAGTTATAGAAGTGCATAAATGATAACAGTCGGGGATTTGAGGAAAACAAGTTAAAAATATCGGTACTGGTGTATTATGCGGGCACCGCGAAAGAAGTCAAGTTTGGTTAATGCTAAAAAAATAAAATCGTCAAGAAAAAAAAGGTCAAGTTTGGTTAATGAAATAAAATAAAATAGGATGAATATATAATAGTTTAGAAACAAATTTGGGCTATATATTTGCAGATTAGGTTTTTTTTTTTTTTTGGGGGGGGGGGGGGGTATTTAAAGCATGGCATATATTAAATGCATAGACTAACCTAACCTAGGTACCTTTCCCGTCCCCCCTAAACCCCAAAAAACAACAGTTTAAATATCGTAAACGCAATTGAAAACCACGCTTTGCTTTCCATTTCTCTATTGAAATACACGATTGGCGGGTTTCGTCTCTTGTTTCCTTGATACAGTATATAGCGGTGCCCGTATAATGCAACTGTACCAAAATATCAATTTATATAGAGCCCATTATTTTACGCCATTCGTTTTTGCTTATATTCATAGATTCTTGGAAAAAGAATGTTTTCTGCTTATTAGTCTATTTTGAAAACGAATTAAAAATATATATATATATTTATTATTATTGATTTTTTGCATTGTAATTTCATTATCACGAAATTGTACGGTATTTATTCTCATCCAAACATTTTTAGACTTCATATTTCTGTTTATTATGTACTTTCGGGTTCCAATTGGAACAAGCCTGATCTGCAATTCTATTTCGAGCTCCTTCAGAATGTGTCTTTTCTAAGATTCGACCAAGCTACCGTCGTTACAGGCAAGCATTCTTACCGCTACGCTGTCAAGTCTTGCAACTGTGACAAAAAACAACTACAACAAACAACGGTGTAAAAAAGCGACAGAAAAGCCGATGACTTGAGGAAAAGGAGTTAAAAAATGGCACAACGCCAAAGTTATCTGTGAAATTCTATAAAATTTAAAAATTATATATTTTAAAATTGAATAGAACATTGAAATATAGAAGAAACAAAAACTATTTTGCATGCTTTCATGAAATCGGCACACTCCCCCCCTAAATATCCACCATACAAATACGCACTTCCAATCCCATATGCCTTTGGCGGTCATGGTACCTATCGTTCTATAAAATTCGGTTATGTAAAGGAAATGTTTATTAGTAGGCCTATACTTTTTCGAGGTTAATTCACTTGATAAAAATTACTAATAAGAAAATAAAATATAATATAGCATTGAAAAGCACAAAAACTGTGCATATAAAAATATTAATCCCCAAAAATTTGTTGAGCAACACAGAAACATATGTTCACGAAACTTATTCTAATACACATTTTAAATTAGTAGGGTTTGAAATTTTCAGGTTTTTAATGAAAAAATGGAAGATTTGATGAAAATTAACGGGACAGAAAAGCTTTCCTTAGTATTTATTTGAAATTAAAAACGTTTAAGATAAAAATAGAAATAAAAAAACTACGCTTTCACTTTCAGTGTTAATTTCTCTCAAAATTTATATATATTAAAGCTTGTCTTCTTTCGTAGCAGAATTGTCCTATAGTAAATACGTTTGTGTATTCCCCCCCCCCCTCCCCCTCCCGAAAAAAGCAGGGAAGTAACGCATATATTTGATTAAAAAATTATTGAAAATCTTTTCGATTTATTTCTAAAATATACATTCATTTCTAATCTATTTCCACAGCCAGCGATGCGTTTTTTTTCCCGCGTTGATCACACCGAACCAAATCTCATAGAACATCGGTTACTGTATTTTGTAATCACCCCCTCTCAGATTAAAAAAAATATATCAGCTCTTGCTGTCTTCATAAAAATAATTACCCCAACATTTAGAAAGACACTTTCTAGTATTTTCATTAAAAAATTCTGAGCAACTTTTTGCCTTAAATTCCTATTACCGTATGCAAACTTGTCAATCTTTTTTAAAGGATGAAAAAACACTGTTGAAACAGAACCAAAAAGCAACATGGATTGTTAATGATTGAGATATGAACAAAATTTCATCACCTGACAAGAGTTTCTCAAAAACCCCAAGGAAATTCCGGAAAATAAGCCATCGTTTGAACCTCTGACCTTGGAAATGTATTTCCGTAGCATTCCTGTAAAGCTGAGAGAAGCATATTGCCGAAGCAAAACACAGGGAGATGTCGATGAAATTGGGACATATGATTACCAAATGTGAAGACACTGTCTCCCTTCCCTATTTGACACTGAGGTAGTGACCCGTGAAGAATATTGCACTTCCTAGATCAGTAGAGTGAATATGGTTGAAAACTATAAGAATGAATAAACCAAAAAGTTCTGGATTACGCACAGGGGCGTAGCTCCAGCATTTTTATTGAGGGGGCAAACAAGTTCCACATCCAGAGAGTCAAAGGGCATGAGCTATATAATAGCTTTTTTCAATTTATTGGGAGGGGGGCAACTGCCTTCCCCTTGCCACCCCCAAACGATGCCACTGTAAGGAAAGGAAATTATTACCTGGGACAGTTTGGCTGAGCCACTCCCTCCACTTTGAACGATCCTGACCTAAATTAGTGTTGATCCGTTTTGTTTATACTTATCTTTTAAATAACGAGAAAGGCCACTCTCCTCTGTGCTTACGTTCCTGGTGGGGTAGCCTAAACCATATTATTTATCATTTATGATAAAATAAAAAGCGTAACAAACGAAAAGCCGTATCAAATTCTACTGACAGTACAATTAAAACCTAAAAGGCTTGATCTCATGAAATAAGGGCGTAAATAATGTAGCCTAAGTTAGAAATGTAAGGAAGGAGTCAGGGGCGTCGTTTGGGGGTGGCAAGGGGGGCAGTTGCCCCCCAATAATGTGGAAAAAAAATATTATTCATCCTATGCCCTTTGACTATCCAGATATAAGCCCCTCTTGCCCCCTCCCCTCCACAATAAAAATACTGGAGAATCGCCCCTGGAAGGAGTGGAACACAGGAACAAACTTCCCCTCCAACATACAAAGCCGCTTTTATATTTAAATTGTTTGAGTAAATATTAAACTAATTGCTTCAACAGTAAAACAGTTCAAATCAAAATTAAATATAAAATTAAATAATATGGGTAGGCCCCCTGCTTTAAGCTTACTAGCCACCACCCCCTTCCTAATATCCAGAACATATATATCTATTTTGTCCATTGGATGCTCAATCTCGCTTAATTTTGCGTTTCCTCCCATACTTGCACAGAAAGTTTTCCTTAGCAAAGAATCAGAAAAAGGATTGTCATTTTTAATTCACTGATAATTACATAGAATTGATTGAGTAATTAAAAAGACTATGGGAAGGTGATAGACACCGCTGGGCGCATCCCCGCGCGTTGTTTTCTGCTCCGTCTGTAAAAACTTTAATTTCAGTCGTGTTTCTGACACCAGCGTGGGAAGGAGCTGTGTATTTATTGTGGTCCGTGTAAACTTAGAATTAGGCCTGTCATTTTTTAAAATTGGATACAATTTGACTTGCACCTGCTCTTCACTTTGTCATAAACTTGAAGGTATTTCTTTTTTAGGGTAACAATGATGTCATCGAACGTAGGCTAAATTGGCAAAATTCAGGATTACGAACTAGCCTCACAGTTAAGAGGAAAATAGTATAGGCTAAACGTCAATTCACGAAAAGGTGAACTTATATGAGAAGGGGGGCTCGTTTGTGTGTAAAACGATTATTTGGCCTTTTTATGGAAAGACCATAAAAGAGGCATCGAGTATGTAACTCAAGAATCTATTGTGCTGGTCGATCCAAGCACATGGAGAGTGAACTCCCACCGGTAAAATTCTACTTCAGCTACTTTTGGCTATCTTGGAAAGGGGTTAGGCTAGGAAAATAATTTTGTAAAGCGGATAATTGTTATCTAAATTGATCGAAGAGCGTGGTTTCTCATTGAATTTACAATATTTTGGCTAAACTGTTGTTTTTTGGGGTTTAGGGGGAGAAAAAGGTATCTAGGTTTGGTTAGGTAACGTATTTAATATATGCAATGTTTTACCCCCCACCCCTAATGTGCAAATATAGCCCAAATTTGGTCATAAACTATTATATATACATCCTATTTTATTTCATTAGCATTAACCAAACTTGACTTTTTAGAAGTGCCCATATAATGGGAAAATACCGTTTCATTTTTCTAACCTAACCCCTTTCCATGATAGCCAAAAGTAGCTAAAGTAGAATTTCACCCTCCCCCCTTTCCAGGATATTGACTCTATAGGAGTTTGGAAAATTGTTGCGCTAGCTGAATAAAACTATCAGAAATGGGTTGCAAGTTAGGGTTATGTGATATAGACTAGACCTTTGTTTTTGAATGTAACGACCATATTGAATAACCCAGAGGCGTGAAAAAGTGTCCACTTTTTTGAAAAGGAGGTGAGGGGCTTAAACCTAACTTGGCTTTGGCACAACCAGTTACCTACATTTAGCCTAAGCTTTTTCATCGTTTGTTAAGGGCTATCTCGTCTATTTTCACACATGGAGAATTTTGGATAATATTAAGATGGAACACAGAAATATAATAACAAAGAAAAAGAAAAAAATATACTGTTTGATTCCTAATTCCACGGTCTTTGTAAAGGTAATAAACTCTATTGCCGTGGTTGTTTTCTAGTCGACTCTTCTCCAAGGCCTACCTTGCTATAACCTCGTACTACACACAAACAAGGTCGTATCCATTGGAGGCTAGAGGGTTTGATCCCCCCTGAAATGTTTGTCCGACTCGTAAAAACGCACGGTAGCAAAAAAGAATATAAACAAATTTTTGATGTGTTTTTTAAAGTTTTCTGTAAACCCTTTAACGGTAGTGACTGTCATATTTGTAAAGATTGTGGGGTACTTATGTACTATCTGTAACACACGCGTCATATTATATAGGGAAGATGATTCAAACGGGGTTTCTTTCAATAGACAATTGAATTGGAAACCATGGTTTGTCATTGCGTTTACAATATTTAAACTTTTGTTTTTTGGCGTTTAGGGGGGGGGAGGTAACTTAGGTTGGGTTAGGTTACGTATTTAGTATATGCTATGCCCCCACCCCTAATTTGCAAATATATAGCCGAAATTTCTTTCTAAACTAATATATTTTCATCCTATTCTGTTTTATTTCATTAGCATTAACCAAACTTCACTTCTCGCGCGTCTTCCAGCTAATAGAACAGTACCGTTTTTTCTTTGCTATCTGATTTCTGTGCTATATCATACTATTAACCTCTTTTGAAGTCTTATTACTAGTGCTGGTAGTACGTCTGTACTTACTAATTTACTTAAATGCTACTTATATTCGCATGGTTACTTATTATAAAATATGTATTCATTGCATTATCCTTAGAGTAAGGGCGGTTAAAGTAAAATTCTACCTGGTTGGCTTAATAGTAGCCTAGTTGAGTTGTTAGAATGACACTGTGAGGAATGAGTTTAGAGCCTTGGTTATAGGCTAGAGGGATTTTTTCAAGCTCCTATATTATTCTTTTCTATTTTCTATTCTTAGAGAATTGCATAGAGGGGAGTTATATTTTACCCTGTCAAAAATGAGAAATCTTCTGAATTTTGGTTCGAGTTTCTTTTACGTTGAGTTTTGAAAACTCAGTTCCAGTGATTTGAGTGGAATTTTATGCCATTCAAGGCTTTTTTTTAAATTTAAGAATCGTATATTACTAAGTCCAAGACCTTATCAGTAAAAAATTTAGTAATGGTATGAGACTCAAAATATAGTTCATATTTGTAGTGTGGATCTATTTCTGAAAATTTCACTTTATATTACGGTTTGTCCAAATTTATTAAAGGTCAGAACTCTTTGAATGAGGAAGGGATGGAGGTAGATAGTAAAAATAATCCAATGCCATATTTGTGCTCGGGATTCATTCCCTGAACTTCCTTTGGTACTGTTCTAATATAGGCTATACTACATACTCGAGAACTTGTATTGCGAACATGGGCGCCCATATGGGGGGGCAAGGGGGGGCTCCCGCCCCCCCCCCCTGGCTGAATGATGTTGCCATATTTTTATATTTTTTTTTCTGAGATTTCTATTATATAGTATTAAAAGTGCCAATTAGACAAGGTTTGCCCCCCCCCCCTGGAATTCAGCTTATGGGCGCCCATGATTGCGAATACCCGGTTTTTCACGCTGTCTATACCAGACAATAACCTTCGGCTCGTTGTGAAACCACATTATGTTTTTTTTTAATTAAATATTTAGTTGGTATTTTGGTTAGGTTATTATAGGTTACGTGCTCTGGGTGGCCCCCTTCCATAATTCTTTTTGGTAGTTTTCATAATTATTTTACTAAAGTATTGTATTTTCATCATATTTTGTTTTATTTCATTAGCATTAACCAAACTTCACTTCTCGAGTGTGTATTATGTAATAGAACAGTACCCTTCCTTTCACCTATCTTAACTATACTTTTCTTGTGAGCTCCAGTAAGTTTCAATCGTAAATTAAGAGTTTTGGAAAGGTCTGTTGAATTTAGCTCAGGTTCGCTTCCTAGGTTATTCCCCTTTTCTTCACTTATTCCCCTTTTCTTCGTTTGGCTTTCTTCGCATGACAGGCTACACAGTTGCAATTAATTTAGGTGGCCAAAGAAAAATTTTTTGGCGCCTGAACCCATCTTAAGATTTAGTCATACCTAAAAACAGCGATTTGCAACATTATATTTCTCTTTTTGGTCGTTTCAAAATTATGAATTTTTCAGGGTAGTAGACCAACCATATTTTAGAAAGAGTTGCCACATTAAATGGTGGAAATAAATAAGCGAAATTAATCAGTTAAATTTGGCGACACTTCTCGTTCGTAAAAATTCAAAATTATAAATCTGTTGATTTTCGAAGACAACTGGGCGTTCAAAGAAAGCTTTAATTGCTTTAGCTGCTTGGTGCTTGTGTTTTTGGCTTAATTTTTGCTGATTTGTCATTCTCATTCCTTTTTCAAATTTGGCGCCCTCCACTACCAAACTACACACCTGCGTATAGAGGTATTTTATTAAAAACTAAATTCACGATTTCTCATAATTTGTAAAGATATATATGGGTTTGTAAGTTACCACTTAATCAGTTAAAACAGTTAGATTTCATCGTCACTGTCCTTGGTAATTCAAACATAAAAAGTTAGGAAAATCAGCCTTCTTCTCATAATTTACCCTGAAGTGTAAAATTTTTCTTTGCAGTCACTGCTGATGATGATGAAATATAGTGAATTAATCTACTATTTGTTGAACCCTTCCAAGGGAAATTGTGATTGGCGTAGAGGCTAGTATTTTATTCAATTATATCGAAAATTGGAAAATATCCGGGCAGTCTAGACACGCTATAAGCTTATTGTGTGCCCCTAAGTTTGTTTTGCACAAGTTCAAAACAGGGGAAACTCAGTGCGCGCTGGACATACATCTGGACTAAATCATTTATGGTAGGGATTGGGAAAACGAACCTATAATATAAACAGTACGTAACACGTTGGAAATTACTCTTAGCTCATAAAAATTGCTCTGACCCTGTAAGACTTATGTCCTGGGTCTTTTCCTGGGAGGATTTAGAACTTCAGAAGTGGATACTAAGGATAGTCTACATTTTCTAAATTTTTGCGGGGATCTTCCTCCTTTATTTTAAGTTTGCACTTATCCGAACTGATTTTGATCCTGCGGAAAAACGAGGGACAGCACTTTCTTATGGATTCGATCACGACAAGAGTTCGTTTTGACTTTAAAATGACAATTCGGCAATGTAGAAATGCTTTATATGCTAGTTAGCAAACCGGGCCCGTGATCTGGTGGAAAGTGTTGAAATTTGCTTCCGAAATAAACTTTTTTTCAGCTGTGTCTAATTTAACGAAGTTTAAATAGTAATGGGGGTTCGCAACAAAAGCAAGTTATTTGAGAACTGACCACGCTTCCAATATCCTAATCAACCTACCTCTGTGAACTGGCGTTAGTAACTGGGTCTAATTTATGATTAAATAAAAAAACAAGTTTTTTTTAACTGAAAGTAAGGAGCGACATTAAAACTTAAAATGAACAGAAATTATTCTGTAGGCTACATGGAAGGGGCTCCTCAACGCCTCGATCTTTCGGCTAAAGTTTTTTATTGTTTTAAAAAATAAAGTTGTGAGACAGAGTCAAATTTTAGCGTTAAGAGCGAGGCATTGAGGGGGGGACAGTCCCTTTCATATACGGAATAATTTCTGTTCGTTTTAAGTCTTAATGTCGCTCCTTACTTTCAGTCAAAAACTTGTATTTTTTATTTAATTTCTGAACATTTTTGAGTTAACGCAGGTTTTGATTTTGGGCCGTACATGAATAATTAAAACAAATTGGCATATTAATTTTACTTTTTTTGGTTAACTGGATTTCTCGAAAGTTGTTTAATTTTATTATGAACCTTTTTATTAGTAATAAATGTACATAACTTACGGATTAACTGACGTAACGAACTTCTATATTCGAATATTTTTATTACGTATATTAGAGGGTTCTCTCCCCCCCCCCTATTCAATACCTTGCTCTTTACGCTAAAGTTCTAATCTTGTTGGATTTCTTTAAGAATGACCCGTTAATCATAAAGGCCGTTAATAAGAATAAATAGCCGTTAATAAGCTCTTATGAAAGTACTAAAAAAAAACTTTAGTGTAAAGAGCGAGGTATTGACAAGGGGGTGAACCGAATCATATGCGCAATAATCTGTTTTTGTTTCAAGTTTTGGTGTTGCTCCTTACTTTCAGTTGAAAAACAGTTTTTTTTTTAATTTAATTTCTGGTCGTTTTTTTAAATAATGCCGGGAAATCCTGCACCCCCTTCATAGCAATGTCCCTACCCCCATGAAAAGATCCTCCCACGTAACCTCTGACCTCCCTCCCCCACTACCAGAAAAAATCCCCAGTGAAAACGTCTGTATACTTCCTAAGCCGCGTTTTCAGGCTCAGCGGGTTCGAACACGGGTTGTCCTCGTCTAGTTTCAAGTTTCTAGTTTTGTCTAGTTTCAGCGGGTTCGAAGCTTCAACCCCGTGTTTGATCCACTAGATACACTGCTGCACAACGCTTGATGCGCTAGACGCGAACAACCCGTGTTTAAAGACAGGTTGTTCACGGATCAGCAGGTTCGAACACGGGTTGTTCTCGTCTAGTGCATTAAGCGTTGTGCATCAGTGCATCTAGTGTATCAAACACGGGGTTGAAGCTTCGAACTCGCTGAAACTAGACAAAACTAGGCGAGAAACTTGAAACTAGACGAGGACAACCCGTGTTCAAACCCGCTGACCCTGAAAACGCGGCTCTAATAACCAATACTATATGTAAACATTAGGCAAAGTTCATAACTTGCAGCCCTTCCCCCCGGGGACTGTGGGGGATTAATCATCCTCAAAGACATGTTATTATATTTTTCGACCACGCTGAACAAAATGTCTATCTCAAAATTTTGATCGGGTGACTTTGGGAAAACAATGAGCATGAGAGGGGGCCTAGTTGTCCTCCATTTTTTTGTAACTTAAAGAGGACACTAGAACTTTTAAATTTCCGTTTGAATGAGCCCTCCTGCGATATTCAAGGACCACTGGCTCGATACGATCACCCCTGGGGAAAAAAACAAATCAAAAAACAAACAAATAAATACGCATTCGTGATCTTTCTTCTGGCAAAAAATACAAATTTTTTGCAGATAGGAGCTTGAAACCTCTACTGCAGCGTTCGCTGATACGCTGAATTTGATGGTGTGATTTCCATTAAGGTTCTATGACTTTTAGGGGGTGTTTCCCCCTTTTTTCGAAAATAAGGCAAATTTTCTCAGGCGCTTAACTTTTGATGAGGACTAAACTCGATGAAACTTATATATTTGAAATCAGCATAAAAATCTGATTCTTTTGATGTATCTATTGGTATCAAAATTCGTTTTTTAGAGTTTCGGTTACTATTGAGCCGGGTCACCCCTTACTTACAGTTTGTTACCACGAACTGTTTGATTTTCCGAGTGTTCAAAAATAATATTATTTCATGAAGTGATTGGTTCATAAAACAAAAAGTGAAATTATGTAAGAGATAAACAAAAATCAGAAATCTAACCCATGCCACTGTTCTCCGCGATGCTTCCGAAATTAATCTATAATCCCTCTTGATTCCTGGACATTTTTTTGGACAACACCCGTATTTTCGGTATTTCCGCCAAGGCTTATGATGGGTTAAATTTTCTCCAATAAACTTTTTTTCTTATCGGAAAAAAGTTGCTTACGTGCCGGGCTTATATATTTTAAAATGTTTGTTTTGGGACAACATATGGACAGTTGTCCGACAGGCACATACAAAGCAATTTTTTCGGGAAGTGGGAACAAAAAAAAGTTTGGAGTTCTGAATAAGAAATTCCCGGAAATTCAGGAAAATATAAGATTTTTTTGGGGGGGAGGGGCCTTCTCATCCTCCTGCCTATGTCCTTGACACAAGGTGGAAATCTTCTTTTATGCAGTTTTTTAACGTCGACTGAGAGATGCTATGGACCTTTAAATACATTAAATCCTTCTTCTAAATAGGAAAACATTTTTAAATTGACGTCCTGACGTTTTTAATTGATTTTTGACAGCTTGTACTAAATTAGAATGATCTGTCCAAATCTCATATTCACCGAAAAAAGTACAGCAGCAACGTGGGAATTGATCCTAAGCAGGCTTGACTGAGTCTTGATACCGATAAATCGGTACCCAATAACGGTACTTGTCTAAAATATAAAACATACTCGAAAACTTGTATTGCGAATACCCAGTTTTTCACGCTGTCTATACCGGACAATAACCGTCGGTTCGTTGAGAAACCACATTATAGCTTTTTTAAAATTAAATATTTAGTTGGTATTTTTGTTAGACTAAGTTACGCACTCTGGGCGTCCCCCTTTCCATAATTCTTTGGGGTAGTTTTCATAATTTTGTTACTAAAGCATTGTATTTTCATCATATTTTGTTTAATTTCATTAGCATTCACCAAACTTCACTTCTCGAGTGTGTTTTATATAATAGACAAGTACCCAAATATCACCTAACACTAGTTGACAGGAGTGCACTGACAATAAATATATCTGCTTCTTGGGCACGTACCCAGAATTGAGGTACGGGTGAGAGTAATAAGGTACTTATCTGTTGACCAGTACACACTCGATCATTTTGATCTATAAAATCAGACAATAACCGTTTATTGCTGTTTGTACACGGAGACAATTAGCTTCGGCTAAGTGGAAAACTACATTGTAGCTGTATTTTAATAAATCTTTAGTTGGTATTTTTGTTAGGTTAGTTTAAATTTTGCATGTAGCCCCGCTATACTTAACCCTCAACCCCCCCCCCCCCCCCCTAATGTGCAAATATACAACCCTAATTACATATATCCTATCTGTCTCCCAGGCGTCTCAGTTGTTTCAACCTCGTACCTGTAGATCCAAATTCTCGAGTGTGTATTGGCTAACAGTTAAGTACCGGTAATAAAACGGGGTGAGGGTAGAAATAAAAAAATGAAAAGAAAGTGACCGGAAATGCTCGAGAATTAGTGGTTTTGGATGGCCCGAACTTGAGGCCCCCTGGTTACGTCCCTGCTCCTGCCAAATCCTTTAAAACTTTTAATATTTAAAAAATAAGTTCAATCTTTAAATAATTATCTATGTTTTAACTTTATAGTGACCAACAAAGAATGGCGTTCTCATATTCCCTAAATCTTTAATTTATAAGGATATATTGATAGGCTACTACAATTAAACCCCATTAGACTTCCTAAATATGTTAAATCACCATAATCCTGCCAATAACATTCATGGACTAATGCTTCACTTGTGAATATTCTCGCTTGATGTGGTTGTTAGACTATTATTTGTAAACTCAAAATATGGGAAAAAATATTGCTTCCGCCTGAAACCAATCAAATAAACTTCGTAAATTTTCGATTTGGTTTCCGCATTATTTGACTAAGATGCATTGCTATGGTCCTTTGTTTATTTTGAAGTCTCTTGCTTTCCGGATAGTATTTCACATGCAAATGTTAACAAGACTTCTATATCCGCTGTATTTACCTCTGTGCTTATTGTTTAGCTTATGAATAGATCTGCTTTTTAATTAGGCATAATTAATGCAAGTAATGTTTATACTAAGCCTAATCAGCAGTGGTGGTGTCGATGCCCAAAAATTTAGGGGATGGAGCACAATTTATCTTTCAAAATTTGGTGGGAAGTCTATTAAATTTTGTCGACGAAAATATCAAAAATAGGCATTTTCAATTAAAACTAACTAACTAACTAACAACTCATCCCAGCACCAAGCCGCCTGAGGCCAACACAGCTACGCACGCTCCTCCTCCACCCCAATCTATTCAAAGCCTCCCTTTTTACACCCGCCCGCGAAGTTCCCATTTCCTTTAAATCTTTCTTTATGACGTCCTCCCACCCCAGACGGGGACGACCTGCTTTCCGTTTAGTCCTAGATGGTTGGCCGAAAAGAACAATCTTTGGCAATCTGTCATCCTTCATCCGGGGGTGTTTCAATTAAAACACCCCCGAAAAAGGTATTTCCCTATATCTGGGGGCACGTGAAATATAAGATTTACCCGTACAAATTTGGGTATTTGATAAAGTGATTGGTTTTGTTATATTACTGTGACATATTCACCTTTTGGTAAACCAAAACCTTTAGTGTATTTCATAGCCGAAACGGTCCAAACGTAATCTTTATTGAGGAAATTTTTTTCCTCAATAATTTTTATCCTTTCAATACATACTGAAGTTGGTTGTAAGTAAACAGACGCCATTTGTTTTCAAACCATTTTTGTTGTTACAACATGTAAAATTTTCAATTAAGACTGTAAACAAGACGAAATAGTGAAGTTCGAATATTTTTATCTCATATCTTAACCTGCAAACGTTTACCAACGGAGAGAGAGAGAGAGCGATAAAAAAGAAGCTAGAATAAAAAGTTAAAAATACAGGGAAACTGCCTAAAGAGTAATGAAGATCGTATAAAAACAAAAATTACAGCTGTAAAGGTTTTCAAATAAATTTTTAGGTAATCGAAGTAGGTGACAAGAGATCCTCCACTTAGGAATTTTTTCCTCGGGCGTTATAAGCAAGGCCGTATCCAGAGGGGGGTTACCCGGTTTGAACCCCCCCCCCAAAAAAAAAAAATTTTTGACCGAGTCGAAAATAAATCGAAAATTAGTAAAACCTAGGTAAAAATCAGTAAAATTAGTCGAAAACTGATACAGAAATTAGTAACCCCCCCCGAAAAAGTCAAAAATTAGTACCCCCCCCCCCCCCCCCCCCCCCCGAAAAAAAATCCTGGATCCGCCCTTGGTTGTAAGAACTGCAAAAGTACATTTTAGGGTGCGATTTGCCTAGGGGGAGATCCCTCTTTATGGATATGAGGCATGCTGATAATTCTACTTTTTTCAGATGATTGACCCCTGGCCATCCGACAGGGACCTAGAATCCTGGGAGGAAGGTCTTGGCCCTCCACCTCTGTTTGAAATTCCTCCTCCTCCAGTTCCTCCTGGCTTGTTTTGTGACGAAACTTCGGATGCTTGGATGTCGTGGAAGAATAAAGATAACACGTGTGCAGTGATACTGGTAAGTTGTAGTTTTGGATGGTGCATATTGTTTTAATTTTGACATAACCTACCGTTTGGGTAAACTTCAAAAAAAAAATTTGCCAACGCCCACTTTTGTCATTTAAAATGCCTAGAGAAAGTCCACTGTAGTACAATTTTATCGTGTTTAAGGCCGTAGCCTGCATTTTTGTTCGGGGAGGGGGATACAAAAAAACTTGAAAAACGCATAAAACATTTCGTTTATATGCATTTTATTACGTTTTCTACGAGTCAGACTCAATTTCCGGAAGGGGTTCAAACCCCTAACCCCCCTCCAAACCACCGCCCCCCCCCCCTAGTTGTGCCCTCGATCATGTTTCTGAGTTCGAAACTGCAATTTAGGAAAAATTTTATCCAGCGCCTCAAATTATCCTTTCTAACGCTCTACTTCCTTGTGGCCTATAGAATGTAAGGGGTTCAGAACATTTTGCGGATAGACTGCCAAAAATCTGTTACTATGCAAGCATACCCGTTCTTTCTTGCTTTTTAGTGAATGAGGGGGTAATCATCTCTTTCATTTTTTGGAAGGAGGAAATTTGTCCATCTCTCTGTTTCTACGAATGACAGGGAAGTTGATAGAGTAAATTTTAATAATCTCTTGAATAAAATATTCACGATGGGTTACCCCCGTGGATGCCCATGCAGTTTGATAAAGGCTAGGAGGAGAGATATGTTCAATAATTTGCTTTGAGAGAGAAAGGGTTTCAAAGAATTTTTCCTTTGACGGAAAAGGACAACATCACTTTTCTGGATGTTATTAAGCTTTGAATTTGTGTATATTGATGGTCATCAATAATTTCTAAGACCATACTGGCTAATCATGACAATAAGAGAAATCGGATAAGAGAATAGGATAGAGAATAGAATAAAATGCAAATATGTCTGTAAAGACCGTGGCCCAGGTATCCTCGGTGCAAAAAGAGAAATAGACAAACCTCAACAACAAAAAGCAGATGAATAGGAGATGTGGCATCTCTCATCTTTTTCTTTAAAGCTGTGGTCCTAATATTTATAAGTTTACCAATTGTTAAGACTGCCTTTAGATTTTCATATAATGCCTCTCGTCTTTGCAAGCCTAACGGGTGTTTAAGTATGATCAAAGTAAATATGAGAAAATAAATGAGCGAGTTGTGATGGCATGGGCTTCGCTTTCCTTTCTTTTACCAAAGCAACTAATCATATGGCTCAGATTTACGGGGGAAAATGACGAAAATAACGAATAACCTTAACGAACAAATAAACTTTCAAATGGGGATAAATCCACATAAACAAATAAAGTTTATTTGTTCGTATTAGAACGGCAGTGTGGTCTAAGAAAACAACACCTAATTTAAAGGTGTTATGTCGAAAAAAAGAGTAACCTTAATAATTGATAGTAGGAGTCCAAATCCAGAAAAATATAGGGGGGTGGGGTGGGTGAAGTTTTTTCGATTCTTAAAATGAAGATACAATAAAATCTAAATTTAGGGGGGATATTTTATCAATTCTTTCTATTAAAATACTAAAAATAGGGGATTTTCAAAATCTGTCGGAGAAGTAGGGATAACACTTTCTACCAAAATTTAGCATTACATTAACTTTTAAAGATTTTACGGGGCCAGGGGGTTCTTCATTAACATAAATACAAACTAAGAGCAAGAAGGGTTGCTCTTGTGGGCGATGATCCATGAGTAGTAGCACTAGCAGAAACATGTTTACTTAGATGGTAGGAAAGGCAAACCATAATTGCAACAATCGGCGTCGTCTGTTGGGTTATCCTTTTATTATCCAACAATGTTGCGTCGTCTGTTGAAGTTATTCGAATCCTTTTTGAATGGTAGGACACAATGTGTAGAAATTTCTGGAGTTAAGTCGAGTGAAAGAGTAGTTGAATTTGGTGTGCCCCAGGGTTCTATTTTAGGCCTTCTTTTATTCCTAGTATATATCAATGGCTTGAGCTTTTCTGTAATGAATTTGATAAATAATTCTCAAGGTTTATATACTAATTCTAAGGTCATCCTTACCAGTTTTTTTGATGATACCCATTTTACTTTGGCAGCAAAGACTTCAGTATCTATTATTGTTCTGCATTCTATTCTTCAGCTTCTATCTATTTTGATTCGTAGCTTTGTTCGCTTAGTGTTCAAGGCCATATTCAGGATTTTGTTCATGGGGGGGGGCACTAAATAAATTTAAAACGAATCATAAATTTGTTTATATGCATTTCTGTTGCGTTTTTGCGAGTCGGGCAAAAATTGGGGGGGGGGGAATATCCATAAGCCTTCCTCCCCTGCATACGGCCTTGCCAATGTTTTTATGCTCTTCGAAAGTAGCTATATCGTCCTAACTCATTCACCTGCAGAATACATAAACTATGAAATAGAAATGACAATTTCAGCACTAGGAAGCTTAAAATTAGAAATTATTCCCTTAATAACCGGAAGCCTCATTAAGTGAAGTTAATGTGTATGGTGAAAATATGTACTCAAATTTCGTTCACTTGTCAAGAACCATTTTTCACTTTTGGCTCGAATCTTTGATAGAAAATTGTCATTCCCATCCCTCTACTTTGGATTAGCTCGTATCCTTGGGGACGAGATAGGATCTCTAAGGATAATTTAGAAAGGATTTAGATGGGATTCTATATGTATACCTCTAGCATAGTTCAGCAAAGTATTTTTGGTCTCTTCAAAAAAGTGGGAAGGGAGGGAAATCATGTATTACAATTAAAATAATTGTGGACTTAAAAAAAGTCAGAGACTGTTGTTTTAGATTCATAATATTTTCAAGCATAGAGCTTCAGTTTTTCCTGGGGAAGGGAAAACAGCAGGTGGTACGCTGGTGGGAGAGGGGGGGTGAGATTCTACAGAACATTATTTAATTTAGAAGATAATTTAAAACACTTGAAAAAATAAAAAATGAAACTAAAAGCCCTTTAGATTGGCTGCGGTTTAAAATTGATAGTTATTAAATATATTTGAAATAAAAAATATGAACACTTGGCTAATATGCCTTGAAATACTCTGACTATGAAGCAAAGGTGCCAATTGAAGGGACAGTCGCCCTCTAAATTTGAAAAAAATTGAGGGTATCTTCGTTAATTATCGAAAAAAAAGTTCCTCCTCGCCCCTAGATTTTGAATCATACCCTTTCTGCAACTTCTCAAAAGATATCTTTGCCCCCCCCCCCCCAATATGTTTTTGGGAATTGGCGCTCCTGTTGCGAATGAAACTTTTTAAGCCCATGAAATGAGGGGTTCTAGGCGTTTACCCCCTCCGGAAAATACCCCCCCCCCGTGGAAAATAAGGCTTCCCAAATTTGAGAATTTTATTTGAGTTTAATTTTTTAATTTCCGTAAGGGGAAGGAATTTTGGTACTTGTGTATTATGCGCCACTCACTAAAGTTTACGCTGTGTAAAACTCGAGAACAAACCGGTTTCTTCGTTAGTTTTTTTCAGCTTAGCGCGAGACAAGGCAAAGACAAGTGACAGACAGAATAATGGAAAATATATAATTTGGGCTATATACAGTGGCGGATCCACAGAATAATGGGAAATATATAATTTGGGCTATACACAGTGGCGGATCCAGGGGGAGAGGGGGGCGACCCCCCTAGCGTAGTCTAAAATAGTGTAATTTACTTAATTAACTCAAGTTTGCGTTAATTAAACTTGCTCCTAACGCAAGTTTATTGGATCAACCTTTTTTACGCCCCCCTCTAAAAAAATTCGGATCCGCCCCTGGCTATATATTTGCACATAGGGGGGAGGGTAAAGTATTTGGACAGTTTGAAGTCAGAAAACAGTTCTGTCTAGGTATCTGGGAATTTGTTAACTAAAAAAAAAAAAAAAAAAAAAATTCAAGTATAACGTAACTGTAATGTTTCATTTAAGTGTTCTTTCCAAATTTTGAGTTTTTTTTTCAATGACCGTTTTTCCAAGTATTAAGTACTATTATTAGGTTAACGTAGTGTTTCATTTAAGTGTTTTATGATGATCGCTGTTCAAAGTTTATGTTATTTGTGCCTTTCATTTATGTTATTTTACTATGTTCATGGCCGTATATTTGGTTTTAAAATACACTTATCTATCTATTTAACTAATATGCAGAATGATTGTACCAAACATATTTTGCATGCAGATTCGCTATATTTTACCCTCCCCTCCCCCCCCTAATGGGCAAATCTATAGCCCAAATTTATTTCTAAAGTAACGAAAAAACCGGTTTGTTCTCGAATTTTACACAGCATAAACTTGAGTGAATGGCGCATAATACACAAGTACCAAAATTTCTTTCCCTTACGGAAATAAAAAAAAAAAAATAAAACTCAAATGAAATTCTCAAACTTGGAAAGCCTTATTTTCCACGGGGGGGGGCGCGGGAAGTAAACGCCGGCCACCAAACGATGTTTGGACTTCATGATCTTCCTTAAATTCAGTATCAAATCTGGTTGTCCAAGGATGTTCGTATTGTCTGTTACTAACGAATATTGAGCTTCTATCTCGAGCCATACCGCTTGTATGCTCAAGCCTCTCTTTGATCCTCTGTCCTGTCCCTGTGACTTAATGTTTAATTTATAAACTAGATGACCTGGTTCATAAACCCCTAGACGACCCTCTTTTTCTAGAATTAATTGGACAATATTGAAGATTAGCTAGAAGTAAATAGCTCCTTGGAAAGGATCTAGCCGCTCTTTAAGTGTCCCCAAACCCGGGTATAATTTTTCACCGTTTTGATATCCCTCTAAGAAAATATACTCTCCCCCCCCCTCACCCAAATAATGTTTTAATTGACATACACAAGAGGGAGTGGGATTCCCCATGCTCTCTTTATGGGAATTTCAATATTTGTACGATTTTATCAGAATATCGCTATTTTTCACTCGATTTTAGTGTATTCAGCCACTAGCCCCCGAATCCTTTGTATAAACTTCCATGAACCTACGGAACTCCGTTTCACTCCCATATAATCTTATTCTTTAAATGTCAGGTTTTTTAGAATTTTTAACACAGGAAATGACCTAGAAGCGAATAAATCTTCTGAAAGGACGCTATTTCACAAAGGAAATAACATGTCTATTTTCTTCTGGAAAAGGCTTAAAATGGAAATCTTATTTTCTAGATACCCATCGCTGACACAAGAAACACGAAAGCCAAAACCTAATCATCTTGCTTTGTCTCCCGAAAACGTGTTCTGAGACATTTAATGTACTGGACTGCTTTGATCCGTTGTCTCTTAAAACGAACTGAAAATTGAAGCCTTCCAAGTGTTTTGTGGATGATAAATATCTTTAGGGAACATTTATGTTGAAAATTGTTGGTTTTAAAATTGTAGTTAATATTCAATAAGATTTTGTGGCAGCCGTGTAAATCACTATAGGAAAAAATTGATTTATAAAACATCAAATAAACAAAGATAAGTTTTTTTTTCAAATGAAAGTGAAGAGTGATAGCAGATCTTAAAACAAACAGATTTTGCAAAGTATATGAGGGGGCTGCGCCCCCGCAACCCTCATTCATTACTCCAAAGTTTGACTTCTTTCCTCAATACTTTAAGATCGGATGCTCTATCAAAAGGACAATTAGGAATGGGAAGAGAAGGTGTTTTTCACAATGTCTTGCGAATGGAACTATAGTGCCAATTACGATAGGGCAGAGGGGGATGGGGCTAATTGCTCTCAGCCTTATATTTGGAAAAATACTTTTTTTTCAATTTTTAACAAAATAACGAAAACAATTTTGCCTCCTCCTCACATTTTCGTGAATTGTTGCCCCTTGAAGGGAAGGGTATATGCAATTTTGCTTCAAAGAGTAAAGACCCAAATTTAGATGCTGAGAAGGGCAATAGGTAATTAAAACACCTGCAATTACCCACTAACTATATTTGTTGCACTCAAGATGCTTTCCGTGAAGCACTATAAGGAATACTTAAATGTGAATTATAGGTTATGAAATCGTAGTAAAAATCTAATAAATTTTTACAGTAGTTAAATAAGTCATAATGGAAAAAAATCGATTCAAAAGTATCTGAGATGACAACTTGATCTGTAAGACAATAAAGGGATGAGTATCCTTGTGCGAGAATCCAGGTTCCAATTTTGGAAGGTAATTTTTTCAGTCAAAATACAGCAGTGAGCTAAAGCTAGATCCTTGAGCATGTTCTAGCTGCAATAAAAAATTAATAATATTAAATAAAAATAAAAAAAATCGATCCAGGTGAAAGCGAATTAACAGCTGGAATTATCGAAAATTAAATTCGTTTTAAATTTTGTATTAATTTTCTTGTGAATACGGTTAACTAGCGTATTTAGCGAATTAAATTCTACACAATCATCATCAGACTGGGAAATGGAGGCAAATGGCCGAACTTATCAGTGAGTACTAATGCATTTACACTGATATTTTTCATATTTTGCTCCTCACTCATTCAAATTATTCGTATTTTAGTAATATTGTAAAATTATTATCAGTTAATAAATCAAGTAGTGTTTTCATCTCACGGGTTGCTACCGCGTTGAACACGGATCGTTCCTAATTTTTCCCCACAATAATAGTATGGTTTGACGTGGGTCCCATAAATATTAGCTAAACGTTTTTAGGGTAGGCTATGTTCTTAAAAAAAAAATCGTTTCTAACGGTACAAGAAGAAGAAAAATATCAGAGTAAAATATGTAAAGCAACATTAAAAAATCGAACAAATGATAAAAATGCATGTACAAAATAAAAATAGAACTATTAAATAAAAGCTTTTCTGTCACTGAAGGATAGAACAGAAGGCTATTTGAATTTTTTTTCAGCCATAGCGATTTTTCTTCATCAATTTTACATTCAATCTCAAACACGTGCCAATTTCGGCGTCTAACCTGATACTAAAGAGTAAGCATGCACAAATCATGTCTAATCCATCGGTGATCAGATCGTGGCCTGAAAATCCAACTTAGAATGATGTTAATGCTTAACGTTTACATTTACATTGTTGGGAGCTTACAGCTATTTTACAGCTATTATGGCTTCGTCTAAAGCGCTTTGGAGATCAGGGACGTTCGTAGGAGCCAGGACGTAGACTGCGACAAGGGCCAAACTCATTCACTTGTAGAGTACATAAACTACGAAACAGAAATGACAAGTTTAGCACTAGAATACTTAGAATTAGACAATATTTCCATACTTACCGGGATCCTCATTGAATAAAATCACTTTGGATGGCAAAAATATCTACTCGAATTTTGTTCACTTATCTAGAGCCTGCGTAAGTCCTCTGTCCTCCCCTTTCGAAATCCCAAATTCTTATGAAATTTTGGTGATTTTTTTTATTAGAATTACGCAATAAATTGGTTTTGTATTGTCCTACTGCCCCTTCTCCAAAAATTCTTGATCTTGTGCCTGCCGGAGATACTTCAAATACAAGTAAAATTAATAAAAAAATAAATATGAATTCATTCTAAAAGGAATAAAATTGTCAAAAGTTTTGCAAAGGTTAGTTTTTTATATCGAATCTGTAAATGGCTCATTCGATTTGAACTATGGCTGTAATCTTTTGAATCTTGGGTCGGAGACTCTTCATGACCAGTCCGACAGCCACTCGCTCACCCCTGTCTTCTTTGAGCTGTGCTTCTTAGGCGTATATCCGCTCAATTTTATTGTTTTTGCGAATTCCCCGGTTAAAATAACGCGTAATGCCAAATCTTTGCTCCTTACGAATATTTTCTGCTATTACTTTTTTTACTATTATGCGTTTGGTGTTACGTCTTGTCAAATAATAATTTAATTCTAGACAATGGACGGCCAAGTAGGAGAATTAAGCGGACCAGCTTTGGCTGTATCTCTGGGTACTTTATGTGGTGCAATCTTCATAACAATCGCTGCAATAATTGCTTGGAGGTTTGTCTGTTTTCCTGTTTTCACTTTTTAAACATTCTCTGTATTAAAGCTCATTTTCCGCCTGTCCACTGGAAACAAGTCTGAAGATCCCATTGATGCTCGCAGCTTACTTTCTTCAGGAATGTGGCATGCACTGTCGCTTATTTGTAGTGTGTGGCGCAGTTCAGTGTAAAGCACTGCCACTTTATCTGTGTATAACTACGACTGCTCAATAGTTTCTTTCATGATATATGAGGCATACATTACCACACTGGTGTGGTCTATCCTACTGGTCAGTGCGAAGTACTGCCACATTGTGGGTACCCATGGCTGTTTTTAGATTACTTTACTGAGATATGTAGCATATGGCATGTACTGTCAGTTAGGTATATTATAGAAAGAGCGCATATGAAGAAACAGTCCCAAGTTAGCTGCTGAAAAAAGATAGCATTTTAATGAGATAACTTTAATCAACCAGTTTTGTCTGTCTTAGCTGAACATTCGTGAAGGGGTTAATCTAATGATATTTTAGTTTTGGCTTTTGTTTTCTTTTAGGTCTTTCTTCTATTTGTGGCGGGTACTGATCATTGACCATATAGCCAACATGTTCGCTAGGCCTTTTAATCGCTTTCTTCGCTGTCCGCGTTCTATTTTTTTTTTTTTTTTTTTTTTTTTTTTTTTTTTTTTTTTTTTTTTTTTTGTAAAACCAAAAGCTTGGAGTCGCAAAAAGATGGTTCTCACTAGTCCACTATATCCTTGCTTAGGCTCTAACACAGTTGGGGTAGGAACAGTGGCGGTTCACCGAATCAAAAAAAAATTGGTATTAACAAAATTTTTCATTTATTAAAATCATATTTTCTTACTTTTCATGGGAAAAGATATGGAGAAAATCAAAATTTCAGACTCAGTTTGCTTAGGCTACACTTACAACTATTATAAATGTTGGATTATTTACTTGAAATTTTCTGCCCCTGAAATTTCTGTGCTGAAGTGCCCCCTCGCCTCCTGAAACCACCTAGGGGTAGGCAAGGGGAGGGTGATTCAGTAGTTCTAAAATCTTACTATTTGGAGGTTTTCCTACCTCCCTTTCCCCGTGCTCATACAACGGTGACCCTTTGTCATTGTTTGAAAATATCGATTTGAGTACTAGTGCATTAGAGGGTCACTTTTATATACTATGCAAGGAAACCAGTCATGCAAAGACAGACGAAACCCGCCAGAGACCGGTTATTTTCAAAGAAACTGATATTAAGAAATGGAATACAGAGTGGTTTTACGACATTTAATCTTTTGTTTTTTGAGGTTGGGGGGGAGGTACCTAGGTTAGGTTAGGTTATGTATTTAATATATGCTATGCTTTACCCCCCCCCCCGCCTAATGTGCAAATATATAGCCCAAATTTGTTTCTAAACTATTACATATTCATCGTATTTTATTTCATTAGCATTAACCAAACTTGACTTGTTAGAAGTGACCATCTAATGCACCAGTGCGTCGATTTCCACCGAATGTGTGTCTCTTCTGGAACACGCATTGCGCTTGCTTAATATTTTTTGTCTGTGTGCTCATGTAACAATATACTTTCATGTTCCTTTTTTACTTGATTAGCTTCATGTGTGGTATGCATCTTTGGTTGGCACATAGTAGCGACTCAGCAATGTTAATAAAGCGATAAATTTGGCATCTAATTACTTGGCTATCTGAATTCATTTATATGTGCAACACGTCTAATATCTATGGTTTTATTTTCAGTTGTAACTGCCAATCCTCCATATAAAGCTGTAAGAGAAATGTCAGCGTCATGAAATGTGATACGTTTATTAATTTGATTTTTAGTTTAAGTTTTAAAAGTAGCAAAAAAAAATTTTTTTTTGTTTTCAAAATTAATACTGTAGCTTAAAAAACGACAACACTGAAGAACAAAGCTTGTTATGAAGTTTTTTGTGTCTTATAACTTATCTTTTTTATTTTTGAATTAGGGAGCAAGGCCGCGTTAAATTCGTATCTAGATAACACAACTGCTATGCCACAAATACTTACGACGTTGGACCTTAGACTCTGTCTGTGACTGCTGTCATCAATTCGATACACTGTAGGCAGTGAAGTAGCTAAGGGCACACGGGGGTGGCTATCCCCTGGCGCGGCCTCTGAGGGGGCACCAAACTGAGGTGTTTTTGTCAATATCTACTTATATTGTGATAGTGATTATAGAGGGGCTGGGGCAAAGACCGAGGTCACTGGGCGCTGAAAATCCTACCTACGGGTCGGAATATAGGGTATAACCCCTTGCCTGTGGTCAAGCCTCAGGTACGATATTGAATGTATCAACTACAAAAATTAAATCGTAAGGTACATCACTGTATGAACGGCCAGTCGGTCTTTCTCGATAAATTCAAAAAGGTTCCAAATACTTGCCAGAAACTTGTAAACGAAACTTTCTATCATTTGGGGATAAATCAATCAAAAGCTTGTTTGATTAATATCCATGACTGACCCCTGGCCCCAGTCCATTTCCTGGATCTTCAAAACCCCATTATAGGGGACTAACCTTTTCAAGAGTCCATGTATATGCTATTTTCCATTCACAACCACATTGGAAGCATCCCCGTTTCATGGAGCTTCTTAACAGCTTTTAAGTTTCCCCTTTGCCACTACCCTGTCTTTACTATTTTTTCCCCTTTGATCGCCTGCTTTCCTATTTTTCTCTTACTCCATTGACTTGAAAGTTTTTTCTGTTTCTTTTCTCTTTTTCTGTGCACGCACACGTATTTAAAATTTTGTTTAGACACTGCGTTATAAAAATGAAACTGTCCGAAATTGATCTATAGCTGAAATCCATGGAAAGGATTTTGAGCCTCACACCTTTACTACATTCTCATTTAGCAGGTTTTAAAGAGTTTGGAAAAATGTTTCTTGAATTAAAAAATGCAATGTAAAGAGCCACTCATCTAGATTTTTATTCTAGTTTGTGTTAAAGATAAGCGCCAAGTTCATTTTGTTTTTGTTATAATAAATAAATACTCGCATAAATTAGGTATTCAATAAGGGGTAACATCCAAATTTTTTAATAACAAGCATTGTTTACCGTAATTTATATTTACCTCTTATGATGTAGGTCTATTAATTGACATGTTTCATTTGTGACTTAATGGAACACAAACAATAGCTATATATCCCCATTGTAATTTACAGACCCGCAGGTGCTAACCTGAATATATTTATTATCCCTCCCTTTTCCAACGAATGTTTGCCGTGATGTATCACAGTAGTTCAGTTCAATAATTCACTGGGTGACTCTCAGAATAGATTGGATACACCCCCTTCATTCTTGTCAACTATCTGTTGCCCCAGTGATTTTTTATACGAAATTAATTGGAAACTTGTAATGTTAGCTGTATGTCTCCATTAGTTTTTTAGTGTGGATAATACAAATAGCAGTTCAAATAGGGATGAATCATTTTATTAGACAGTGAAAAACATAGTAAAAATTAAAGGATATTTCGATCACATACACAGTGACGGTCATCAGCTGATAAACCCAGCAGAAACCGTCTAATAAGAAGATTTATCCCTATAGTTGAACTGTCATTTGTACGTCATGGAAAGGCAGTGTGGTTTTCGAAAATACCTACGTAATGTGGATAATTTTGTGATAAATAAATTCCTTGCGGATTCTGCCAGAATTTTAGTGCTGATGAAATTTGGCTTGGAACCTGACCATGGACGTCCATTCCCCTCTATATGGCAGGCTGCCCCTTCCCAGATATAAATAGCTCCTAGTTATGCTCATGGGCCAACTAAGAGAAATATCTTTATGCTGTTAGTTTTTCAAAAGCTAGGTTTTGCAAGCCAAGTTGCCAATTGGGATCGCCCCCTATCCCTAGATTTTATTGGCCTAATCTAGATTTTTAGAAAAACTTTTTTTTCGTACAAATAACAGTTGCTCTTTTTCGTTTTTCACTAAAATTTATTGGCTCCCTCCTATATTTTGATAGCCCCTCTTTTACATCCTCAATAAAAACCGAAAAGTAATCCTTGGCCCTCTCCCTTGCATTTTCGTGAATTGCTGCCCTGTTGCGTGGGCCCGGTTGAAAATTTTAGAGTAGATTCGATCATTGGATATAGGTAGGTTTTGAATCCAAATGTAGGCTATTCCTTCTATTCCAGCACATTAAGCTGTGAACCGAGAGGGCCATCTATTCTCCACTGCCTGTTGGAGTGGCATTTGTTCTGCCATGCATGGCAAACTTCTGTCATTTTGCAACATGCATGGCAAACGTCATCAGGTGTACATGCTTTTGCAAGTGAAAAACCCCTCGCTTGAAACATTCAGTTTCAGTTTAGGCTACTCGGTTGCACAGACAATGATTGCAAATGGTTTGTCTTGAGCAAGGATATAATAAAATCAAGACCTTTATTGTTTATTTAGAGGCGCTGACGGTTGAGTAGGACTTACGATTTGACAATTCTAACACTTAGTCCAGTAAGGCTCCTATGATTTTGAACTACCGATATAGTGGGGCGTACTTATTGACGGGGGGTAATTTGCTATGGGGCAGGTGGCAACTGTCCCTCCTAAACCTAGGTTTGCCTTCCCCAGACCTCATTTCTCTCCCCCTCCCCGCTAAAATTTAACTTCTTCAAAAATCTTATTCAAACCTAAGATATAAGTCTGCATAATTCAAGGTGAAGGCGCCAGGACATCGACACGTGAGGACCACTACCGTCAGGACATAAACAAAATCCGTCATAACATCGACAAAAAATCCGTCAGAATATCGATACGTCAGGACATCGACAGTCACAATCGCTACCCGTCAGAACGTCGACAGTCATAACATCGACAGTCTTTATTCATGTGTCAATGTTATGACTGTCGACGTTCTGACGGGTAGCGATTGTGACTGTCAATGAACTGCCGTGTCGATGTTATGACTGTCGACGTTCTGACGGGTAGCGACTGTGACTGTCGATGTCCTGACGGATTTTCCTTGTCGACAAAATGACGTTTAGTGCTTGTGACGGTTAGGTGAAATGGTAGCATCCCAATTCAAGGATCTACAATAACGGGTCAGTTTCCTTTAGTATATCTTTGCCTTTATGGTGCTATTAAATATTAAAAAAAAACAAGTTCAGCTGAAAGTAAGGAACAACATTAAAATTTACAACGAACAGAAAATATGACATATATAAAGATGGTTGCCCCCTCCTGAACACCTCGCTCTTTATGCTAAACTTTTTTAATACTTTTGAAAAAGTGTCTTATTGTTCTAATTAAACGGCCCTTGTGTTTCAGGAGTCATTCTTAAAGAATTAGGGCACAATTCAAACTTTAGCGTAAAGAGTGAGGTGTTGAGGAGGGGTAACCCCCTTTATATATGTAATAATTTCTGTTCGTTTTAAGTTTTAATGTTGTTCCTTATTTTCAGTTGAATAAAACTTGTTTAGTTATTTAATTTCTGATTGTTTTTTAAATAATACCAGGAAATCTAGCCCCACCTCCAAGGAGAAATATCCTCTAGACAATTCAATCCCGGTGAAAATTTACCCCGGACAATTTAACCACTCCGCGCGCAAAATTGAGACGGAAAAGAGAAAGCAAGACATAAAAATAATTTTGTACAAGTATTTGGGCAAATTCCCCCAGTGTGTAATTTCCCCTAACAAGTTCACTCCCTGTAAACCCTCCCCGTGGAAAGACTCCCAGCAGAGAATTTGCCCCCCCCCCCATCCGAAAATGTGTGCATACATCCCAATAACAAATACTATGCGCAAACAATGGGCAAATTTATAACTTAAAAACCTTTTCCCTGGGGCTGTGCGGGGGGGGGGTCATGTTATACCCGAAGGCATAGTTATTGGGTCTTTCAACAATGAAGATTAAAATGACTATCTCAAAAATTTTGATCTAATTATTTTGAGAAAAAAGGGGCCGGGGAGGAAGCCTAGTTGCCCTCCAATTTTTTTTGTCACTTAAAAAGGGCACTAGAACTTTTAATTTTCATTCGAATGAGCCCTCCCCCGATATTTTAGGTCCTCTGGGTTGATACAATCCCCCCTGAAAAAAAAAAAAAAACACGCATCCGTGACCTTTCTTCTGGTAAAGAATACAGAATTCTACATTTTTGCAGATAGAAGCTTGAAACCTCTACAACAGTGTTCTCTGATACGCTGAATCTGATGATGTTGTTTTCATTAAGAGATTTTCTTCCCTTTCAAGAGATTTTATGGGCCATCCCATCATCAATCCATCAAACCAAAAAAAAAGCAATTTGATTAATCTAATAAATAAAGAAATCTAAAACCTATCAGCCACTCTTTTCATAAACCCTAAAACAGTGGTAGTTCAAGAACCACCAGAACTCCCTTGGGTTTGATTTCTGTACAATATTCCGCGGCAAACCATTCCATGCACTTCGGTAAACCTGACCCACAGAAAGCTTTGCTCAAATAGTTACTAGGCTACTCTAGGATTTCTAAACTTACTTTAACTCCTTATATTAAACTCTCAAACCCTTGAAACCGGAAAAAAAATACCACTAAAGTACTTATGCAGCAAATTATTTTGGTACTTAAACATAGAGTATTATAGAATTTCACCAGACTAGAAATGTGTAATATTTTAAGTTCATAATGATTGGATCTGACTGAAGAACGCGTATCTTGAACAGTCTGCACCTTAGCAACTTTATTTCGAAGCACTCAACTAACGTACATTAACTACGAACGTAGAAGGTCATACAGTATACAAGATGCGTATGCATAAGAGAGAAATATTGTGTCCTTAGGATATTAGCCGGGGAAATATGCTCTAGTTTTCTTGTCAATCCGATGCTACGAGTAATCTTGGCAGAAATATGACGAACATGATTCATAAAGATGAGGCACTCATCCATTATTCGCAAATGAATTAGCAAAATTATATATTAAAATTATGAATAAATTTTAGCCGCCATTCTTTCAAGCAAAAAAAAATCCCTAAAATTTAACCTAAAGCATTCTCCCCACCTCTCCTAAAGTCTAATATATGCCTCGAAGTATTTAAGGTCCGAATATTTTTCGGAGCCTTATTAATACCAAGTTAGCCTCCTCAAAAAGGAGGTAAAATATCATTTAGGAAGAATCTCAAGGTAACAATGGAAAGACCGAGTAAGGCTTAAACTGGTTTTCGAGCCTTATTACAATGAGATACGCTCTTTGGCTGTAGGCCCGTGATATTTCCTTCAAAATAAAAATCACGCCAAAAGACCAATCTTCATACACATATGTCTCTTAAAAAATTTCGTATGTTACCCCCCCCCCCCAAAAAAAAATCTTTGCAAAGCGAGTTAATTCATAAGTTTAACGAATCTTTAAACATCCTAAAAAATACTCGTTACCATGAACTGTTTGATATGGCTCATTTTTCAGTTTTCACTGTCCTTTTCACTTGATTTGGGAAAATTGGCTCTAACCTCCCCCTCCCAGAATTTCGACAAAATTACGCCATTGTTCATTGAATCTTGGCGTGGATTACTTGTTTTCTGGTGAAATTCTAAATATTTTTTTCTTTCAATGACACAATATTTGAAAAATCCCTGCAACTAAGATTAATGCTCTGATGCTGATCAGAATAGATCTTACTCTTGTATTTGTATCTCGAAGCAAGAATAGAAGACTGAAAGTTTATGCTCCAGGTGCTCTCTAACCGCCCACATCTAAGCGTAATTTATGGGGTACTTTGATGAAGCAGAACTGATGTGATTTTTACACTTGGTTTTCACAGAATTTCTACGGTTGCTGACACAATTGACATGTTTATTTCAGCTGTAGATTTCTTTCCACTGTGTCTCGTTTTTCATGCTTTCCGTTCCACACTGGGTGGGTTGTTAGAAAGCAAGGTAATTTTTCGTATCCCTGACTTTTATGGATGTCAGAAGCCCTATTGACACAATTTAGTGTTGAAACCAAAGAGGCGGAAGACCTTTTTGGTCTAATTCTATTTTTATCCCTTTGTTCAGGGCGCCAATTGAAAGTGGTAGTATTTGCCCTCTATGTTTCGAAATTATCGATTTAAGTATTTTCGGAAAAAATATCAAAATTTCTCCTTAAATTTTTTAAAATATGTATTTCTTATCATCATTAAAAAGAAATTGAAAAATTTCTTTCTCTCTTCCACATGTTTTTGTGAATTGGCTTTGGTGACCGTGTTTTGGTACCATACATACACACATATATATATATATATATATATATATATATATATATATATATATATATATATATTATATATATATATATATATATATATATATATATATATATATATATATATATATATATATATTATATATATATATATATATATATATATATATATATATATATATATATATATATATATATATATATGTATATATATATATATATATATATATATATATATATATATATATATATATATATATATATATATATATATATATATAATATATAATATATAATGTGTTAGAGGTAATTAATTGGTTAGAAAAAATGGAAAAAAAGAAAAGATCTGTTTCCTACTGTAGCAATTGAGATAAAAAGGTACTTGAACAAGGTCTTGACCTTAATCATCTATCCAGCTACTTAGGACAAACAGTCAACCAAATTGAAATGTCCAAATACATGCACAGTTATCATTAAAAAATGTAAGCCGTTGTAAAATTACAAGCAAAAGTACCTTAAATCTCATGAAATATTCCCAAGTGATTATCTAACATTAGAATGAAATTATTTAGCTTCATGAAATAGGATATCAGTTATATTTCACGACTGTCTTATATTTTTTCCTGTTAATATTTTTTTTCTGTTATATTTTTTTTTTCAGTTAAAAATCAGTTATTTTAACTATAGTATTTCGGCAAAAAATACGCATTTTTAATGTACCTGTCCCTTTGACGAAAGTTTTGATCCTTTTACCATTTAAATAGTTTCGACTTTAAAAACTTTAATCTCGACTTTAATCTCACTATACAATCGTTCGGAATTGAAGAAATCAAGCGATGTCATTTCTCTGAAGAGAGCCCTTGAAAACGGGCTTACAGTCAGATGACTCGATTTTGATTCTTTAAAATAAATGCTCTTTTTATTTCCTCGGATAACTCCTCATAATCAGCAATAGCTTTACTGTCTCATTACCGAACTAATCTGGATTTAAGCAGCTATTTTTTTTCTTCGATTTCAGTTCAGAGTTGAAAAAACGCACTGGTCATTGCAAATATCATGCTCAATAATGCAGAGATAAGATACAGATGACTTCCTTTTTTGATTATGATAGTGGTTTTTACATACTATGGTATCAGACACATCTGTAAAAAAGCTGAACATGATATAAAACTATATTACTCATTGGTAAAGTAGATAAGCTGTCATTAGGAACCAGTTCAGTATTTTCCTAGCGATTTTCCACTCCGCCACCTCGTTTAGGCTTTGTAACGTCACTTGTGCCGCACTTCACGGATGGCACATGTGACGTATTGTCAAGGTTGTGCTCTGGATTTTTGTTCAGACCGTTACTTTTTTTGGGGGAGGGGGGGGTATAAAAAAACGTCGAAAAACGTCTCAAAAATTTGTTTATATGCATGTTTGTTACGTGCAAGACCGTACCCAGGAATTTTTTTCGGAGGCGGTTTTACTCAATTTTTTCTTGGGGGGGGGGCTTACACAAAAAACCTCAAAAAACGCATACAAAATTTGTTTATGTCCATTTTTATTACGTTTTTACGAGTCAGACAAACATATCGGGGGGGGTCAAGCCCTCTACCCCCTGGCTACGGCCTTAGCTATATGATTTCAACCCCCCTCCCCTCGTGATACGGTCTTACGTGGTGTATACAATTTTTGAAGTGGGGCAATCTTTTGGTCTTTTCAAATACATTTTTCGAAGGATATAGTCATATATAAGACTTTATCTAGACTTTAACTCTCTTGCCGTAAAATTTTCCAAGGGGATATGCTTAGGTGTAAAATTTCCCGTTGTTTTCTTATATCTTTGTATCTAATGGGCAACTTGATTAAATCCTACCCCCGAAATTATCAATTTTTCCACATCATTACGTTTTGCACGTCTTTTCCTATCCCCTGAAAGCGGAAAAGTAAAAAAAAAATCCTTGCCACAATTTTATCCGAAGTATGTTGATTTAAAAATTCAAAATATCGCTTGTTCTATAAGTAAATGACTCTAAATCTTCGTCTTATGTTAATTCTAATAGCTTATGTAGATATTCCTGTGAGAGTATTATTCAAATATCGAATTACACCATATCCTCTCAAGACATTTATTCTGATTGATCTGTTTGATTCGCGGTTGTTTGTTGTCTTTTGCACTTGTCTGTCAGTCCTTAATGGACAAAGTGTTTGACAAGGACAAGGTCAAACCGGAAAACGCAGAGATTTAAACTAGGCTTAATTTGCTATCATGTTCGACATACCTGTACATTGGGGAAGGGATTCTCTCCCACTGATCGTTCCGGACGCCCCTCAAAATTATTACCTAAAATAAACCGTTTTATCTTTTCTACCCCTCCTTCTTAGAAAAAATACCCTCCCCTTAAGGATCAGACCTCTGTGCAAATGTGATGTTGGATTTGCATTTTTTCATATTGTTAGGGTCTTGCCTCACTATGTTCGTACACTGGAACACGTTGGGTAAGAGTCAGAGAGGAAATGTGGAAGAAATCTCAGCGAAAAAAATTGGTTTTATTCTTTGACAGGTTTGAATTGTGACAAATTGATAAAAAAAAGTAGTTTTAGTTTCGCCTATCAATTATACTTTTTCGGAGGTTCGATATAAAAAAAACGTGCTGGAATTTTAGTAGCAATTCGATTAAAATTTTCATATACAAATTGCTGTTAAGTTTTTCTGTAGGAATTTCGAATATAATTTGAATATTAAAATTCTTATGGTTTCAAGAACTGTTCATTGTTTCACACTTCCTCCATGTATGGCGCAAGCGACCTGAACGTGAATTGAACATATTGTCCTCTAAACACATTGATCATTAAGTGTATTTTTCACAAGTGTTCCTGGGGTTCTGAAAAATATTCACATTAGCAAGAACTGTTCCCCAGTCGATTTCCTTATTATTAGTAGTATTTATGGTTTTAAATCTGCAAGGCTTAAACTGGGGAAGGGATGACGTGACAGCCTTATTTTTGTTCACCTGCTTCTGTCAAAATAGAACAATTAGCGATTAAATGGACAATCAATCAAGTCATACTCCGTTAGTATTGCAGATCATTTTGACTCTCATCAACCAATATGGTTGAAAGGAGGGTGAACATGGCTTTCGGGGTTCCTCTAAGTCCTATTTTCCTAACACCATCCACTCTAACGCAATCTAGTGTATTGCAGTGAGTTGCATACGGATCTTGGGATTTAGGTGACTGTAGTTGAACTACGGTTAAATCTTGTTTTTATCCCCCGTAGCCACATTTACTCTGATCATTTTAACCCCAATCGGAATTTTGGTTACTCCTGTCACTGAGAAGAGTCGGCACGTTTTGAATTTTACTTATGAATTATAGAATTTTTGACAAAGTGGGTCTCCTCTTAACTTCCTCTGAAAGTTCTGCCCAACAATTTGCCTTACTGACAATAGAACAAACTTTCGACGTTCTGACGTTGTCAGAACCACAATCAGACCTATAGTACAGTGCCGTATTTCGGGGTCCGAGCTAAAGCAATGTTTATGATCTATCTAATGGAGATAAGATGGGGAAGGACTGCCTCAATAAGCACGTACCCCATCCACAAGTTTAACATACCTATTGGACATTTCTTCGGAGGATTCAACATTTGGGTTTTTGATACAGTACAACCTCTGCTGAAGGGAATGTTCCTAAATTCTCGTCACGGGACAAGATGGGTTGTTTGGACCTCAACACAACTTGGTAAATAAGAGTAAGAATATCCTAATTGTCCCACTGTTGTCTTTTTGTGCTTCGTGTAGGCCTGTACGCAATCTAATAAATCGACAAATGTTACATGGATACACAATTAAGGATACAATCAATCAAATATTTGCCCGAGAAATCTATTCATCAGTCTGTTGAAACAAGAAGAAGATTAGACGAAGAAGAAATTAAAAAAGAATGATGCTTATCAGATTTTTTTAACAATTTATTCTTCAAATTCATTGACTTTATTTTATCAAAGTTTATTAGAATTTTTTGAAATTCAAAATTCAATTTTAAATTTATAATCATTTATAATTCAATGAAAGTTTTAATTTTTCCTAAAAGAGAATCCTTTTCTTGTCATCCTCTTTCTAGGTTTTTTCGTTTCTTCTTCCACCTTTATTAAGATTTTTGTGTTTTTTTTTCTGGTAGGGCCTTTTTTAATTCCTGAGATTTTGTGCTTTCACTATTAAAATAGAACGAAAAAATGAATTATATCACAAAGCTTTGTTTCTATCAAACGTATATAACCGATTTGATGTACTTAATTGTATTGTGGCCACCCTGTGGCAATTTAAAATACAAAGGATCAATTACCTAAATGGGGGCAATAATTTATTTAAACTGTGCCACATGGATAGTTTTGCAGCAATTTGGGCAATTCGTCTGAGTGTAATGAGACCGATTTCTTTTAAATGTTTATTGCCGTAATTAAGTTTAAGTGTACTAAATTGGAAGTCTGGGTGCTTTCGGGCATCAGGAATTTATATTGCGGGTGTTTTTTTACTTAAGCCCTTAAGCGCTAAATTTCGTGTCATGCCCTCAAATAGTTGAAGTTTAAAGACTTTATATTATTCAAAGTCTCACTTATTTTTGTCTTGGTATGTGCTAAAGTAAATTAAGCGACTATCACAGTATGTACGCAACTCCATGCGAAATAGTTAAGTTACGTTACATAGAGTATAGATTGTAAAATCCGTAAAGCCATCATAATCATTGTCTAAGGTTGTCACAATCATTATGAGGAAACTATTCAAAAAAAAAAAAAAAATGTTGAACAGAGATGGCGAGCTAAGCTAGGAAACGTTTACTGATTTATTTTCAAAATTTATTAACTGCTCATCAAGAAATTGTATTTTGTTGCTTTTATGTTAGCTTTCCCATAACGTAGATAAACCTAGACAACGTAGAATTATATGTGTACAGCTCGAGTCTACTTGGAACTGCCTGAGTTGTGCACACAATTTGCTCCATACATAAGATTACATAACATAGCTTAAAGTCTTAAGTTATGCTAGTGTGAAAGGTCCCGTGGCGAAGTTTGAAAGCACCATTAGAGGGAAGGCTACAGGTGAAAAAAAGTTTTAATTTAAAAATTTAAAAAAAGGTTTCTAGGTACGACATGCGCTAATATGTTATCGTAGTTCAAAGCCACTTGAGGTCAATACACCATAGACCTCAGGCCAGCGTCTTTGCCCAAAGGGCCATAGCTTCTTAAGGGAGGCATTACGATGTGCAGGTTTGAACCACAGTCCTCAGAGTTGTTTCCAGGCACAATATTGTTCACTGCGCGCTAGAATACCGAGCTCACATGGCAAGTGAAGAGATGCAGTCCCAGTTACTGCTGTACCTTTTGCACCTATAAAATGGGTTTAATGACAGTTTTTCTTAGATCTGGAAGTTTTAGTGTGGGGTAAAAATTTTCTAGCGTGACTGTTCAGTATTGTATGAGTTGAATGACGACAAAATAGGAAAACGCTTTTATTGTAATTCAGGGCAGTAGTGCACATGTACCACCTTTAAGCGGGAGAAATGCATTATTTCCTAGTTGTTGGGGGGTTCAAAATGGAAAGAATGAGTTTCTTTGCCACTATTTTTTCTAGGGTTTCTTTAGCCCTTCTTTGGAGGAATCTCCCTCCCCCTTTGTTCGCGTGCAAGGGTCATGACAAGTTTGAGTTTCAAGGGCATTGTGCTCGTACGGTAAATGAGAGGTTACAATTTCTGATCTTGGTGACGCTTCGCACTTTCTTTTAATGATCCTAGTGTTCGAATAATTTTGATTATTAATCCTCTGTAATTTTTATTTTACATAAGCCTATAATAGCCTACTTTCTTCGTGTAACCTTTTGTAGAACATTCAAATAAACCCCCGAAGAACCTGCAGCACGTTTATTAAAAAGAAAGCCTGAAAGTCTGATGGCACTTTAGTTTTTTTTTTTTTTTTGTCTTGTGGAGAGCCCATGTCTCCAAGGGACCCGAACAGAGCAAAAATGGAAACAGCTTTTGAAGGGAATGCGTGGAAGTCATGCCTTTCTCTGAGACCCTAATGATCTTCATTGGTCCTAATGGTAATACTATACAACCTATAGCGCCCGTAGAACTTTTTTGGAAGTTACCAAGGAATGGGAGGAATCAAGAAAAGGACCGAGAAACGTTATCTGTTTAAAATTCGGGTAGCTCATTATTAGAGAAGTACGCTATATATTTAGACTATTCCTGAATTCTGAACTTCATTCTTGTTTTTGGTGTCATGTTTGGGAGGGGGCATCCAGAATTTGTGTCCCCTTTTTTTACTGCTAGTGCAGCAATACAAAGTAGAAAGTTTATTCAAATGAACATATGGCTAAAAAATTATTTTTATTGTAGTTATAGCAAGATAACAACAGAAAGTAAATAGTTTATTCAAATGTACATTATATTTAAAATCACACTTTCAAGAAGAAAAACAAAAGCAAGCACATTTTCCAACTGAATGATATCAAATCCATCAGAAATATACAACGTCACACCCAATAAAGGAACGTTCATACTGAAGATCTCCTGTCGCTTAATGCGGTGGTAATGACGTATCGCACTTTAAGTTGACAGTGATAAATTACCATATTAATAATAGCTTCTCTTGTCGGCGGGGTAAAAACCAAATTTCCACTTCTCTTTGAATGAGACGAAGCTGGGATTCGCTTGAACAGATCCATCTTTTTTTTGCAAAAATAAATTTGAAAATTCTTGCTCTTTTAGGTGAAATTTATGGCGTTCCTTTAAAAGGGCATTTTGATGATGTATGGTCAAGTCATGAGATGAAGTTGCATTTCCTTATAGCCAAGGCCGTACCCAGGATTTTTTTGGGGAGGGGGTTTTACTCAAAGATTTTTTTTTCGCGAGGGGGGGGGGGGTTACACAAAATAACCTCAAAAAACGCATACAAAATTTGTTTATATCTATTTTTGTTACGCTTCTACGAGTCAAATAAACATTTCGGGAGGGGTTCAACCCCCCCCCCCCTCTGGATACGGCCTTGCTTATAGAACCCTAGTAGAACGAAACTTATTCTCTACCGATGAAGAGATTTTCGGAACTGTGTGGCGCTGATGCAGACACACATATAATTTTTTTTTTAATGAGTGGGGCCAATGATAACAGTTCAAATTTTTTTGGACAATTTGAATAAAAAGTGTCAAGAAATTCAATAAAACTTATGATTTCAGGGAAACGGGCATCTTCCCCCTGCTCTTATCTGTGTTGTGAGTCATTTTCGACGTTGCACGTATTTCAAAAAAAAAATTCCACCGGTAACCTCTGATTTAACAAAATTGTAAAAAGTACTTTTTCTAGTTATCGTAAAGATGCATTGTTCATTGCAGCAGTAAGAACTTGCTTGTTACTGCTGCAAAAAAGATGTTTAAATTCCATGGTACAATAATACTGGTGGTTTTTCATGGTATTTGTGAAATCAGCGTGATCACTTGATGTTGCTGAAAAAGGTATTTACATACCTTATGGGTACTTGTCTGTTAAACGAAACACACCCAAGAAGTAAAGTTAGGTTAATCCTAATGAAATATACCAAAACATGATGATAATATAATACTGTAGAAACAAAACTATGGAAACTACGACAAAGAATTGTGGAAAGGAGGCTGCGCAGAACGCATTATAGTAAATACCAAACCCCAAACCACCTGTAAATATTAAATATGTAACTAAAATATCCATACGTCATAGTTTTTCTCACTCAAAATAAGCAAATCATAACCGATCCTAGAGAGGCAAACCGGTTTTACAGCGTAATTCTTGAGTGTCTTACGCTTAACAGACAAGTACCAACTTATGTTGTTGAAATACCGTACAATTGCATTCAATAAATCTTTAAAATCAAAACAACCAGTTTTGTGTAGAATTGGTTCTACACTCTATCTCACTCTTCCCCTCTCTCGTCCCTGTCCCTCTGACTCCCTCTCTTTACCCCAATATTTCCCCCTCCCTTTTCCCTGCCTCTTTTTTTCTCTTGCTCTCTTACTCACTCCAGCTCCCCCTCTCTCCCTCTTGCTCCTTTTCCCCCTTCTTTCTTGTTTGGTTTCTTTTAGTTTTATTTTCTGCGTTTACCCATTTCTATTTTACTGGGTATCGCTGTTTACTTTTATTTTGTGACGCTAGTGTTTTTTAGTTACGAGTATTGGAAGGTGCCAAGTCTCTTGCGATCTACCCTGATTCTTAGTCTTTCTCTACCCTGATCCCGATACTTTCTCTTAAGGTAGCAAAAATATCCTTCCTTCGTTTTGTAATCATTTGAAACTTGTTTTCTAGGAGGTGGAGAAGCATTCAAACATATGGGCGAAAGGGTCATGGAGGCCGATCGCTAAGCTACGAATGGGATAAAGAAGCTTTGCCCCCTTTGCTAATGGATTCTCCGTGGTTACAGGTAATTAAGATCACGTAGAAAGGGGAGTTACGCCTTATCCGAGTATCAAATTAGTTTCGGCCTTATGCGTCTTATTTATCTTTCTTGGTCTGTTATAAAATTTGTGTAATTTAGAGGGGATAATTCATGAAATAACGAGAGTTGAAATTAGTGGGGGAGCATCCATGGTTAAAAATCACTCTCCAGACAGACTTTGTTTAATATTTTAAAGAAATTATTTAAGATCGGTGAATGTACACATTGTGTACTTTTATGGGATTGATATTTGAGCCGATCCCGTAAAGAGTCATTCATATGACATTAAAAATTAGTTTTCTCGGAAAGCAATTTTTAGCCTACTGTGTAGATTAAGTTTTCAAACAATGGCGTAGGTAGAGATTAGGGAACCGTTTGCCCTCTCAATGCAATGTTGTTTTTTTTTTTTACAAAATCTGCTGAAAACCTAATATTTTTCTGGGAATGGAAGCTAAAAAAAAGGGTTTTGCCAATCTTCCCTCATTGAATGAATGTGCTCGTATTTGACAAACTAATTGAAGCTTGTCTTCCTAATTGGTCCGATTCGCTTAGCATTTGAATATTTCAGCCGTCCTCATAATATATATTCTTTTTCCTTCTTTCTTATATATATATATATATATATATATATATATATATATATATATATATATATATATATATATATATATATATATATATATATATATATATATATATATATATATATATATATATATATATATATAATATACATATACATATATATATATATACATATATATATATATATATATATATATATATATATATATATATATATATATATATATATATATATATATATATATATATATATATATATATATATATATATATATATATATATATATATATATATAATGTCCTTGGTACTGGTTGTTCACAGAAACTAACTACATACACAATTTTGTTATCAGAAATCAATATGCATCATTTTTCCTCGCCGAGTCAACTACAGGAGTCACCGTAAAAAAAAAAAAAAAAAAAAAAAAAAAAAAAAAAAAAAAAAAAAAAAAAAAAAAAAAAAAAAAAAATCCAAGCTCTGTAATCTTCCTCTAGTCATCTCATACTACCTTAAAAAAATTATGTTAAGAGCTATTTCAAATAAACTAATTTGCTGTGCTTGTACTTCCATAATTTCTAACGTTCATTAAATATAGTAGCCTAATTCTAAAATGCAAATTGTTATGTACTGTTTTTTTTTTCCTAAGGAGTGTTTATAGTTCATGCTATAACTGGTCTATTCCTACTACATCTTATTTGAATTTAAGATGCATAGGAGTATTTATTTTTCCTAAGATATGTTACATTTCCTTGTCTACAATGCATAAATAGTAAATTTTCAGCTTCTGATATACCATTTGGGCTAATCTCGTCTTCAAAGTCAGAAAAAAACCTTTCTTACGCAAAAAAACTGTTGCTTATTTTTAAGAAAAACATTCCGAGAAAAGAAGTTTTTCAAAGAAAACTAAGCATTTTTAAAACCCTTGACGAGCAAAAAGAAAGTCTTATAGTAATTTAAACTTAAAACGAACAGTAATTACTATCAGTCTGGCTGAATATCCTTTTCTAAAATGCAGAAATAGCTGAAATTTTAAGTTGTAGTCATGCAAATTTTGTTTTTATTGTTTTTAAGTTTAAATAAAAATCTTTCTTCTGCTAATCATTTCCCGTTAATACAAATTAGAACACCTGAAAAAAAATTCTGTTTTTTTTTCCAATGTCAAATTTATAACTTAATTATTTTACTAGTTTTATTTTTTAACTTCATATTTTTTATCATATACTATATTTATAATAAATGTATAATACATTTTTTAGATATATTATAGATTTATTATACAACTTTTATCATTTATAAACTTATAATTGACTTTTGAATTACTGCTTCCTCGATGTCCTACTGTACTGAATCTGCCTTGTAAAGTATTATTGAGTTTTCTTTGTATGCGTGCCACCTAAACATAATATATTGAAATGTCCCTGAAAAGGCAACTCCATTCTTATAAGTCTGATCCCGCAAGTTATGACTGTCAAGATTGTCAAGATGAACTCTGTAATTAACAGAGTGTATCAGTGATTATAATCGCTGAATTACTTCGCTTGATAATTATCTTACTTCGCTTGATAATTATCAGTCCCAGCTTATCTTAAATATCATTTTAAGGAGCAAAATAGTTTCTTTTTTAATGTTAATTTTGTTATGTCGCTCTTTGCCTTCATTTGGCTCTTTACCTGCTTTTAATGGGCGTAAATAGTAGATTATTTTTATGCATGTGTTTCTTCAAATTTTCGTCTTTTAGAGTTTCGTTTTCTATTGACAAGATACTCTCTTTAGGGTACTTTCCGGTCATTACCATAAAGAGTTGGATAAAATTCTTTTACATTAAAAGGACTCCAAGCAAACAGCATATGTTCACCCCAAAAAATGGACAAAAAACTAACAATACCCCGGGTCCATATGGCAATCTAAACTCTTAGAAGGAACTACCATATGGAGAGTGTCTACAATCCTATGGGAAAATCATGGGTTTCGGGGATTTAATCCATAGGACACCTTGCTTTAAGGGTGAATAGGGTAATAATGGAATTCTGTTTATTTTTTATTTAATTAACTTAGATTTCTGGTTTAATTCTGCGGTTTTGTTGGTATTGTCATGCAATGAGGACCAGGCGAAAATCATTAACAAGACTAATTAGGCTGTATTTATACCTTCCGATGGACAAAATTCTTGGGGTACGTATCAGAAATGCTTAGTAGATAAGGTAGAATGTTGGACGATATTTTTTTATGCGGCGAGAACCAGCAAAGTTTGTGCAACTTCGAAGAACTTCTATTATTACCTTTTAACAAAGCATTTAGGGTAATTTTGCTTATTGTACTTGAGTAATGCTTTTTAATTTCTTTTTATGGCTCCATTTTTTAGTCAGAGAGAGCATAGATCTCAGAGCCCACAACTCGCTACAGCACATCGCTATGTAATTATAGTCAACGAAATGGCACTGACTTAATGAAGGGCGAGATGATTCTATGTCTTACAACATGTAGGCCCCCGCATATGACACTTTTTGGCTTATTTAAAATAAAATGATTATATACCCAAAAAACACAAATTTGATCATTCATACGTCGTAAATATAGAAAGAGGTATAAGGGTTAAATCTTGTCTTTCTTGATTTGCACTAATCCTCGTTAAGGGTGCTGCGGGGTGACACCGTATCCTTCTTGATTCTCAGGAATATTTTTACAATTGTGTCAAAAGGGGGATTAACTGTAATATCTCACGGAGCATACCAAAAACATACATTTGGTAATTCATACCTACTGAAGGTAATGTAATTGAAACATTATAATATTCTGTACAGTTACCTCTTGTTGGCAGAGGTATGCAGTGTTACTTATCATGGATAGAAAAAAAACATTTGGATTAGCTCTATCAAATTTTCAATCATTAACTTTTTCTCCCTCTTTGGGGCGAAATTGTTGCTTCATGCCACAAAATGACGAAAACCCCTTTTTTTCAAATGGATATTTACTGCATGAACAAACCCAACCAAGCCAAGGGGTTGCAACCCCATCTAGACCTTTCTTTTAGCTATGTTTGTTTGACTTTTTGTTACAATCCTTTAAAAAAGACTGATCAAACTTAAGGAAGGGGTAGGCTATTCCATAGCCTACCCCAAGGAAGGGGTAATTATTCCATATACGGAATAATTCCTGTTCGTTTTAAGTTTTAATATGGCTCCTTACTTTCAGTTGAAAAGCGTGTTTTTTTATATTTAATATAGTTTAAGACAGGGTCGTACCAAGTTTTTTTTCGGGGGGAGGGGGGTTACAAAAAACTTTAATAAACGCATCAAAAATTTGTTAATATTCATTTTTGTTACGTGTTAATGAGTCGGACAAACATTTCGGGGGGGGGGCAACTCTCCCCCCCCCCTTCTGGATACGGCCTTGGTATAGGCCAAAGACAATACCTTAATCAAGAGGACAAAACACACTTCACAAGACGCATCAAAAGGATGATGTGAGATGGTGCTTTTTTTTCACTGCGCTGTTTCTGTAGTAAATACAGTTGAGGGATGAGAATAACAGGATCTGCAATGTAATGGTTGGATGCCATCCCTACTGCAAAAGATGATACTATGGGGCTTTCAATCTAGAATTTAACGTCAAAAATCTACCAGCAAAATTCTTGAATAATTATTAAATCATTAGTGATTTCTGTTGGTGAATCGTTGGCTACAAAGCTGTTGTTGGCCCTGATTTGTTGACTATCTGTATTCAAAAGAATGATATCCTAAGCAAGACTGTATCCGAGATTTTATTTTGAGGGAGGGGGTGTACAATTTTTTTTTACCTAAAGCATAAAAAATCTGTTAATATGCAAATGTCTTGCCTTTTTTACGAGGTGGGCAAAAGTATCAGGGGGAGGCTCAAACTGGGCAACCTCCCCTCCCCCTGATACGGTCACTAGTTGATCCTGGTCCACAAGATCATGAGAAAAAACTATTATTATGTAACAGGATAGCCCTAAAATATCTTAAAAATATGAAAGAAACTCATGTTTAGATGCATAGCGATACTAGTTGTCAGTAATAAAGGCTCTAATTGAGTTTCAAACCACACCCGGTGATGAATGACATGCTCAGTGGTGTTTGTCTAGTTAGTGAAATAACGGATATAGCAAGAACACCGCATGAATTTCCTTCTGGTCAGAATAGGTCTGTCGTGATTACTTTTTTGACAAGGCTGTAAAGTCTAGTGGTTTTTAAATTGAAAAGAAATTCAATGAGGTTTGTCTTGTTGGGGAATTTTTTTTTTGTAAAGACACGTGATGGTGGCTGCACACACTGAAATCTTCAAGGAGGAGGTTACGTATCCCTCTAGAAATGTTCTGATGTGTGGTGCCTATTTAAAAAAAAATGTAGGGGGTTTGGATTTTCTAAATGAAGATCCAACAAAATATTCTTTAAGATCACGGGGGGGGGGGTATTTTGCATCTTTTCTTTTTTAGATGAAAAAACAAAATACAAAAACGAGTATTGTTTACAATCTAGAGCGGCAGTTGAATCACCCCTCTAATTGAACCCAGGTTTTTCAGACCCAAGTCTGACTATTACCACACTTGTAGGTTAAAACAAAATTAGGTACGACTGCAGGGGCCGTAATTTGTCCTATTCGTAATTTGGTGGGTTGGACTAAGCTCAACTTTTACGTGATTTTCATGGTTGACCAATCAGAATAAAGATATGAGATAACCTACAGATTCCCAATCTGTATCTACCGCGGATTTGCAAAAGATACAAAGACTTAGGTACTAGTTGAGAATACCCGGTAGTGTTGGGCGATAATTTGATCAAACGATATATCGAAATATCGATATTTTTACTTTCGATGTTCGATAATCGATATATCGATTTCTATATTTCTGATCAGTTTTTATTCAGATTAACTCTTGGCTTTGCAAAGTTAAAAAAAATTGGGTACTTATCTGTTAGCCACTACACACTCGAGAATCTGAATCTATAAAATCATACAACAACCGGTTTATTGCTGTTTGTATACGGAGACAATTAGCTTCGATTCAGTGGAAAACTACATTGTAGCTATATTTTAATAAATATTTAGTTGGTATTTTGGTTTATTTAGGTTAGGTTACTTATTGCATGCAGCCCCGCTATACTTAACCCCCACCCCACCATCCCCCTAGTGTGCAAATATACAGCCCAAATTATCTATATGATTGATGATTTTATATGATGATTTTTTTTACATATGAAATTGATATCGAATCTACACGGGTCAAAATTAATCCTTCTCTCCTTTGGCGTTTTCTGTCCTCTAAAAGCGATGAGTCTTTATTCGCATCTGCTATCCCTGATTCTGAATGGTACGCATATTATAGATTCAATATATATTATTATATTATTATTATTATTATATCCTATCTATTTCCCAAGCATAGCGGTTGTTTCTACCCCGTACCTGTAGATCCAAATTCTCGAATGTGTACTGGCTGATAGAAAAGTACCAACAATTATAATAAAAGTGTATTTTGCACAATTTTTTTAAACTTTGAATAATAGAAAATCAAGCAATAAAAACAAACTTCGATTACAAGAGTGAATATCATAGAAATCTAGACTTGAAATTACTCGGGATCAAGGTAACGAAAGATGACCTACTGACTACTTTTGGCTATTCAAACTCAGCAACATGTCAATGTTTTTTCCCTGAGCATTTGTTCTACCTTTCAGTGATTAAATAAAAAAAAAAAAAAAAAACAGATTTTTTTCAACTGAAAGTAAGGTTCAGCATTAAAACTTAAAACGAACAGAAATTATTCCGTATATGAGAGGGATGCCCTTCATATACGTTTTTCTAGTATTTTAAAAACAAGCTTCTTATTCTAATTAAATAGCCCTTGTGTTTCAGGAGTTGTTTTTAGATAATTGGAACTCTTTAAAGGAGGGGGTAACTCCCCTCGCATACGGTAGGATTTCTTTTTGTTTCAAGTTTCAATATGTCTCCCTAGTTTCCGTTGAAAAAAAATTTGTTTTTTATTTAATTTTTGGTTGTTTTAATTTAATAACAGGAAATCATCACTACAAATCCGTCCCTGCTGAAAATTCCACCCAGATATTTTCTTGTGGACAATTTTGCCTAGAAATTTCTCTTACGCCTATTTTCATTTGAAAAAAAGGCTTGTCTTTCATTTAATTTTGATCTTTTTCAAATCATGCCTGAAAACTCCTTAAACAGGAAATTTTTCATTGAAATCCCATCCTCCGAATGGAAAGTTTCTTCCACGGAAAATCCTCTGATGAAGAATTTCTCCCGCGAAAAATTTCCACTTGGAGAATATCTCCTGCGAAAAATTCTGCCACGAAGAATTGCTCCCACTGAAAACTTTCCCATGGAAAATTTCCCCCGTGCGAACTCCCTCCCTCCCACAAAAAAATTTCCCAGGCAATTTTAACCTCTCTGAAAATTTACCCCGGATAATATCCCCGGAACATCTCTAGATGTTAAATAGAATCGGCAAAGAGAAAGTAAAATAATTTGATATAAGAGTTTTGGCAAATCCTCCCGTGTAATATTTCTCCTTATAAGTTCATCTTCGGAAACTTCCCTGCCCATGGAAAATTCTCCCGTGGAAAATCCCCTTGCGCAAAATTTCCCTCCCTAAAAACGTCTGTTTACTTCCAAATAACAGAAACTATATGTAAACAACAGACAAAATTCATAACTTATAGCCCTTCCCCCGGGCACCATGGGGGGATCATGACAATTTCCTCGGAACATCTCTACATCAAAAATTGAATCGGCAGAGAAACATTATGACGAATTTTGTATAGGAGTTATGACAAATTCGCCGGTGTAAAATTCCCCCTTGTTAGTTCAGCCCCGGAAACTTCCCTGCCCATGGGAAATTCTACCTGTGGAAAATCCCCTCACAGAAAATTCCCCCTCCCCTAAAAAGGCCTGTTTACTTACAAATACAAAATATTATACGTAAACAATAGGCAAATTCATAACTTAAAGCCCTTTCCTCAGGTTGCGGGGAGTCAGGTTATCTCCGAAGGAAAATTTTTTCGATCTTTCAACTATGGTGAACAAAATGAATATCTCAAAATTGGGATCGGGTGTTTTCAGGGAAAAAGGGCGTGGGAGGGGGGCTATTGGCTCTCCAATATCTCGGGTCACTTTAAAAGGGAACTAGAACTGTTATTTTCTTTCGAACGAGCACTTTCCCAACATTCTTGGGCCTTTGAATTGATGCGATCACGCTGGCGAAAGAAAGAGGAATAAATAAACATGCATCCGTGATTTTTATTCTGACAAAAAATACAAAATTCTACATTTACGCTGACGGGAGGTTAAAATCTTTACAAGTAGGGTTCCATGATATGCTGAATCTGATGGTACGCTTTTCTTTAAGATTCTTTGACTTTTTGGGGGGTTTCTCCCCTTTCCCAAAAATCACGCAAATTTTCTCAGGCTCGTATCTTTTGATGGGAACACTAAACTGAATGAATCCTATATATTTGGATTCAGCATAGAAAGCCAACTCTCTTTTATATGAGCAAGGCCTATCAGCTTAGAAGGCATTAATACAGCCAAGGCCTTTTGGAGGTTCTCAGCAACATTTGGAAGTCCTCCTGACTAAACGTATTTTGAGTTTGAGAACAGGCTATACCAACTTATGGATACAGGTAAGTATGTTGTGTATCAGCATGTATGAGTCAATGGATTAAATACATCATTGTTCTTCTTCTCGCCCATTTCCCAAACAATTTTCTATGTTGGATCTTTTCTGCAGGACGTTTACCAGTAGCAGAAAAGGCCGAAAATAGTCAAATATGTTCAAATATCGTTTTCTATATCGATATTTTCGTTTCGATATCGATAGTTGCTCTGATATATCGATATATCAATATCGATATTGAATATCGCCCAACACTAATACCCGGGCGGTGGCGTCAATTCACGAAAATGCAGGAGGGATTTATTTTTGAAGATCATGTAGAAGGGAGGGGTGATTTTTCAGGGAGGGTGATCATTCAAATGTATGGAGGGTAGATAAATCTGGGCTCCCCCCAAATGATGCCTCCGGAATTGGATCAAAATAATATTAATATCAGGGCTGTATCCAGAAATTTTTTTTTTCAGGGGAGGGGGATACGAAAACAAACTTTTAAAAATACACCAAAATGTGTTTTATTTTCATTTTCATTAGGTTTTTACGAGTTTTCATTAGGTTTTTATTACACTTCCATTAGGTTTTTACGTGTCGGAAAAAAATTTTTGGGGGAGGGGGCTGAACCCCTGATCCTTCTCCTGATCACGGCCTTGGTTCATATAGGGCTTTTCCGACATACATTTAAATTTTCTGCTCCTGTTGTACGACTCTGACGTTAAAGTCTATGAATAACGTAAATTATTCACAAATCTGATCTATGTCTAATATTTCGCAATATAATCCATGTTGCCAACTTTTTCTTCTTGGATTTCTATTCCTTTTTTTTCTTTTTGTCAGGACCTTTAGTTTTAGTCATACTTCTGACTGCTTGTCTGATCTTAGATAATTGAAGATACAGAGGTGTCACGCACTTAAAAAAACATGTATGCTACACCATGTAGGGCATGGTGTACATGTTTGTGCACCGTGGTGTTCACCATTTGTGCACCATGGTATACAAATGGTTTGACCCTTTATAGCCTACTTTATTCATTATGAATATAAAAAACAGGCCCATATATATTTAAACGTTTGATTAATTTAGTAATTAACTAATATCCAAAGACTTATGAAGAGAGAAACCAAATAGAAAAAATAATAGAAATTAGTCTAATTTTAATCAGTTTATAGAATTAATTCACTAGATAAGTTTATTGAAATAGAATTATAAATTGACGTTCTTAACTTTATGCTTCTGGGACTGGCCCAAAATTCTACACAGGAACAGCAGAAGCAAAATACGTTTTTTAGCTTCCGTTTCTGATATAGGCCTACGTTTAAGGTATAATATGATTGGCTTACAAAACTCCGTCACTGACGGGAATCAATCAAGTCAAAGCAGGACTTTTGACCACCGAACTCTGCAAAAATAATCTCTTTTTTCCTCTTTGTTTAATCCAAGTTGTAAGTAAATATACGGCGGTACAATTTTAGCAATAAGGCACATTAATTTTGATTAGCACTTGAATTTTAATCAAAAAGAATTGAATTCACGCCTACGCGGCGCAAAGGCGGAGCAAAGAAGCTCTTTAAACTAATGTTGGACATATATCAATTCTTAATGATTTAAGAGGCACCATTTTCTGTTAAAACTATTGTTTCCGCCTGAAAAGAGGAGGAGCTATCAGCGCCTCAGCACCCATATAGCAGGCTCTTTTAGTGTAAATATATGTCTCAAAATGAAGAATTCCCTCCTCCATATCGATGAAAACTTCCATTTGATCAAGAACCTTTCATGAAAGTCTAAAAACACTTGCTCTTTTGAGTGTTTAGCCACCTCATAGAAGATCCACCGACCATCCCCCCAATGTCTAGCGTAATTATGCATTGCTGTATAACCCTTAGTATTACCATGTAAGCGGTCTATAATACGGTTTATTTTGCATGCATTTTTAAGGGGAATGTTTAACCCTGCGGTAGTATAACCTCTGAAACTTGGAAGCTAGCCTATATAAATAAATATCTTTTGAATTGTTGTCTTATAAGCCTGAATATTTCACGACAATTCTCATTGGCTTGGTACGATCGCCCCTTCAAAAAAGCAAATATATTAACATGTAGAAATGACCAGGGATGCACCTGGACGGGGAGCCTCAATCCCCCCTCCCAAATTCCTATGCTTCGATGGATTTTGGGCGCTTCTGATTGGAATTATCAAATAAAATGTGATTGTTAATATTCTCCCCTCCCGAAAATTGTGTTATTATTAAACTTCCCGAAGAACTACTTGGCATGTGCTGGCAGTGACCATTCATCTCAGGAAAATATTCAAGGTTGTATTTTTGTAGACTGGGGCTTGATAATGCCGCGTTGGGCTTCTCTGGTTCACTGAATTTGACAATGAAACTTAGAAAATCAATTCCCTTTTCGTGAGGTGTTCTTCGTTTTTCTGAGATTTCACAATTCTCGCAGGCTAATAGCTTTTGAAAAAACAAACTTTAAAATAAGGATACTTTTATCATATTTGAAACGAACATAAAAATTAAACTCTATGGTGCTATATTTTTATCAAATATATATTTTTTGAAATTGTTTCTTGTGACAAGGGTCTCTCTTTACTTACCATCTATTACGTAAAACGGTTTGAGCGGGTTCGTGGTTATATCTTATAGCCTATAGGATGGCAAATGTCTTTTTTTTAAGAAAGCTTAAACGAATGAATTACATATAACCTTATAGCTTAGTTCCGGAAATCTTCTGCAGCTTCTAGGGTTCCTGACTATAAATTTGATCTTGTTGGATGCTAACTTCAAACACGCGTCATTTAGCCTCCGTCTATAAGCGCTTTTTCTCTCTTTCTTTTTACCCTGTCAAGATTTCTCGTAGAAAATGTCTGGCAAAGATTTTTTTTTTTCTGGCCAGTGCTCTGATTTCCCTTTTGTGGCGTTTTTATCCACCAACGATCATAACGCAGTTTTTGGCCAAGTTGGCACAGTGCGACTCCAAAAAGGAAGAATTTTGTTTTTATATCTAAAAGTACCTAGTGATTTGAACTGTTCACTTAAAGATCGTAAAGAGCTACTTAGTCCCACAATGGCTGGTGCATGAGGTAACAACGGTGCGTCTCAATGAAAACCTCTCTAGCACTGTAGGCTAAAGACTTCCATGGAACCTGTATTGGGTAGCATCCTTCTCGAACCCTCGTTTAAGCTTTGTTTTCCGTCGCTTGGGTTTTCTGGTGCTGAGAGGGACTCAGTAGCATGTATCTTGAGGGAGGCGGCTCTTACCTATCTTTGTAATGTGCCATATAAGCCGAATAACGCAACGGATTGCTTTTTATCAATTGTAAGCGGCTGTTAAATCATCTTCAGGGTTGCACCCCTAGTGATTTATCAGTATTTCTAGTGATTTTGTATATCGCATAAATAAAAAAAAAATCACTACATTAGCACATAAATCACTAGATTATTGAAGAAAATTACTAAATCAACCAAAAAATCACTAAATTTTTTTGTGCAGTTCTTAATGTATGTTTTGATGTTTCCCCTTCTTTGCACTGCTTTGTTTGTTAAGTTTGTATTTTTGTCAAACCGGTTTTGTTTGACGCTGTTTTCTTTTTTTACTGAGGACTGCTTGTCGGGAGCCTCCTTGTCAAAATATTTGTATGTTCGTCTCTTCATTGTCTGAAATCTTGTCGTTTTCTTCTGTTATCTCTTTTTCATCATTATGTCTAGCCGCTGTGTACTTAGAACTTCCCTAACACGGTACTCAGTTGTCAGTTTTCTTTTGCATTCCAAGTTGTAATCTGGGTTTGCTAAGTTTTACTGCTAATTATTTTATTTCAAGATCTCATGCAAATGTGGGAAAATCAGAGACGTATACAGGAAGGGGGGGGGCCTCAGGGCCTTGGCCACACGAAACCCTATCTTTTCCCAAATTATTTAACAATTCTTCTTCAAATTATGAAATAAATTTTGTTTTATATTTGACCCCCCCCCTCCCGAAAGAGCTCCTTTGTACATACCCGGATCTAATAACCCCATTTGCCAGGAACATTTTCTTGGTGAGCATGAAAAGAAAATCCGGCATTCTTCCCACTGAATCCTAATGTTTGTATCAAGAAAAATTGAGAAATAGAAGGGCGTTAGAATGTCTAGATAATAGGTTTATGTGCCCTTGCCCTTTTACTCTCTGGGGAAATATTCCCCTCTTCTAGTAAAAATTTCATTATATGGGGACAATATTTCTGGTGGAAATGTCATAAAAACAGCATCCACTTCACCCTCTTTATCATAAATTTCTCCAAGTCTTGTACGGATGCGATCAAAATTCTATTTAAGAGACAGTATTTTACGGATTCGGGGTGGGAGGGGGGTGTAAAGATGACGGGGCTTTGGTTTCAAAGCCAGCATCCGAAATCTTGAAATGTTTTGTCTGTCCCACAACTTTCTTTGTTTTCCATGTAATTGTGCTTGTCCATCTTTCAAATCCAGGTCTCTTTAAATAAATTAACGGGTACAATTAGTTTGAACCCGAGCGCAATATAAAACATCCCATTTTCTCTACTTATCATAGCTTTTTGCTGAATTATTAAATTATTAAGTAAAATTCTCTGCGTTTCAGTGAAGAGGCTCTAAGCACAAATTGATCGATAACCAAAGAGTAAAGGTTGGGATTAAGTATACACTTTTTCACTTGGAATTCAGTTTCCCCTCACCGTGAGTACATGATCACAATCCTCTATGCTGAAAAAAATGGTAAAGTTTTCATACAATGAGTCTCCTGTATGCCCTTATATAAGATCACTCTATTTTTTGCAGGGGCCGTAGGGATCTGTTTAATTTATAGGGATGTAAATGGGAGGATCCATATGACTATTGTAAGGGGAGTAATTAAAATCCTTGGTAACGGGAGTTTTGTAAATAAAAGTCTTATTGTATCGATAGAGGAACCGGGGGAAACGTTTGACGTAGTCACTGTGTCATTCGATAGCAAATGCTTAGGCATAGTTTTGTATATTTTGGGTGGAGGTTTGCGACCCTTGGTACTTGTCAATTAGCTGGAACCCACGCAAGAAGTCAAGTTTGGTTAATGCTAATGAAATAAAACAAAATAGGATGAAAATATAATAGTTTAGAATCAAATTTGGGCTATATATTTGCACATTAGGGGGGGGGGGTAAAGAATAGCATATATTAAATACGTAACCTAACCTATATAACACCCTCATTTGGATGGAAATTGATTTGGACTTATTAATTAGTCCTAACCTAACCTAAGTTAGGTTTGCAATCCAATTCTCTCTTGAAAGAAACCCGTTTGACTAGTTTCTTAGCATCTTCCGTATAACATATATCGCGTGGGTTCCAGCTAATTGACAAGTACCTAATCAGACTTTTAAAGATAAAATATAGTAGTTTGTAGACAATATAATTTCGAAACATTATTAATTTTGTGATCCTTCTTTATTCTACTCCCCGGGAAAACTTTTCAGCAAGATTTTTTCCCTAAAGGAGTGCTCCCGATGTAGGTGTTACAAGATCCAAGATCAAGGTGTTACAAGATCAGTCTCTTATCATAAATTAAATAAAAAAAACAAGTTTTTTTAACTGAAAGTAAGGAGCGACATTAAAACTTAAAACGAACAGAAATTATTCCGTATATGAAAGGGACTGTCCCCTCCTCAACGCCTCGCTCTTTACGCTAAAGTTTTTTATTGTTTTAGAAAATAAAGTTGTGAGACAGAGTCAAACTTTAGCGTAAAGAGCGAGGCGTTGAGGAGGGGACAGTCCCTTTCATATACGGAATAATTTCTGTTCGTTTTAAGTTTTAATGTCGCTCCTTACTTTCAGTTAAAAAAACTTGTTCTTTTTATTTAATTTTTGAACGTTTTTGAATAAATGCAGGTTTTGATCTTGGCTCACCGTACATGAATAATTAAAACAAAATTTTCATATTAATTTACTTTTATTTAGTTAAATGGCTTTCTCGAAACTTGTTTAATTTTATTTACGAACGCTTTTATTAGTAATAAATATACGTAACTTACGAATTAACTTACGTAACGAACTTCTATATTCATATATTTTTAATTTGTTTATTAGGGGGTTCGCCCCCTAGTCAATACCTTGCTCTTTAAGCGAAAATTCGAATTTTGTTCTAATTCTTTAAAAATGACCGCTTAATCACAAAGGCCGTTAATTAGAATAAATAGCTCTTATGAAAGTACTAAAAAATCTTTGGCTTAAAGAGCGAGGTATTTACTACGGGGTGAACCCAGTCATATATGTAATATTTTCTGTTCTTTTAAAGTTTCGATGTTGCTGCTATTGCAGTTGAAATACTTGTTTTTTTTTATATTAAATTTCTGATCTTTTTTTAAATAATGCTGGGAAGTCCGGCGTCCCCTTCATAGCAATGTCCCTTCCCCCATGAAAACTTCCTTCATGGAAATATCCTCCCACATAACCCCCGACCCACCCACCCCCCCACTACCAGGAAAAATCTCCCCTGAAAACGTCTGTATACTTCCAAATAACCAATACTATATGTTAACATTGGGTAAAGTTCATAACTTTCAGCCCTCCCCCCGGGAGCTTCGGGGAATTAAGTCATCCTAAAAGACATACTTATTATATTTTCGAACATGCTGAACAAAATGGCTATCTCAAAATTTTGATCAGGTGACTTTGGGGAAAAAATGAGCGTGGGAGGGGGCCTAGTTGCCCTCCATTTTTTTTGGTCACTTAAAAAGGGCACTAGAACTTTTAATTTCCATTCCAATGAGCCCTCCCACGATATTCTAGGACAACTGGGTCGATACGATCACCCCTGGGGAAAAAAAAAAAAAAAAAAAAACAAATAAACACGCACCCGTGATCTTTCTTCTGGCAAAAAATGCAAAATTCCACATTTTTGTAGATGGGAGCTTGAAACCTCTACAGTAGGGTTCTCTGATACGCTGAATATGATGGTGTGATTTTCATTAAGGTTCTATAACTTTTAGGGGGTCTTTCCTCCTTTTTTTCGAAAATCAGCCAAATTTTCTCAGGCGCCTAACTTTTGATGGTTAGAATTAAACTTGATAAAACTTATATATTTGAAATCAGCATTAAAATCTGATTCTTTTGATGTATCTATTGGTATCAAAATACCGTTTTCTAGAGTTTCGGTTACCATTGAGCCGGGTCGCTCCTTACTTACAGTTCGTTACCACGAACTGTTTGACAGTTCGTTACCACGAACTGTTTGATTAATTTGTATCGTGCTTTTCACTGCATGTAAAACTAATGTCTTATTGAATTTTAGGAAAGTCGGAGCTCTGGGAGGAGTAGTAAAACGACTCGGTCGACAAGGGATTCCCTTCGAAGTCGGCATCCCTCGGAAAGATCGGGAGAAACTTCATTGTCTGATGGGATTTATGCTGAGATACCCATGGGTAAGTATTAAAAAACTATACGGAATAAGGCACAAAACATTTAGCGAATAAACAAAGTTTAAAAAGTGTTGGACAATCATTTTATTTAAATGCTGAGTCTACTGGTCCTTTAACATTTGGATAACTTAAGAGTTTATGCAATTTTATGGAGTAAATTTTGTCTCTAACATAGGCAATTCCACGTAGATTCAAGCTCTTAGTAGAATTTACGTTTCGTAAATTTATGTCACGTTATAGAGAAGTCAAAATAATAGTAACAAGATGGGATTTTTGTGTGAGCGATTATTAAATTTTGAAAATTAATTCATAAACTTTTTCTAGAAAGCCTTTGACGCTTGATTAGAGCTTGAATCTCCATCCCAGATTGCAATGTTGAATGGCTTGATTGTGATCTTGGACCATGAATACTGTGGTTTTATGTATGTTTTAATGTAATTTGGAAGGATTTTTTAAAGTGTGAAAGGTTTACTTAATGTAACGTAGCTTAACCCCTTAGCATAAAAAAATTGTAAATAGTGTGATAACTACTCAAGAGCTCGCTACCCCACAAATTTAAAAAAATTCTAATTTATAATCTGTTGGGACAATTTTCTAAGAATAGTACGAGAATAAAATTGCTGCAGTCTTGGTCCCTTACTGTAAATTTTCCTGCCCCCCACTCCTCCCTATAGAAACCTGAAATGACCTGCGTGACTTGATAATGTGAAACCAGAATGCAGTAACAGTTAAGAGCCAATTAGCCCCTCCCCCTACCGAAATCATAGATTTTTCCGAATTTATGGCACTTCTTATTCAAAATAACAAATAAAGTAATTTTGTTTTATTTTTATTTGTGTCCCCCGAAAAGAGGTGAAAATGACACACAATGCTTGATTGGCTTGAAGACTAGTGACTGATTGTGTGATTTACCGACAGGCATAAATAATTTCTTAAGCCCCACTGCTTTTCCATTTACGAAAAAATTTAAGAGAGAAAAACAGCTTTAATTTAAATAAAGCAGTGGAAAAAAAAACACAAAAAAATAACAAAACTATAAATAATAAAACAATCTGAATAGTTTGTGGCTCTACGCCCGGGAGCCTTTTTCAACGGAAAAATTAAGGAAAAAGAAGCAAAATTAAAAAAAATAAAACCATCTAAAAAAACAACAACTGACAACTTATCTGTTTTGGACTATAGATATTTTTTTGTCTTGTCAGTGATTAGAGTAATTGCAGATTTGGAAGGGTTTAAAATGTGAGTTATATTTATTTGTTTATTTTGGGGTTGTTTGGTTTTCTTTTCTCTGTTGTGTGTTAGTTGTTATTTTTATATTATTTTGTTAAAAAAAAAATTTCTTTTTCCTTATTTTTTTTTTTCGTTGAAAAAGGCTACCGGCCGTAGAGCCAAAATCTAGGAAGGCAAGTTTGTTGTTTTTTCATTAGTTTATTGATAATACAAAAAAGGCATTTAAAAAAATAAATTATCCCTATGAATTTATGTTTCAGAATCGGGTTGGGGCATATAGGGAAGAATATCCCCCATCCCCATTGACACTCTGACAATTAATAGTACAGTCGACTATATTTATCAGGAAAAACATTTTTTTTTTTTTTCATTGCTCAAATTCCGAGGCCACTTCATGCAATACTTCATTGATCAAAAGCTTTTGGAAAAGTCTCTTTCTCAAGAGAATAGCTTAGGGGAAGGTGTTTAAGGTATATAGACATGACAGTGTTCCCTTGCTTCACCTTCCAAGAAAGCTGGAGAAAATTAGTTTCTTCAGAAATGAAACTGAAACAATGTTTGCTCGTTTTAAAGAAAGAAAAAACGAGAGGGCACAAAGCGAAATATGTAGCCTATTTACTTTAGTGTTTGACGAGGACTTTTACAAATCGAAATGTTTTAGTCATGTAAAAGTGAAATTTGATATTTTTCATTCCATTTCGCTTTTTTTCTTGCTACAATTTGTTGTTATTCTTCTATTTATAATTTATAGGTTTTGCTCTTATAATTTGTTTTTCTGGTTTGGGATTCTTGCTGCTCCATTTGCGCTCTTATTGTTTTTTTTTCTATGACCTGGGATTCAGAAGGCAATTGCAAGATAAATATCACTATGCTTCTAACAATAAAATTTTAAACCACGAAAAACTAGCATTCAGTATAAGGGGTAGTCGAGTTTTAGAAGTGATTTGCGCCAGGTTCGTTCACCTTTGGTGCCAAACTAATTGGTATTGAAATAGACTGATATTAGTGGATTTTATAGATTATTTTGGATATATATTATTGAATCTTTGGAGCATTTTTCCAACTAATTTTTCCTTAAGGTTCTTTACTTAGATAAAGATAAGTTGCTTTTACTTTTGTCCTCTCCTTAATAGGAAATGCCTGCATTTAAAGAGTTTGATATCGCGTTAGCTAACTTCAAAAATTATCCTCATTGGCCAGTAAAGATACTAAAAGTGTCCAAGGATAGCAAAGGAAAGCCATCATATTTGGTATTTTGCTATGGGGACACATGACGAATACAGACTTGTTGAAGCCAACTTGGCAGAATATAATCCAAGCGTTAGCCGAACTTCAACAAAACAGACTGCAGGTGTAAAGGCTGCATTTGAGGAATTGAAAAATTCACCCGATATTTATAAATCCCTTTCCAAGACATTTAATGCATTAACAATTAAGGAATCTAATACAGGAGAATGTGCTTCGTTGATGGATAAAATCACTTCTACGGAAGTTGACCTGGAAGAAACTAAGCGAGAGTTACTGCAAAATATAACTAAGAAGGTTAATGAAAGGTTTTCGGATGCTGATTCTTTCCGCCAGTCATCCCACGACACTATTTGTCAAATATATGACGCGATTACTCTTGATTATCAACCAAAATTTCAAAAAATTGAACAATCGCTGAAAACTCTTCGCAACCAAATTACAAATCAAGAAGAGAAAATCATGAAAATTGAGATGAAACTAGATTCATTTGAACAAGAAGTGCTGCTTGATTCGCTAATTTTGCATGGTGTTAAGCAACAGTCCGGATCTGACCTCCAATCAACAATCCTGCAAGTTTTCATAACCAAAATGAACCTGACTGAAATTAATGTTGCCCAAATTAGGAATATCTACAGATTCAAAATATCCCCTGCTTTAACCGATGCCTCCCTAAACGACAAAGTCCCTCCTGTTTTAGTTAAATTTGTGAATAGTGATATAGCGAAGAAAGTCTTCAAAGCAAAAGCTAGGTTAGCTTCAAGTGGAATTTTCCTATCGGAAGCATTAACAAAGAGGCGACGTGAGATCCTATATGCCGCTAAGGACAGATTTGGTCATAGAAATGTTTGGACTGATCGTGGGCAAATTTTGGCAAGGCCTAACGGTGAAAGTGTCACTAAAAAAATTCATACTCTAGCCGACTGTGTTTAAGATTAAGTTTTTTTTTTTTTTTTTTTTTTTTTTTTTTTTTTTTTTTTTTTTTTTTTTTTTTTAGATATGTTTAGTATCTTGCCATTCATATATTCAGCGTATTTTATTTATCTTTTGCTTATTTTTTTTCTCTGTGCGTATCTGTCTAATGATTTACTTTCGTTCCAATTAACTTCGGTGAGTTTGGTCGCGGAGCGGATCTACCATCCACCGTAAGTAAAATGATTAATTCTTTTAGTGACCAGGGTGATGTTAACTCTTTGGGGGAACGTTTTATTGAGTTACAAAATAATCCTTTAGATATAGAAAGTATAATTAATAATTCAGTTGGAAGTAGAAATAGGAATTATAATGATCCTAAATCAGTTATTGAAAGTAAATATGTTTCGCAATTAAGTGGTTCTGCCTCTTCTAAACAAGATGGTATTTTCTCTGTGGTTCACCTAAACATTCAGGGACTTTGTTCCTCTTTTGATGAGCTGAAACGGATCGTCAGTGGGGGAACTCCGGATGTTATTGGTTTATGTGAAACTTTCCTGGATTCAAAAAAGGATATGCTTTTAGATATCCAAAGATTTAGGATGGAGAGGATGAACCGGAAACAGATGGCGAAAGGTGGCCTTGCCCTGTATATTGCCGATCATCTTGTATATAATTTCCGAAGTGATTTGAGTAGAAATGAGGAAGGAATCTTTGAATCCCTTTTTATTGAGATTAAGTCAGGTTGTAAGGATTTAGTTGTCGGTTTGGTTTACAGATCCCCTAGTGGATCTATTCCTTCGTTTATGAAAATTCTGGAAGAGGTTTTGGACTTAGTCCAAAAGCATCCTTGCGAACTAATCCTTATGGGGGATTTCAACCTTAACCTGCTGGATCAAAATTCTGCTTCGGCTGCAGATTTTTTGTCAATGATGCTTTCTGCGGGAACTCTACCTTCAGTTTGTATACCAACCCGAGTTACTGAGATGCATGCATCACTTATTGATAATATTTTTTCGTCACTAGATGTCTTAGATAATTCGGTGATGGTTAGTGATATTTCTGATCATTTCCCTGCTATTTCACGATATAGGACTGCTAATCGATCGCAGCGTAAAGCTTCGCCATCTAATCTCCCATTTTTCCGTTTTGGTGTCAGTGAGATCAGTCTACTTAAATCTCGTTTGACTGATCAGCCTTGGGATAGTTTGGATTCTGAATCTGATTTTAACCGCTCTTTTGATTTCTTTTATGATTCAGTAAAAGATGGTATCCTAGAAGTTTGCCACCGGAATGCAAAGCCTCATACCTCGAAAAGGAGAGTACTGCTGAATCCGTGGATGACTCCAGGTCTCCATAAAAGCTGGAAAAGGAAAAATTATCTGTGGAAACTATACAAGGCTTCGTCATCTGCTTCTCATTATCAGCGGTTCAAGGCTTATAGGAATATATTTAATTCTCTGTGTCGGAAGGCCAAGTCTCAGTATTATCACAGGAAATTTTTTGAGTGTGGAAAGGATGTTGGGAAGACATGGAAAATTATTAATTCTCTACTTAAACCTACTCCCCCTCCGCCTTCAGTTCCAACAACGCTGATAGTTGACGGTAAAATTGTCCAAGGAGAAGAAAATGTTCAGCTAGAGCTTACGTCTTATTTTGCTAATATAGGAAAAATGACTGCTTCATCTGTGAGCTCTAGAACTCCTCGTTGCGATTTCAGAGCCTATCTTGGACCCCCATGTTTAAAGTCAATGGTCTTGAACCCTGTTTCTGAGTTCGAGGTAGCTCGGATCGTAAATGCACTTAAAGGTTCATCGTCTTCAGGGCCAGACAGAATTCCTACAAGGGTTATCCGTGCCGTTCTTCCTGCTATTCTGTCACCATTGACTAAGCTTGTCAATCTGTTTTTCGTGAATGGAATTTTCCCTGAATCACTCAAGCGAGCTAAGGTTATAGTACTGTATAAAGGTGGGTCCCGGAGTGATCCTGCTAATTATAGGCCAATTTCTCTTCTATCTGTTTTCAGCAAAATTTTTGAGAAGGCTATGCTATCCAGGCTTCTTAGTTTTCTGGATGTCAAAAATTTTTTCCATGATTTCCAGTTTGGATTCCGAGCGAATCACTCTACAGAGCATGCTTGTGCATCTCTCTTGAATTTCATTCATTCGGCAATAGATTTTGGTCTTATCTCGGCAGCTTTATTTTTGGATGTTCGTAAAGCTTTTGATTCTTTGACTCATCAGATTCTTCTTTGGAAATTATCGCATATTGGTATAAGATCAAATGTTTTCTCTTGGTTTGAATCATATCTTTCTGGTAGACTTATTTCAATTGATCCGCTTTTCCAGAGCCCTTCTGAAGTAGAATATGGTGTCCCCCAGGGATCTGTTCTTGGCCCCGTTTTATTTCTGATTTATGTCAATGATCTTATTTCAGCAGTCAAGAACACCAGTCCTCTAGTATGCTGCAATCTTTGTCATCCGGATGTTCTTTGTTTCCCTATGCTACTTCTAATGAAGATTGCCTCGTTGCTTTTGCTGACGACAGCACTTTTGGGACTTTAGGGAGGACGGAATGTGATGTCAGATCTAATCTGGTGGCAATATTTGAGAGAGTAGTTTCATGGTTTGAGGCGAATTGCTTGGCCTTGAATGTTACCAAGTCACATTTTCTTATTTTTTCTCGAATTGGTGTAGCTTTCCCTCAACTGACACAGCTTCAGGTGTCACAAGGCTCCTTGTTTAGACCAAAGAATCGGTTGGTCCGGTTTCTTGGTATCCTGCTTGATGAGAACCTTTCGTTTAGACACCATATAGCTATGATTAGGGTTAAGGTCTCACGGAGTTTGGGTGTCATTCGAAAACTCAAACACACCTTTCCTGGATCTATTCTGAAGCTTCTTTTTTTCTGCCTTGTCCAGTCATATGTCTCTTATTGCCCCATAGTATGGATGTCTACTTTTCCTTCTACACTGCGGTCGCTTTCTGTCATGTATGATAAAACACGGCGTCTGGTTATGGACACCAACTGTTCTTCACCAAGACCGCTTCTAAATCTACAGTCTATCTACATTCTTTCTTGTGCTTCTTTTGTTTTTCATCAGCTTCATGGCAATCTTCCAAAATCTCTTCAAAAAACTCCTCAGTTTATTTCTGATTCAGCTCCATATAACCTTCGTTCGTCACATAATATCTGCATTCCTCCTACTCCCACTGTGCGGTCAGATTTCAATCCCCTCATCGCTTGTCATCAGGTTTGGAACTCCCTGCCTTCTTCAGTACAGAAATGTCACTCGTTTGGCACTTTCAAGAGGATTCTTAAGGACCATTTAGTTAAGAATCAAACTGAATAATTTTTTTTTTTTTTTTTTTTTCTTTTTTTTTTTTTTGTGGAGTTGATGTCCCCTGAATGTTTAGTTTTGTTTTATGGTGGTCTTCTCTGCGCTATGACTCCCAGACCTCAGGTATGACTATCAATATTTATTGCTGCAACTTGTATAGTTCACTAAGGAGTAGCATTCATGAAGACGGGTTAAATTTTATTGCTTTCGCACCATTTTATTACAGTCCAATAATTATAAGCCTTATGACTGAATTAACCCATAAACCTCAATTTTGCTACCTAGCCTCAGAAATAAGCAGAGTTGATTGAATTGGAATTTATATAGTTTTAAATACAAGCTAAAAGGGCTGTACATGGATTAAGTTTTGATTTTTTAATATTTTGGATAAGAGTTATGAATAATATCGTAACAGCTATTATGATGTTGGTTTTACCTGGACAATACACATAATTCTGTTTCAACGATAGGGATTCGCTTATAGTAATAATAATATAATTTTTTTTTTTTTTTTTTTTTTTTTTTTTTTTTTTTTTTTTTTTTTTTTGAGTCTATTTAATATAATTAATAAATTTAGTTTATTTATTTTAATTTTTTCTATAGTTTCCAGTTTATCTATATTTTCTTTTCTTCTCCTTCATATGTGAGTAAGTGATCATTTTAAATTTTCTTTTGTTTTTTATCTCTGAGTATGTAATTCATATGTCGTTCCTCTTTGTACAGGCCAATGAGCCTTTGAGGGATTAATAACATGTAATATTATATGTGTATTTAATGAAGAATAAAACTTATCTATCTATCAGGTGGTGCGTTCCAAGTGTGGTGAAAGTAATTCAAGCATGGCAGAACTCTGCCAAACGTTGCAGGGATTGTGTCGTGCGTTGCGTAACTCTGTGGAACCCATAGCCCGCTGAGGTGTATATCAGCTTTATTGTACCCCCCGCTTTATTACCTAATGTACTGTTACGTCAAAGAGATTATCCTTTTTGTGTTTGGAAATTACGCTGGTTAGATAAGTTATTTAAAACTATCGTTGGCTTAGTTTTTTTTTTCTCAGCGTGTAAATAGCATCACTAGCATCGGGGACTTTTATGATGGGAAGGGAGGGAGCTTGTGCTGCCCCGAAATCCCAGACTTTCCTTTGTTTCTGGGCCATTCTTATTAAAGTTATCAAATGAAATTAATCTTATTTTTTGTTACTGGCGTCCCCCAGAAGAGTCATACATACGTGTCTGACTAACACGTATTAAAGTAGGTAGTCCTTGTGCTTTTTATTTAGAAGTCTGCACCTAGGCGATAGTAGATTTAGTAGTCCTTGTGCTTTTTATTTAGAAGTCTGCATCTTATAACTATAAGCGATAGTAGATTTAGTAGTCCTATTGCTTTTTATTTAGAAGTCTGCACCTTATAACTATAGGTGAAAGTGATACACCACACTTTGCTTGGCTTGAAGAATAGTGGCTGATGGTGTGATTTACTGTATCTCCGCTCCCAAAATGACTTGCATTTTCTGCTAAAAATTATGTAGAGGCATATCTTTATGTTTGTGTATCTACGCTAGTTGACTATTTACTAATGGAGTCTTCACATTAGCCTACACCGTAGAAACTTTCACACTTGCATAAATTGCAGTACCAATGACATGAAAATAAATCAAGGTCTATTTAATCTTGAAATCTTAGGTCTATTTATACCCAAAAACCCCGATTTTCTAATACCTCTCTTTTGGTAGTTCAAAATTATGAAGATTTTCGGGCAGTGCCAAATTTTCGTGTTGCCATGATGAACCGTGAAAATTAAAAAACAAAGGCAATTAATTGAATTTGATAACGCTTTTCATTCGTAAAAATTCAGATATAAACAATATTGATTCCCAAGGACAACTACACCTCCTAAGGAAAGTTGTACCTTTTTAAACTGTACCCTATGGTTTTAGCTTTTTTTGCTGATATTTAACCCACGATTCTTTTTTGTTTTTAATTTGGCACCCCCTACCACTAAAACTATATAACAAGTTCTTTTTCATTAAAAATACAATTCTCAATTTTCCCTCATTTATTAAGAGATATTTGTTTGTGCAAGTTATCATCAATGTGCAAATAAAACTAAATTATGATGAAAATATAATAGTTTAGAAGCAAATTTGGGCTATATATTTGCAAATTAGGGAGGGGGGTTGTTGGTGAAGCATAGCATATATTAAATACGTAACCTAACCTAGGTACTTTTTTTTGGCCCCTTCAACCCCAAAAAACTAAAGTTTAAATATTGTAAACGGATTGAGAAACCACTGATTGCAATGCTCTGCATAGGAATTCTGCGTCGAAAAAACCTGCTTGACTAGTTTCTTTTATTACGTTCGCTATACAATATCGGAGCATGTTGCCGGCTAATAGAACAGTACCGGTAGCTGTATCTTTTTTTTAGTTCTGTCTGCCTTGTGCCTCCCATATGAGGTATGAAATGAAGCCCATAATTTTGACTATTATAAAGGATAATAAAAAAAATCTTAGAATACATTCTTACAAAATAAGGAATATATTCTTTCCTTATAAGCGAACATACTTTTGTTGGTTATTGTTCTAGTATGTATAACATACTTAGCGTTCTTACATACTTAGAATGTATTATTTTTCTTCTCTTTCGTTCTTTTTTTTGTTCGCATACCTATGCTAAGGAGGGCTGCTATATTAGACACTGATGTTATGTTTTTAAAAAGTAAAATATTTTTATGGGGCATTAAGTTTTTTTTGGCATAATAATTTTTTGTATTTAGTAGTTTTCAGGGGGGGGGGGCTTACGGATCGTCTGATCCCACCCTTCTGATGAAGAGTAGGATCTTTGAAGTACATGGCAAAAAGAAAAGAAATGATGAGACTAGGTTTGGTATTATCACTAGGAGACCTTTACAATTCCTGAAAGCAACAAAAGATTATTGTTTGTTTATGCACACAGCCTAAAGCAAAACTACTCGTAAAGCAAAGATTAGTACAGGCTATTTAGCAATATAGGAAGTTTAAAAATGTGTATTTATGACCTATTATTTAAAAATAAGGTACTTGTGCATTATATCTAAACCATCGCTATAGACTGTACAAGGAAAACCAGACAAACGGGTATTTGCTAGATAAATGGATTGCAAAGCGTGATTTCTTATCGCGTTTACAATATTTAAACTGTTGTTTGTTGTGGTTTACGGGGGCGGGGGGTACCTAGGTTAGGTTACGTATTTAATATATGTTATGCTTTATCCACCACCACCCCCCCACCCCTAACGTGTAAATATATAGCCCAAATTCGTTTCTAAACTATTATATTTTCATCCCATTTTATTTCATTAGCATTAACCAAACTTGACTTCGTGTATAGCAGTGGGTTAGATATAATGCGCAAGTACCAAAAATAAATTAATTACTTACATAAAGCCTACCCAAAATCAAATAACAAAATATGTTTACGTGGGGGTACTTGCGTCTTATACCAAGCACACCCAAGAAATGAAGTTAGGTTAATCCCAATGAAACAATTCTACTTCATATTATGCAGAATAATTGAAGCTAACACGTTTTGCATGCAGACCCGCTATACTTTACCTCCAGCCCCCCTCCCTAATGTGCAAAAACATAGCCCAAATTGTATATTTTCCTACTATTCACGCAATGTTCTTGTTTACCTTGTACCTGTAAATTGAATCAACTGTGACGAAACAAAAACTGGAAAAACAAGTTACGGGTGGCAGAAATGCATTGAAAATATATAATTTGGGCTATATATTTGTACATTAGGGGGGGGGGGCTGAGGTAAAGTATAGCAGGTCTGCATGCAAAATGTGTTAGCTACAATTATTCTGCATACTATGAAGCAAGAAATATTTTCATTAGGATTAACCTAACTTTACTTCTTGACTGTGTTTGAAATAATACGCTGTGTTTGAAATAAATAATAATAATAATTTGATCATAAAATTTATTCTATACTTCTTAATAAACTTTCAGGTTTAAAACAACAGCTTTTTTTTTACACACATTTTATTTTCGACGACATTCAATTCTCTAGACAAGAACGTGATTTTTCTTCAAGAATATCATTTCATGATTCAGCACTTGATGGAAAGAAATACATTAGTGTCATTGAAAACTGTCAAGATTTCTGTAATGGATTTCTTGGAATAAAACTCTCTTAAAACGCAGGGATATTTTTTTATGTCAGAGAATTTTAGAGTTGTTTAATTAATGTAGGAATTGTTCTTCTATGTTTATTTTTAGGGAATCTGAAAATGGGTGAAAACATGAAGTTTTGCTGGCTCAAGAAATGTGTCAAAACTTCCTAGATTTGCTCAATGGGGCCCACAGGAAGGAGTGGGATACACTACCCCCCCCCCTACTTGAAAACAAAAGAAAATGGACAAAAGAGCAATAGCTTCTAATATTTGTGGGAAATGCACTTTTCGGAGGAATAACTTCTCCAAAGCTTGGTTTTCCCCAAGAAAACTTTTAAGTGCTCTCACTTCCTCCGGAAGAATGTTGTGAACAAACATGGCTCAAACACCAACACAAAAGAGCTTAATTTCATTCTCCACATGAGTGGTTTCTTCTTTTTTTAAAGAAAGCAGGGATCCCAAAAAGTTCATTTGTTTAATTTAAAGCAGGGACGGCATCCTATCAAGGTGGTATCCAGAGGGGGGGGGGGTATTGAGCTATCATATTTAAATGATAATACCTCTATTTTTTTTCAAGCAGGGGTGCCAATAAGTTAATTATTTTTTTTTTATTTAAAGCAGAGACGGTATCCTATCAAGATGGTATCCAGAAGGGGGGCATAGGGAGTTATTATATTTAAGTGATAGTACCTTGATTTTTTTTTTTATTGAAAGCAGGGATGCCAAAAAGTTGAAAAGTTGACAAAATTAACAAGATTTTCGTGAGTTATACTTGATACAGCACTTGCATGGTTTTATCGTCCAAAGGGAAAGGGACATATGCGTCCAATCCGGTTTTTTTCCTATTGATGAAACGGGTTTACTTTGAAAACATTCATTCATATGTACAAGGAGGAGTCTTTGACAGTCTTATGACCTCAGGATACTAGATGTTGCAACGTTCTTACGTATCTACAGTGGTTTAGAAAATTCGATCACCCCACAAATGATTACCAAAAATATGCACAAATGTAACATTTGGAATATTATAACACTTTTTTCAAAGCTTTGAAGAAAAGCAAAAAAGTCTAAATACCCCTAACTACGCTTGAAAGCTATTTTAAAAAGAAACTCTTTGGAGATTTCCATGGAAATGACCATAGCAGAAGCTTTGAGCCTGGGTGGGGATCAAAGAGGAGTCTAAGTATTTCGACCACAGGTGACTTATTGTTGCGACTTTCTTAAATTTGGTAATTCTTGTGATCATTTGGAAATCAAAGCTTAAACTCAATAACTGATACTAAGTGTCCTAACATTTTGCTTGGATTAAAAGTGACGAACTAGGATGAACATTTCAACATCTTCCTGGAGCTACTTCAGTCTGCATATTATTTCATTTAATTACACTTAAAACGGATGAGCTTTTCATTTTTTACCTAAGAAAATAGCTGGCACTTCATTTTTCTTCATAGCCAATAAACTATTAAGTGTTTTTTGTGTCATTCTAATTGAAGTGTTCTCATGTGAAGTGTTCATCATGTATTTTTCAATTTGATAAATTTACTCCTTTTTGATACAGTTTATAATTTTACTGATATTAGTTATGTATCAGTTTATAATTTGGAATGAATCCTCAAAAGAAAAAATGAATGATATCCAAAAGAGCAGCCAAAGCGATAAAAAAACAGCAGTTCAGCCTTAGCCTACATGACATATATTCTATAAATAAGCCAAAAAAAACTTTAAAATGCATTTCTTTTTTAATTGTAATTAAAAACCAGTTTTTAATACAAGAAGGCTTCTTAGGAATCCGAAAGAGCAAAAAAAAAACAATCAATATCAAAGTCGCCCATTCCAAATGTTTTAAATGTGACAAAACAGATATAGGCAAAGGGCATTATGAAAAAATTAAGCTTCTAAGTCTTGGGTATTTTGCGATTTCTCATAGGCTACTGGCCTTATTTGGCTTTTGTGTGTGCTCCCTTTTAATTCTATTCTTTGGATGTTATGGAATGCCATGGCAAATCTATCACTCAGTTTTCCAATAATTTGAGGTATATCTGAATAATTTCGACAATTTTGTTGTTGTCTTTGTACCCCTTTACTCATACCCTCATTTTTTTTTTTTAATTTAATTTTGTAATTGAAGTGTTCTCATGTGAAGTGTTCATCATATATTTTTCAATTTGATAAATTTACTCCTTTTTGATACAGTTTATAATTTGACTGATATTAGGTATTTATCAGTTTATAATTTGGAATGAATCCTCAAAAGAAAAAATGAATGATATCCAAAAGAGCAGCCAAAAGCAATAAAAAAGCAGCAGTTCAGCCTTAGCCTGCATGACATATATTCTATAAAGAAGCCAAAAAAAACTTTAAAATGCATTTTTTTTTTTTTTTTTATTGTAATGAAAAACCAGTTTTTAATACAAGAAGGCTTCTTAGGAATCCGAAAGAGCAAAAAAAAACAATCAATATCAAAGTCGCCCATTCCAAATGTTTTAAATGTGACAAAACAGATATAGGCAAAGGGTATTATGAAAAATTAAGCTTCTAAGTTCAAAGTTATATTCAAAGTTTTTACCCAGATAACTGACGAATTTTGTGATACGGTATTTGAAGTTTTATATGCAGTAATGCTCGATGAAAAAAACTACTAATTTTGATAATTATTTATGTTAAGAATACATAGCTAATAGATACTTCAACTACTCGTATTATGCAAGGGTTCTGAAACGCCACAGCCATTTCGTTTCTACCAGATTTCTACTTCTCTTGATGAATAACGAAGACCAGTTTCCAGCCAGCGACTTGTGAATTTTTGAACTCATGAATAGGCTCGAATCTGTTGTAAATTGAAGCTGTGATTTGAGAAAGACTGATGAAAACACTAATGTTTGCGGTCAACATTGATCGCGCCGGCGGCGCGCCGCCGACATCTTACCGGCGGCGCGGCGTGCTGTTTTTTGCCCCGCCACCGCCGGTCTTCCCTCATCGGCGCGGCGCCGGGTCTACACTATACTCGCCGGCCATTTTTTTTTTGTTTTTTTTTGTGTTTTTTTTTATCTAATACTAGCCTACACTATTCTAAATTGGTCTTCTGAGTTGGTTGTTTCTTACAAAGTTGTTTCTTACTTGTGTTGATTGGTCTTATAATATCATACCTGACAATAGAATAAGGGTCAGCGCATACGCAGGGAGGGTGAATAGAGTCAGTCCTAAAATTATATTTGAGGGGCTTGACCCGCAAAACACCTTACTTTTTATTTCTTAAAAAAGTTTCCGTAGACAAAACTACTCATGGTAGGCATACTTACGGGTTATAGCGACCACACCCAAGAAGTGAAGTTAGGTTAATCCGGGTTAATCCTAATGAAATATACAAAATATGATAAAAAATATTAGTAATTTAGGAACAAAATTATGGAAACTACAGCATAGAATTATGGTAATCGGGCCGCCCAAAACGCGTTATAATAAATACCAAACTTAACCAATTCTATATATGAAATATTTAACTAAAATATAGCTGTATTGTAGTTTCTCTTACTGAGACTAAGCTAATTATCTCCGAATGCAGAGAGAGAAACCGTTTTTACTCAGATCAAGAACAACAGTGTCGTCGCTATAACATATAAGTACCCTACTCATTTTTACAGTAAACTTGCTGTAAAAAAAAGGTTATGGTATAGTAATATCATAAACAAGTTTGGAATGTTACGTGACCGAATTAAAAATGAAAAACCTTGGTTCCTCCCAAATTTGGCGCATATTAATTTTGAGCATGAGTTTTACTGCTTTTTAATTTGTTAGTGTCTTAAAAATAATCAAATAATCAAAATAATCAGTGTCTTAAAAATAATCATCTAAAGAGACGAGTTGTCATCACAACTCTTCAAAACGAACGTGCCTTTCTTTTCGTTCAAGCATTCCATGTCGCATTTCTAGAGTGTCTGCATTCATTTTGGAAATATATATTAGTATCGTTAAAGTGTCAAAAATTTATGTTAGAAATTTCTTGGGGAGAACAGGATCACGTCTTTCCAAATATTCCCCCTAGATAAACTAAAGAAAAGATATGGGGTGGCTGATTATGAGCCTTGTTTTTTGCTTGAGTCCCTCTGATTGTCTTTATTAATCGATATCAGCCATTCTTTTGAAAGAAGCTGCGGGTTATTGGTTTTCCTCCATTGTTAGATGAACAATAAGGAACAAAAATCTGATATCCGAAGAGTTGCTCACTTTCATAAATCGTCTATGTCAGGTGGCGTGCGCCACGCATCGTGGTAGTGGACTAGAACTATTGACGCTCTAACGTATGCACCAGATAGTCCTTGACATTATCTGGATCTTATAGAAAGTTCACAATAAAAATTATAGTTAGTGTGTCATTTGTTATTGCAAAACATAATTGGTTTTGAAACTTTTCTCGGTACTTTACAAGATAGCAGTAGTCGCGCGTCGAGAAAAGCAAAACTGAGATAGCCATTACCCGGTACTTATACGAGACGCTGTATAAAGATAGGCATTACAAATGGTTTCTCACTCCCGGAACTATATTTAACTTCAGTTTTTTGGGGTTTAGAGGGACTAAAAGGTACCTAAGTTGGGTTGATTAGGTTAGCTTATGTATTTAATGTATGCTATGCTTTACGCCTCCCCCCTAATGTACAATATATAGCCCAAACTTGTTTCTGAACTATTGTATTTTCATCCTATTTCGTTTTATTTCATTAAGCATTGACGAAACTTCACATCTCGCGTGACTACTGGTATCTTGAAAAGTACCCTTATTTCTACCAAAATGAGAGAATACTGCATCCTTACTGATTTGTCAGCCCTTGGTTATCAAAATGTCAGGTCACCCAGGAAGTTATGCATGGACGTGATTAATATAGTTTAAAGGGTTCCTTTGAAGTAGCTAAACAGGGAGTTCCCAAAGTGTGTTCCGCCCCTTTGATTCTGTTTAAAAAAGTGTTGGGGTTCTTTGACCTGGCTAAAAAATTTCGGTACTTGTGTCAAGTTTGGTTAATGCTAAAGTAATGAAATAAAATAGGATGAAAATGCAATAGTTTAGAAACAAATTTGGGCTATACATTTAAACATTAGGGGGAGGGGGTAAAGCATAGCATATATTAAATACGTAACCTAACCTAGGTACCTTTTCCCCCCTAAACCCCCCAAAACAACAGTTTAAATATTATAAACGCAATAAGAAATCATGGTTTGCAATCCATTTATCCATTGCAAATACCTGTTTGACTGGTTTCCTGTAGTATTTCCTTGTACAGTCTATAGCGCTGTGTAGGATATAATGCACAAGTACCAAAATTTCTTACAGTAAATTTCGATTAATAAATATGTTTTTGTTCGAGTAAAGGAATATGGATTGATCACACAAAAAGAGACCCAAAGAGAGACGTGTACACAGGGAGGGGGTGAAAAGACCGACAGAATTTTTTTGGTTGCAGGGGCAAGTTTGTAAGAAATCTTTTCAGTTTCGGATAATGGTAGTTGGACAGAAAACTGTCTTATTCTTTCCTGTGCACACTGAAATCAACCTACGGAAAGTAAAACTAGCGTAACACCTAACCGACGCAAAACTCAGTGCACGGTTAATTCAAACCAATAGATTTCATCCAGCAAGAATTCGAGTCACACTCAGTTCGATCCTTGTATTGCATGCAGGGAAAGGCACCTTTAGGCCTGACTAGTCCTCAAAGTCATAAGACTTGTGATTTCACCTTTTTTTTTTTTTTTTTTTTAAATATACCCTCGCCTATAAAACATTGCGCATAAAAGTCTGGTGTTGTTGGGGGGGAGCAAAAAAAACTTTAAAACGCATCAAAATTTGTTTAAATGCATTTTTGTTACGTTTTTACCAGTTGGAAAAAATGGGGGGGAGGGGGGGGGGGGTCAAAACCCTTAAGCCCCTGAATACGGCCTTGACTGAGTATGATAATTGTTGATGTCAACAACAGGAAAAAGACTACGTCAATGATGACAATATCGTTGATGTTATGGTGATGATAATGTCACATGGCAAGAACGGCGATGACAATACCTTCTGAAAGCGCAAATAGCACTCATTGTAGTGAAAATTATGATGCTGATATTGACGGCAAAAAGAAGGTGGTTCTTGATAGAACTGGAGGTCATACGGTTAAATGCCCCATCAGTACCTTCCTTGCGGAATAATTAAACTGCACGACTTGGAATTGGCTTTTGTGAAGGGAAGGGGTGGAAGAACGCCCTCGCTAAGATCGACCTCATTACCCCTCTAATAATTTAAAATATGGTTTAATAATTCATTTTTTCTATCGTCAAGTTTTCAAATTCTTGGAAACGCACAGGCCCGAGCTAATAGTTCAACGAATGTTCAACGCAAGCACAAAATACACAATCAAGGTCGAATGTTTTTAGGTTCTTCATGAGTGTTGAGGTTGGTGGTCGGCGTTTACCCCCCTCCCTCCCGGCGATTACCCCACGGAAAATATTCCCTCGCTGAAAATACCCCCGGAAAATACCCGCCCCCCTCCGTGGAAAATAAGGCTTTCCAAATTTGAGAATTTTACTTGAGTTTTATTTTTTTAATGTCCGTAGGGGGAAGGAGTTTTGGTACTTGTGTATTATGGGCCACTCACTCAAGTTTACACTATGTAAAACTCGAGAACAAACCGGTTTCTTCGTTAGTTTTTTTCAGCTTAGCGCGAGACAAGACAAAGACAAGTGACAGAATATATGGGAAATATGTAATTTGGGTTATATCTTTGCACATAAGGGAAAGTATTTTGACATTTTGAAGTAAAAAAACAATTCTTTCAAGGTATATGGCCACTACAAAATTACAGAAGAATAGCAAGGCATTTGGAAATTTTCTTAACTAAAAAAAATAGTAATAAAGTAACCAAGTAACCGTAATAAAATAACCGTTTTTTCGAAGCATTAAGTAGGCTACTATTATTAGGTTAATGTAGTGTTTCATTTAAGGGTTTTATGATGATCGCTCATCAAAATTTATGTTACTTGTGCCTTTCATTTATGTTATTCTACTGTGATCATGGCCGTATATTTGGCTTCAAGCTACACTTATGTATCTATCTATCTAATATGCAGAATAATTGTATCAAACACATTTTTCATGCAGACCCGTTATACTTTATCCCCCCCCCTAATCTGCAAATCTATAGCCCAAATTTATTTCTAAAGTAACGAAGAAACTAACGAAAAAATTGGCTTGTTCTCGAATTTTACACAGCGTAAACTTGAGTGAGTGACGCATAATACACAAGTACCAAAATTTCTTCCCCCTACGGAAATAAAAAAATATAAAACTCCAATAAAATTCTCAAATTTGGAAAGCCTTATTTTCCACGGGGGGGGGGGGGTATTTACCGGAAGGTATTTTACCGGAGGGGGAGGTGTAAACGCCTAGAACCGTTGAGGTTCTACAAGAAGTCGTGTGTTGAATAGACTGGTTTTACATTGTCAAAACTTATTGGCGATTGAGTTTTGTCAGTTGTTTTGAATTATTCTATGCTGTTCGAATCTTACCAGGTTAGGTTTTTACTGGTGAAATTTTTGTGTGGAGTGAATTTCCACGAGTTGAGTTTCGGTGGGTGAGTCTTCCAGGTTGGATTTGGTATGAGTTGTTTTGTGTTGGCCTTTAGATTGGTGTGAACAGAGTTTTGTATTGGTCTTTTGATCGGGGGCGTACTTTGGCTTTCCCCTGTCTCCTGGGGGTGTGGAAGAACAGGAGCCTCATATTTCCATAACCTCTGACTTTCTACAGCAATTTAAGTAAATCCCTCCCCCGTATATCTGTATATTCAACTTACTCCGGTCATAAGTACTAGTGCTAATCTGAAACTATTTACCTGTCCCAGATTAAGATTCGTTCATCCCAACTGTTTGAAAATTGTTGGTCGACTCTCACTAAAGATAAACATTGTAATTCAAGATCTCTGCCAAACAATTTAATGTTTAAAAACAAACTTTGGCTAAGCTTCGACTTGATATGACAACGTTTGAAAATAATATACTCTGGTCAAAATGTCAACTCAGTTCATTATAACTACCATCTGCTTGGATTATACACAAACACTTGACAGTAGACTTGCTAACCCAACGACAGATTTTTCGTCACATCTGCTCTGTTGAATTAAGTTTAAGTATACCCCATTGTCAACTCTTATACCCGCTTAAATGCTCGATTACACATGTCAAGTTGAAAGATGTTTTAAATTGGTTGTCAGTCTGTCTATTGTTAAAGTGTAAGATCTTCGCGTGACCTCTTTCCAACTGTCGGTTGAATTCGAAATGCCTCATTGTAGCTAGAAGCCTAGAACGGTATGTGGTCATGCTTCGCCATGATCTGATATCGCTTTAATATCTCTATATCATTCTTTGGCTGCATTCTTGCTAAATTGGATAAACAAAATGTTATTGAATCTGTTTATTTTGTGCGTCATTTTATAAATTACAGTATATGCTGCCTAGATACATATATATCAGACATAGGTACTTGTTAATTAAACGAAACACACCTAAGTGAAGTTAGGTTAATCTTAATGAAATATAATCTTTAGTTTATGTTATAATATAGTTTGGGCTGTATATTTGCGCATTAGGGGGATGGAGTAAAGTATTTGGACAGTGCCCCTATTCTAACCTAACCCCCACCCCCTAATGTGCAAATATATAGCCCAAATTATACAAGTCCAATGCATTCTGTCACGCGTCATTCGTCTTAGTGACTGTGAAACCGGTTTCTTTAGATCTATCCTAAGCGTATTTCTTGAGCGTGTTTCGTTTAATTAACAAGAACCCAGACACGTATGTACCTAAGAATTTGTTTTGAGGTTATGGGTCAAAATTAACATCAACAAAAATATTGTTGAATCATTTTGAATATGGGGGGGGGGGTAACAAAAGTCACGATATTTTGGTGTGTGGGCTAGGCACCAAAGCCCCCTCCTTCTCCGTGCGCGCCTGTTGATTGATAGCTTGGATCATTGCTGTCGCAGATAAGTACTTATACCTTTTCACCGTTATTAAAGAAAGACATCTTCTATTTCATTTTTAAGGTTTTTCTTTTTGGTGGACTTTCATTTATACTTTTTCTAATTTCTGCACTGTATGGTTGAGTGGAGATTTCGGCCGAAATATTTGCCATTTTCTCTCTTTTTCAGGGGCTGTGATCACCTCGTTTTTCTTCATTTTATTACATTTTCACGTTTCCATTATTGTTCTTAAGACAAATAAATTCCCCATGCCCCGGTAGAAATGTGTTTGGCATATTAGGGTTTTTGCCGTCGTCAAAGTGATAGCTAACTATATTACCTTGAAGTTTCTGTTTAGAAGGCAGGAACAGAATTGTTAATTATCAAAAATTGCTTGCTATCAATTTGCCGAAACGTTATAATTGGGCGGGAAATTTAAAAACCATAGGCTTGGAAATATACTTGAAAATTCATCCTGTGGTGGCGCATCTGGTTTGACCTCAGCTTGGTATTACCGGACCCAGAGATCAAACCTGCCTGTAGCAAAACACTGTAGGGCCGACACAAGGACCTTAGCAGTCAAGAAGCGACGTTAATCTTTTACAATTCGGCTTGAAAATTCCAGGGATTTTTTGGGGGGCAAGGACTTTAAGGCAGAAAAGAAATATGTAATATGAATATACTAAGTGTTAGAGATATTAGCAGTGATAGACTCTCGAACTATGTTCTAAGCTAAGCATAAACTAGTAATCATACTTTGTTGTGTTATCTACTTTTTAAATATTGCGCTTGAAATTCTCCAACAATTTCCTCTTGCAATAAATCGGTTTGTTGGAAAGAAACTGATGTTTCAATAACCGATAGAGACATTCTCTACCAACGTTAGTTAACAGCTTTTGTTGGGACGACAGAAACATAATTTTTGGGAAAACCACTAGCTAATAGTTTTTGTCTGGATGACAGAAGAAAGTATTTAGTAGGAAACTAGACAATATTTATTTGACAGAATCAAAGGTCCCCTGCCAAGGACAAGGGAAGTAGTCCAATAGACTGGGAAGCTTTAGATCAGTGATTATCAAACTGTGGTACGCGTACCCCTCGAGGGTATGCAACTTTTTTAGGGGATACGCGATCGGCCGACAAATAAATAAAACAACCCTTTAACTCTAGGACTGGCAATTATATTTATAGCCTACTTTAGCTATGGTTTACTTATTACCGGTAACTGAGAAGGGGTACCTTAAATGTTTTGGGGGTAAAAAAGGGGTACAGTTTCTAAATAAGTTTGAGAACCATCACTGCTTTAGATAATTTAATGTTTGGTGGATCTGATGTTTTTAATAAGTATGCTTTAAGGGAAGTTTATCAATATTTCTAAGATATTTTTGGGGTTGCAAGAGAAGGGAGTGGTCCTCGTAAGATCTCACAGAATAATTCCCTATATGCCATGTTTGTAGGTACGGTATTAAGGGTATTGATTTTACAATTTTTGTTTCTGATTAACCGAGTTTTTCTGCTGTGACTTGGAGAACTGACCTTGCGCAACTACATTAATGCTTCTTTTTGGCATGCAGTCTTCTATGGAAACTTTTCTGCTGAATTGAAAAAAAAAAGGAATTCAATTTAGGTTTCAGTTTAAATCCATCGAATAGTGAGCCAAAGACCTTCTAAAGAGTCACTTGGACATAATTAAAATATTTGCTGGAACATATTTTTGAAATAACTAAACTTTTTTTTCGATATTTTAAATATTTCAAAAATAAAATATACTTAGTATCAGGGACGTACGCAGGGGGGCAAAGCCCCCCCCCCGAAATCTCACGATTGTTTTTATTTTCCCATAATTTTCTGATTTTGCTCACGGAATAAAGGGTTTGAAAGATTTGGACCCCCCCCCCCCCGCGAAACGCATTACTGCGTACGTGCCTGCTTAGTATGCTCACACTACACGTTCGGGTGTCTTCATGCAATCAACCAACCTGTAATTCATCAATGAAAACCCGCAGAACGATATTGAATAATTTTTCGAACTGACCATTTCTTTTTTTGGTATTTTATTGCTGGTTTTGTCTTAACTTGTCTATCAGTCCCCCAAGAGATCTGACAGTATAAAACCTTAGCCAAATATTACCCACTGTTATGCTTCTTGTTTCTTTGTTGTTGTTTTTATCAAAGTTTCCTAAAAGACACTATTCAATTATTAGCTTTAAAGGCCCAACCGTATAAAAACGTTTCAACTTAATTGCAGAAGAATCCGCTCTCTCATGACCGTCTATTGTACTAACTTCTATAGTTAAGGCTCTCAATTTTCCCAAACCTCAGCATAAACCAGAGCCTCACAGTCACTTTCTTTCTTTTTAATTCTAATATGTAGGTTTGCTAAAAAAAAAAAAAAAAAAAAAAAAAAAAAAAAAAAAAAAAAAAAAAAAAAAAAAATCAGTACTTGCGAGGTTCCTTAACTGCGAGGCTACGAGGCACCATGTTGGGAATTTCCTTAGAATTGAAGACTGCTGATTAACATACCGCATCAAGATGTTTCGACTGGGGTTTTGCAGGAATACCCCAGAGGTTCAGTTTCATGTATTGGTTCAGTTCCAGGCTGGTGCTCTAGCAAAAAGAAGAAAAGAATAGTCAATCGTGCCCCAAATACAAAAGTATAATAGAGCATATGATAAAACAAGAAAAAAAAATTAACATTTAGTAGCTTATGTTCTGACATCAAAGAGAAAGAGAGACATTATTTTGCTGAGCTTCTGCGTTTAAAAATTGTGCTTTGGTTTGATTTTTATTGTGTTTCTTTTAAGACAACCACAGTATTCCTTAGCTCTTGAGAGAAAAGTAGCCTGCCTTTTAAAAACTGGGTTGACTAGCGCTTTAGGTCCAAGTAATGCTGATTAACAAATCTAGGTGGTTCATAAATGTATTTTATGGAGAGACATAATATCTCCGTAGGTGTATAAGACATAATGAATGCAGACTGTTCCGTCTGTATTTATTATGGCTTATACTACTCTCCGTCTTTTTCGAAAATCTGATTGGATGTTGTGTTAAAAATATTAAGCCAGTAAAAATGGATGAGTAAACTAAGGCTTGTTTTAGATACAACGAAACTAAACTATTATTTTCGAAGTCAATCGTAAACGCCTCCGTTTTAAAAATGTATTTAGAAAACTTGTCGAATATTAAAATCTAATTGTGAAAATTTGACAACTAAGATATAAATGTAATAGTAAAATAGACAAAAATAAGTTTGATATAGAAATAGGTGCATCCCTTTATCGATAGTAGTGCAAGCGTGAACGTGAATGATAGCTTACCCTTATGTGATTAGCGCACCAACAGAGATAAACAGGCATAAACCACCATAATATATACAGAACGATTGCTGTGGAAATATTTCAGTTAGAAAAGACCTCTAAAGCACTTTCACGGAATTTTTTTGCAAGTAGAATATCTGCAAGTTTCTCTTTGCTAACATCATAACAAGAGGCAGCAAGTTTTTACCATATTAAGCCTCTGGAATTAGCTTGCTTAATTATCCACTAGAGTCAGGTTCAAAGGCAATTAAATACTTAAAAAGCATTTCAACAAGTGTCCAATTTCCAGCAGTTTTAACTTTTGATTGCTATCTTGTGTTGTTGATTGCAAAAAATTTAAGTCAATTTATTGTGTTTGGGCAGTTGTTAAAAAATCAGCTATCATTTAGATCCCACAAAGTATTTTATTACCCTTATCAAGAATCTTACCAGCAGATCAGATTGTTGTTTTTAAATTAGCAAACAATGGTCTATAAATCTATTTTCCTATCTTTTGGATCAAGTAGAATTGGGCGAAGTAATGGAAGTAGTAGAGAAGCTAACTTCATAAAAATGACAGTGTGTCCCTTAAACCACAAAAAGTTTTGTCTTGTGGGAAATATCAAGATTGACTTTTATTTGTGTGTTTTTAAAATATAATAATTTATCACCAAGGGGCTACTCATTCTCCAGCATATGGTGTACATCGTGGAGTTCCACCTAATATACCACAGATGGTATAATTTCGTGCTTCTGTGCCTGTTTGCACCACGTGTGGCACACTTTTGTGGTGCTTGGTGCACACCGAATGATGTAAATGATTTTTGAAAGTGGATAGCCTCTCTTTAAGGGCAGTACTGCAATTCCTGACTAACCCTGGCTTATAATATAGGTGCAAAGTGTGACTTGTTGGTATTAAATAATTATAGTTTTAGATAAATACCAGCTGACAAATAATATAAGAGGTTGCCCTACTGTTCTTTTCCACAGAAAAGCTTATTTTTTGCTGCAAAGATGCTGAAAGTCGGAAGACCCCATTCCCCCTTAGTGCTTGAAAGTAATATTTTGCTGCACGGTGTCTTTAGCGTTTTCATGACAACTAGCTTTTCATTTCAAATGTAATAGCATAAGACGTTCTTCAATTTGTAACCTGCGAAACCTCCAAGCATTTGAAGTAATCGTTGCAAATAGTATTTATCAAAATTGCGTTTTTGCTCTGTTGAAATAAACTTCGTTCGCTGATATCCTTAGCGTGTTTTGAAAATGGAAAACGAGAAATTTGAGTTAAGCTCGTAATGTTGAAAAGAACTGAAAGAGCAATTCTTAGAAAAATGATAATCTTGCTTGATCAGTCTTTTTTTCTTTTTTTGTAGTGTTAAACATCATTTTTTTTCGTCAACGCCATTCAAATGCCACGAATTAGGGTTTGACCTTAACCTCTTATCAGTATTAGGTCATAAAATCTTTTGACCTGGATTAGGTTGAGAATGGCGTTTGTAAAGGTCTGACGTGAGATTTTTTTTTTATTCAGACATTAATCAACCGCTTGCACTACACCAATGGGCTAATAGCCCCCCCAGTTCAACAAAATGATGTTGACGAATGAACCTCTTTATTAACATAATTATTTTCAAAAATATACAATTTTTCTTCAGATCTTGATTTCCAGATGGAGGAAGTCATTAATTTAGAAATAGAAATGTTAAGAGCTTTTTTGAAAGTTAGAAAAGTGTCTTGCCTGGATATACTTCTTGAAGTGAATTGAAGGTGTAAAAATCGAGCGACAAAGAAAATGTTAAGAAAAGGGGATAAAGATAAATTAATTCAATTATCTTTCCTACATAAATGATTCAAGTGTCCTGTGAGTCATGAGGCCTTAAGGAAAATATTTACTCAAAGTAACTTTTTGAGTAAACATTTTTTCAGTATTAGTTAGCGAAAACGGGGAAGTATGCTTAATCAGTCTTTTGTTTTCCTTCTTGATTTTTAATGTTAAACGCCATTCATTTTGGTTCAGCGCCATTCAAATGCCCTGAATTACGCATCTTGGGTCCAGATAGTGTCGTTATTGGTATTTGGTCTTAACTTCGGTCAGAAAGGTTAGTTCTGAATCGCCTTAGTAAAGGTCTGTTCAGGCTGTATATATCATAAAGGTGCAACCTTTGGCCATGTATAGGTCATAATGACTAACTTGTTATTGGGGCTTTACCTTTGAAATATGTTATAATAATCAGTTAACCACGGGGTTTGTACATATATACATACCATAAGTTTTTTCCTATTCACCCATTATACAGCTGTTGGCCCTTTACCAATGAGATAATCGCCGTCTTGGTGAATGTCTTGACAAATCAACCTTTTTTATTGACACATTTATTTATAAAAAGCTACAATTTTCCTCATATCTAGATTTCTAGAGCTGGGAATTCATTCATTTAGAAATAAGGGCTTCTGTGAAAGGTAGAAAAGTTTCGGTGCGGAATATTCTTCTTGGTGGTAATTTAAGATGTGAAAACAGAGCGACAGCAAAAAGGGGATAAAAACGAGTTAACGAAGCTACTTTTTGAAATCAAATAGTTAAACAAAGTGTATGATGATGCAGAGGGCTTTGAGCCGAGGGGCGCCACCTTTTTACCACCTGGTAAGTATCTCAGAATGCCACATGCGCTGTGTAGCTCCGCCATACTTGGCACTATTCCCGCCTTGTTTGGCCCGCATCACCTGGCGTACGGGATTTCTAAAAGTAGACACCCCTCGCTTTGAGCATGTTTTGAGGGTTTGTTATTTTTTTGAATTGTGTACACTATATGAATCGTACCCCGGGTGGCAAGAGGAGGCATAGCGCAAGTGTGCATAGATAGGATTTCGAGTATGACCCGTGTGACGAAACAAATGATGCGGAAACATGAGACAAGTTCATTTTTGCTCCATAATATATATAGAAGGGGCTTCTCCTAGGGAATCTCTTAGAGAAGGAACTAATTTCTTTTGAACTGCAGTATTTTTTTGCATTATTTAAAGTTCTTCTTGGAAATAGAATAAATCAAGTTTTGACTGTCTGTTTTTAAGGTGGGCGTCCGAACTATGCAAAGTAAAAGCCGAAGCAAAGAAGGCAATGAAACATTAGCGCAATAAATTTTGCATCGTCAGCAGTAAGAGGTTATATTCAAATTTTGCATGGTTGAAATGTAAATCACGTACAGGATATGGTTATTTATCTTTCTCTATGACTGAGTATAGTACCACTTTGAATTGAAGACTTTAACTACCGTGAGAACAGTAACATATAAGTTTTGCAGAATTGAATTCAAGATATTTCTGTTCTTTGATTCTTTTATGACAATTGAATTTTTGTGTTGAAGTGAACTATATTTTTTAAATCATAACAAGTAGCCGTCCAAGAAGAAACATAGCTCTGAAGAAGGACGGCTACTACAATCAAACTTCATAAATTAAACTAAATAAATCTAGAAAAAAAAACTAAAAGTCAAAGATCAATCTCTCGTCAAAAAAAAAAAAAAAAAAAAAAAAAAAAAAAAAAAAAAAAAAAAAAAAAAAAAAAAAAAGGTTCCTCCTTCTCCCCTTTAACTCTATATTCTTCAATATGTTTTAAATTGCTGCAGGTGTTCAGTCGCCTTAATGTGAGGGTTTGCCACCTCTCTGCTATCTGGTTTGCATCGTCATTACCACTTATTTCGCCACATGAGGCTCACCTCTGCCGTGTGCCAGTCGGTGCAAAAGATTGTTGAAAGTGGGTAACCCCTCGAGTTCATGGGGTCTTGATATAGCCTACTTCATATTTGTCTCGTTTCCAGCTATTCCGACCCCTCCTTATAATTTATTAACATAAGTGAGGTGTACTCCGCTGTTTAAAAACGGAGCCTGGAAGAAAATTTGCACACGATAAGTGCACAAATGCTTACACCTGACCGCGGGTTAATTGTTTGTAGTCAATTTTGTTTTTAGTGGCTTTTTTGAGCGGTTTTCTTGAAATAATGTATTTAAAACAGCTGTCAAGCTTTGATATGCAAATTTATTGTATTTTTTTAGATAGAGAATAATTGATTTGGGTACTTGTGTAGAATCTGGGCACACACGCGAGAATTGATGTTTCGTTAATGCTAATGAAATAAAACAAAGTAGGATGAAAATGTAATAGTTTAGAAACAAATTTGGGCTATATATTTGCACATTAGGGGGGGGGGGGGGTAACACATACCATATATAAATACATAACCTAACCTAGCTACCTTTTAGTCCCACTAAACCACAAAAAAAAAACAAAGTTTAAATCTTTGTCACGGAGTGAGCAACATCTCACAAACCTGTTTATCAATAGCGGCTTTTAGATTTCGATGCGGTCTTCCTTCCGTGTGTACCCAGATTCTACACAAGTACCCTTGTGTATTATTCAGTGCGCACTCTATTCAGTACCCTAAAACAGGGGCGACCCGAGGGGAGGGGGGACTGGGAGGGGCGCTATGCCCCTCCAACGGTTTTGGCATTCGGTAAAATCTTCGCTGAAGGGGAAAATTTAGGCAGAAATTTTGCAAAATTGCTTGAAATTTAGCAAAATTCTTGATTTCTGTAGAAAATTCGGCATAAATCAGGTATCAATTCGGTAAAATTTACGATGATCTCCCCCCAATGAATGAGTCTCGGGACGCCTCTGCCCTAAACTCTCAAACATCCCAAAGTTTGTTCATTTTGCTATTTTATAAAGGACGCTCACATTATCTGTACAATCCAAGTCTAGGAGTTACCTTCCCATTTGGTTCCTTGACCTCCGCCTTTAATGTCCATCAGAATAATCCACACAAACGGAGATAGATCACAATCCTTCTTAACTCTTGATTCCATGCCAAACTAACTACTAACATCCCTTCCTTCTTTAACCGCCAGTGTATTATTACCGTACATACCACTTATCAGTTTATTTTTCTTATCTTGTATACCTTGCAAGTACGGCACTTATAGGCCTACTAAAGCTTTTCTATCAACTGGATCAAATGCCTGTTCATAATCTATAAGGGGTATAAAGGGAAGCCTAAAGGGGTCTGATGATTCAAACACTTCTCAATTATCAATCTAAGAGTGAAAATCTGGTTGACAAATCCTCTCTCATTGCTAAAAAAAACTTTTCTTCTCTTAATCTAGAGCATCTCTCAGTCTTATAAGTATCATCATGCTAAGTAATTTGCTTCTATAGAAGTCGAGCTAACGTCTCTGTAATAAACTAAGATGCCATTTATATTTTGGCATTGCTGCAACAATTTCTCTGGGCCTAACTTGAGCTGGCCTCTTTAAATTACCAGTTCAGCTAGGTTTGCAAGCATTGCGAGGTTGAGGTCAATCCTCAACTCAGATCTGTATAATATAGTTTCGTTGGATCCTATGCTCTCCATTAGCTCTCTTTATGTCAGTTTAGCTAGCCTCTTTCGATTTGTAAGTACATAAGAAGAGGGAGAGGTCTTTGAAAGTACCCCCAATCCCTAATCTCCATATTGTTTCTACATTTTCGTATGATTTTCCGGTTCTATGTGGTCTTGACGACCATGCCCATTCCCCTGAAGAATAGCCTTCGATGATCATGACCGTTTTTTCTTTTTGAGCCCTCCAGTCCACCGCTAAAAAAATCTTCCTTTGTACCTTCTGGGAAAATTCGTAAACAAAAAAAGAAAATGTGCTTAATTTTTGCTTGTGCGAGCATTGTTTAATAAATTTTGTGTTCATTGGATGTTTCTGAGCAAGTTGATTTATGGGAAAACGCTTTTATATGGCGATGACGAATTTATTTCATGGTTCTAGTCTTTATTTGAGCAAAATTTGTGCGTTCAATGTTACTGAACATTTTTTTTTCTAGGTTCTGAAAGAGGTAGTCCATACCAGCCCACAACTTACAACGTACGGCACACAAGACGACCGTATCAGTATCACTTAGCCTCCTCCGAGTCACCAGGAAGAATTATACCCATTTGCAGCCCAAAAAGCAACCATTATAGTCCAGTGCCTGTTATTCAACACATTCACTGCAATTGTCGCCATGAAAACGTTTATGAATCACCTTATACCTTTTCAAGGACTTTGTGCCACTCTTTTGTTCCACAGTTAGAGTGTCACTATGCCGAGGCTAGTCGAGTGTACAGAGGGAGGTGTCCTCCTCAACCACCTCCCAGTTTCCTTGAGCCTGGTGATGAAAGTGAAGGTGACTCTAGTTTGAAGATAAATTGTAGTGAAGAAAGTGGAGAAGTGAGAAAAGTTTAAGAATAGCTTCAGCCGTGGTTCCACACCAGGTTGTGATTGAGTTGGGGCTAGCTGAAGACAATTTCCAAAATGAATTTTCTGCCTTTTTTTGAAAAAAAAGAAATTATGATTAAAGAAAAATAAAGCTAAGAGAAAAGCCTTCCTCCAACCATATTCATATCATTTAATCAAGATCAACCATAGTGATAGTTATTCAGGAAGGATTTTGACTGTTGTCAGCCTCATTTTCAAAAGGCACTTGGTCATAAAATTTCTACGATTAGAGGAAAATAAATTGATGCAATAAGTCGGATTTGCGTTTTAGTCCAAATTGTGATTTTAGCGTTTAATTGTGTTTTTGATCTCGTTACCATTTGCGTATTTTTTATTTATACCTGCGTTAAGTGTTTCTATTCTTAGTAATATTAATGGTAAGTTCAGACACTCGGTGGGTCTCTCAGCATGGTGACAGAAAATAGTGTTCTCTTCTTCTTTATAATGATAGAACATTTGAAATAAAGGCATTAGCGTTTTACACTCTTGAAACTTTTTCTATAATTCCCTTATATGGATTAAAATAGCCCATCTTCTTTTTACTTTTTTTAATTTGATATGTTGAAATACTTCAATTTGAGCATGAAACGATCTGCTAAGCCCTTTCTCTCTCTAAAAAAAAGACAGGACTATTTTTCAAGGTCAAACAATATTAAAGTGTAGCGTGGGTTGTCTTAACTTACCATAAGTATATCGTAGTTTTTTTTGTATTTAATTTACTTTTTTCATCGTTTTTATCACACATCTTAACTTGCATAAAAAAGGCCAATTTTCAAAAGCAAACCTGCGTTTCAAAGCGTCTTGCTACTCACACTTCATTGATATGTTGTCCGTTTTTTTCCAAGTAAAGGATGCGTCAGAAACGTATTTAAAAACATTCGTTTATTTTAAATATGTACTTCAAGTCTTGAACTTTTAATTGCATTTAATACTATTCTAAATCATTTTAAAATTTTCAGGGAAAATTGGATAAAAGCTCCGCAAAATGTTCTTTTATATATCCCCTGGCAGTTTGCTATATTATGACAAGTTGAAATATGTCAGGTCATTGCAGACAATTAGTTTTATTTTGAATTGTTTTTAAGTTTTTCAAATCTCTAGTCCAGTTCTGAAGATTGGCTCTTTTGTTATGCGAGTAGATGACATCATCCTTGAAATTGGGCAAAGGATTGCGGCACCTTGTTCTTCCTGAAAATCGTGTAGTTCAGCACATGCGACAATTAAAATACAACTTTTTATGTCTACAATTTTAGAACTTATACATATTAGGCGTTTTGGGACCCGAGTGTTTCTATTTGACATTTTCTTTTACAAGTGATTCCATTGAACGGTCATTGTCTGTTCAACGGAACGCACTCAATAACTTGAGTTAGGCTAATCCTAATGAAATATGCCAAAACATGATAATAATATAATACTTTAGAAACTATTTATGGAAACTACGACAGAGAACTGTGGAAATCAGGCCGCGCAGAAACGTATTATATTGAATAACTAACCTAATCCATAACCACCTCTATATATTATGTATTTAATAAAAATATACATATATCTTAGTTTTCTCCCTCAAATCAGCAAATCATAACTGATCCAGAAAGGTAAACCGGTTTCTGTCAGATATTACACAGGGTAATTTCTTGAGTGCGTTCCGTTTAATAGACAAGTACCTATTGAACCGCACGTTCCTGGTAAAGACCCGACAAGCTGTGTTTCCTTGGCTTTCTTTGCACTAGATAATATGGGGTACCAACACTGCTGACTGTACGGCTCGAAACGCCAAAACTTTTAAGCGATATCGTCACTACCTCCCCTAAAGGTCATATATGACTTTTTTACACCTCTCAGCAGTGTTGTCAACGCTTTGAGCTAAACTATAAGGTTTTTTTTACCAAATTGTACCAGAAGAAGATTCTTTGTGGTCCAATTATAGCATTCTATGTTAGTTTCCATTTCACAGACAAAAATACTAGAATGACCTGAAAAGCGAGAAAACCTTTTTTGCTCGCATCTTCATCCTCTCTCAGGAACGCCTCAGAAGTTTTGTGCGCTGTTTTCTTCGCGGATGATTGGTTTTAGAATCCACGGAGATTTCTTCGTGTGACGCGTTTGCTTTCTAAGAAAATCCCTTTTCTTTTCCTTTGATCTCTAAGAATTGACTGGAGGAATTTCAACAATTTGGAAAAATTGTTGAAATTCAACAATCAGGCGCTAGAATTTTCAGATTTTACCGTAAAGTGTCCAAAGGAACCGTATTGTACCAGTACCTCTAAATTGTACCAAAAACGGTATAGTTGTACCGCGTTGGCAATGCTGGTAGTAAGATAATATGTAAATTCGTTGACCATGCTCTTGTCTGGAAACCCTGCTGATTCTCCCTCTGAGAACAGCTTAGCAAACGGTTTTTTGGGCATTAACTCCAAAGTGTGAATGTTGACAGATAGGACTAGGTGTGACGATATTGCGGCCAAGTACTTCTAAAAATATTTTGTGAACTTGTTTATTTACTGAAGGTTTTACTTTGTTTCATGTTTTGAAACAACACCAAATGCAAAATAGTTAATGTTTGAATTTTTACGGACGAAAAGTGCTGTCAAACTTAACTATTTAGTTCCGTTTATTTATTTTTTACTGTTCAACATGACAACACTGACAAAAATTGATACTGCCCAGAAAACTTCAAAATTTTAAAACAGCCAACAGAAAAATCTCCAAATTGAGTATTCAGGCATTGGGGCAAAAGATGTTTTGATTTTTATGTCCTTGGTACTTCAAATATGGCCTAGCTAAATTAGCACCAGTTTTGAAAATCCAAAAGCTAACCTTTTTCATCAGAAATTTCATAGCATTCATAAACCCAGTAAGATAAGACCTAAAGTGGCATATGTCAATCACCGTTTACTACTTGAAAGATTTGGGGGAAAAGGGAAGATTCTAAAAACAAGATTTACGGGGGAAAACCATAGCGCTACGAGACATCGGAGAGTACGTTCCTGTTACACATACTGAGTGGACTTGACCATTTCTTTCATGAAGGGTAGCATTTAGTACCTCTAGACTAGAGCTTTTTTTTAATACCCCTGTGTTTAAATAATTGAACAAGTCTTTTTTTCTAATGGAGCTGTCTAAGCTGCGTAATTGATTTGCGCAAGCTCTTGGAAGGACAAACCCTAAAGTTGCTGTGTGAATAAGTGTTTACTTGTTTAAAGATTTTGGGAAGGCTGTAAAATGTCAATCTCTTTTCCTAGGCCGTATCCAGAGGAGGCGTTAGGGGGTTTGAACCCCTCCCCCGAAATTTTCGTCCGACTCGAAAAAACGTAAAAAAATCCCATAAACAAATTTGGATGCGTTTTTTTTAGTTTTTTTTTTAACCCCCCTACTCCCCCAATCAAAAATCCTGGATATGGCCTTGTTCATTTCCTATATTAAAACAGTCTATTTTAAACATGATATTAACGCCTTATATTGGCAGCCTGATTCATTGTTCTGTCAAGCGAATCACTAGGAAATACAAAAAAAAAACACGCTTAGAAAGAAAAGAAGCTTTCAACTATGCCCAGTCCTTTGCTACCCTATCACTGCTTCATAATCTGATCACATTTTCAATCATCTTAATTTAAACAACTTCGATTCGATATGCACAAAGATATTAGTGATGATGTTTATTATTTACGATTTTAATTTTTGTCGAATAAATTATATAAAAATATACTGTCTGTAATTTCTAGCTATGTGAAAAGTCTGGAGTGGGCTCATGATCAGGGGGAGAAGTCTCTAGGCCTGGCCTGTTGGATTCCCTATTTCTGCCATAATTTGTAGTACTATGCTTGTTATCAGGTGTTTTCAGAAACACATCCTCCCCTGACCCTAAGAAAAAAAATGCTACCTACCTGCCTCGGGGAGAGGATCCTACTATGACCTAATTGTTATTCCCTTCAAGGGTGAATCCTAAAGTTTTAATCCCTAGAGTTTTTTTTTTTATGTGAATTGGGGAAACAAAAGAAGCGTGGTTGCTTTAGTTTATAAGTTAGATTTTTGTATTTTAAGGTATTCCAATTCAAAACTATTTAATTTTGAAGCTGAATGAATAGAAAAGGAGGTACCTAAGATTCTTAGCCCCCACCTTTCGACAGGGTCAATAGTCCTATTTGAAAATCTAAGACAAACAAGGTAAAACTTGCTTATTACTAAAATTCAAGGATAAGGTCGTTTATCATACGAGAAGAGAAAAAAGACCAAAATAACGACTGCATAAATATAGACTAACACCAGTATATCTCGTTACCGTGCTGCACGTTTGCTCCCCCCCCCCCCAAAAAAAAAGTAAAGCAAAGCCTTCCCTGGGCTGCAGTGACTCAGATCTTAACTAGGATTAGAATCCTAGGACTAGGAATTAAGATTGAAGGTAATTTAAATTGAAGAGAATAGAAACTAACTACGGCCTAAGGAACAGGGTTGCCAACTGCCAGTGCCAAAAAATGTGCAAATAAGAGCCAAAAAAGAGTGCAAGTTGTTAAAAAAGAGTACAAGTCAAGAATTTGCGCACGCGCAGCCCCTTTCACTGTTCTGACCACTCTTATGCCATTTACAAATAATTATCAGTTATCCTTCGATCAATAAACATATTACTTTTAAATTTTTCAAATATATTTAAAATAAAGTTAGGAGGACTCCCTACTGAAATGAACCTCTAAATAACGGGTTGTTGTTTCCGTCATAAAGAACAAGTAGAACAATGCATACAATGTGCATTTTCTTATTAAAAAATAAAAAAAAAGTTTGCACGCAAAGTAGTTAGTATGTAGTATTTACGAATTACTTGAAAATCATGAACTTCCAAAACTCTGGGGAAGAGAGTTTTATTACTACCCAAATTACTTGCCAAAGAGGGGTTTAGCAAATACCATGTGACTGTGTTAACTACTAGGTTGGTAGAACCCATCAAAATTTAGAATATGACATAACTAAAGCTTTAAATTCTAATACTATAAATATTTCTTTTGATTCTGCTTTAAGCAGTCATATTTTTGATAATCCTAGCTCCTAGCCATAAAATGCTTTTCGAAGAAACTTCTCTTAATAGCAAAGATTTATGCATAAAACAAATTATTCGAGAGGCAATTGAGATTAGATTCAATACAAATAGTAATATTTCTTTAAAAAGGGATTTGGGAGAATATTCACTTAATGCCTTATATACAATTGTAATTAAAAATTATTCAGCAAATTATATTAAAAAAAACAGTAAACAATGCCCTCAACCTGTTATTGCCAGACCTTCTAGCCTGGCTGCCAAAAGGGCAAGATTAGCTCTAAGAGCTTGTTTGTAAATGTTTTTTATTCCATTTGAAGGAATTGTCCTTTCCACTTCTTTTGATGTACCAATCCTGGTTGAACTTTCCTGAAGTAATGATGCTAGGACTGTTTTGAGAAAATATTTTAGTTTTAAAGATTGTATTTTAATGCGAGTTCTTTTATATTCTTCGTTTTTCTTTTTCATTTGTTTTTCTGAGGATGGCCCTTGGATATAGGGTCGAAATATTCATTTAAAATTGCATTCCACTGTCTTATATAAAAAATTTCCCTATTGCTCTACTTGTTGTTTAGCTTCAAAGGTAATACTCTGCTGGAAATTTGCAGGTGTTTATTTTGATTGTTTGGATTGAACTATAGTTGACTGCATCAAATATTTAGTTAAAGTTTTGTCTTCATTTTATCCAAATGTTTTGAAAGGAATATAAGAGGTCCAAGTAACTAGTCGTGAACTATAGCTGACTTCACTGTAGTATAGTCAAGTACCGTTTTTTATTTCGCTTAATACTTTTTCTATCATCACTTCATAAAAGAGTGCAAAGAGCAAATAATGGGCAAAAAGAGTGCAAATCCGGTCCGTGATGTGAAAGAGTGCAATGAAAAAAAAAGAGTGCATTTCACACGAAAAGTGTGCAAGTTGGCAACCCTGCTAAGGAACCGTCTTTTCAACAGTTCCCATTAACCAAATCTGGTAACCTTTCTGTTACATTAATTGGTGACGTGTGCAGAATGGCTGGATATCTTAAGATAATTTCTTAAACCACATTGGCCTGACATCACATAAAGAAAGAAAAACGAGCAAAAATGGGGTTTTTATAGGCCAAATGAAGATACTGAAAAAACGAAGCGAATATTTCGAGAGGACAAACGCCTCTCTTCTTCAGCGCGAAACGAAACGATGTATCAATAAAAGCCAAAAATTAAAAGAATTAAAACCAAATACCTAACAACCATAAAAGCGAGTTATTCGCCAATATCCGCGATTTGCACAAAATCCAAAAAATATGATCTGCCATCGACGGATACTAGCGAACAACTGAACAAAAGAAAGGAATCAATTCATTCACTCGAAAAACAAAACGAACCAGCAATTAAATAAGTTGGAAAACTATGTCATTTGATTTCGGATTTTAATTTTCGATTATCTTATTGATGGATATCTTATTTTCGATTAATTTTGTCAAAAATTGCATTTTATTTTAATGTTGCCGTTTGCCACTTATAAAAAGCACGTAGGTATAAAAATTGGCTTTCAAATGAGTCTTTTAACCTCTATCTAATGTTTCAGTGCCCCACTAGTGGTAGAGAAGTAAAAAAAAGAGACACATCACTGCATCACATGTGAAAAACTGATTTTCCTTGTTGCTCAAAGCGGAAATGTAATTCTCCTACATTGGTTTTTCAGTTATGGTGATTCAAATGGCGCGGTTTTCATTTCGATCCAATACCATTGCCGTTGGGTTTCAGGCCTTTTTATGAAATTTCCATAAACTATTCTTTACAATCCTCGAGTCCTACTGAGTTATATTCTTATTCGGGGGCTTCCCCCAGGCCACTCAGCGCGTCCCCAGGTGGAGGATAGGGGAACGTCCTACAGATATGTAGGATACCTTCATAGAAGGTGCGGACCTAGGGGGACCTAGTTCCTGGTGGTCCATAACTGAAACTGGGACACCCTCGCCCGGGGGTCTGAAATATAGGTGGAGGAGGAGGAAGGCTCCTCTGATGTACACCATGCAGGGTCCACCGGCGTTTGGACATGTTCTGGCGGTTACACACCTTCCCTCAGCAATGATAATTTTTTAAGCCACATTGGCCTGACATCACATAAAGAAGGAAAAACGAGCAAAAATGGGGTTTTTATAGGCCAAATGAAAATACTGAAAAAACAAAGCGAATATTTCGAGAGAGTTCAAAAAGGCTGAAGAAGAGAGGCGTTTGTCCTCTCGAAATATTCGCTTTGTTTTTTTCAGTATTTTCATTTGGCCTATAAAAACCCCATTTTTGCTCGTTTTTCTTTCCCTCAGCAATTGGAAAAATTGCTCGGCGTCGCAGACCACCGAACGGGAGGATCCCTTCCTAGAGGGACAACTGTGAAGGGCAGACGATTCAGCTGCATGGACAATGGCCTCTACTAAGGGTAGAGAGGAGTGGCTTACCGCTACCCCGACAAATTAGCCATGAAACTTCTTCTTTTAAATATAAATGATGAAAATGGCGAATAAGAAAGTAAGAACCCGTGCTACCGCGTCCAGGGTAACCGACGGTATGAGACCAAGAATTGGAAATTGCGAGAATGACATTGTTGATAATGATGATAATGAAAATGATTGTGTTACCGCGTCCGGGGCAGCCGACGATCATTTATCCGATTTGACGACTCTCCAGTCGGAGAAGACTTCGTTTATCCTAACCCCAAAAACATATCTCTCACTAGGAACGCTAAACGTACGCACATTAGCCAAACCAGGAAAAAGGGAACTAGTCCTAAACGAGATGAACCGTTACCGCTGGGACCTCGTTAGACTATCTGAGACTCACCTTCCCTCCATAGGAATAGAAAGAATAAACGACATCACGCCTGGAAGAAGTGATGGAGTTCACCGCCAAGGTGTCGGTTTCCTACTCTCCAAGCGAGCCAAACAGTCTCTTCTTGCCGTCCATCCTGTCTCTGAACGTATTATCATCATTCGTCTGAAAGGATCTATTGGCAATATGACCATAATCCAAGTTTACGCCCCAGACTCGTCCCGGAGTGACCAAGAAGCCGAAGAATTCTACAGCCAACTCCAACACACCGTTGACACTGCTCCCAAGAAAGATGTTCTTTTCGTGATTGAGGACTTCAACGCCATTGTCGGACACTCAAATGATGGACTTGAAGACGTCATGGGCAAGTTCGGGCATGGGCGGCAGAACCACAGGGGTGAAATGCTCATCGATTTTTGTCGGGATAACGAACTTTTCATAACGAACACCATATTCCGTCATAGAGAACAAAGGAAAGTTATTTGGAGATCCCCTGACGGCCGCACTGCAAACATGATTGATTACATACTTGTCTGCAAACGATGGAAGTCATCAGTACCGAACACAGTCTCCATAGCCGGTGGCGACTTCGACTCGGACCAAGTTTTAGTCATGTCAGAGCTCCGTTTGCGCATTCGGAAGCCCCAACATCCTAAGAAAAACTTACCAAGATATCGTGTCGACCTGCTGAAAAACATAGAAACAAGGAACAGGTATAGAACAGCACTGTCAAACAAGTTGTCGAGAATCCGACCCATGGAAGCTCCAACAGCAGAAGAAATTGACCGATTGGTCGACGAAAGCGCATCTATCATCAGAGAAACTGCTAGTGAAATCCTGGGAATTCAGACCCATTCGGGTAAACCGTGGATCACCCCCGAAATTATTGATCTATGTGTGCAGAAGCGCGCCCATGCTAACAAGGTAGATCGACAAAGCAAGGACGAGTACAAGAGGCTGAAGCGCCTAGTAGAAAAGAAAATCGGGCAAGCTCTACGACACTACGTCAATGACAAATGTCGGGAGTATGAAGAAGCCTTTCAGAAAGGTAATAGCCACTTCATGTACAAGAAAGTCCGTGAACTGTCAAAAAAGAAGACCTCGGCCGCTCCTACACTGTTAGATAAACACGGGCTCCCAATCACGGACTCCGAGGGAAGACGAGAACGATGGAAGAATCACTTCAGCAAAAAAGTGAACCGCACAATAACGCCCGACCCGAACATTTTACTATCTTTCCCACTACCACAGTAACCAGTAGACCCAAGCCCTCCTCCACTAAGAGATGAAGTACTCTCAGCAATAAAATCTCTAAAAATTAATAAAGTGCCAGGCCCGGATGGTATTCAGTCAGAGCTATTAAAAGCAGGCCCAGAAGAACTGGTCGATATCTATCACAAAGTCATAACAAGTGTCTGTGAAACGGGCCACTTCCCCAGATCTTGGGTGAAAGCCATCATCGTCCCCCTTTTTCAAAGGGGGGAAAAGGGCGACTGTAACAACTACAGACCAATAAGTGTAACTAGCCAACCGGTGAAGATTCTTACAAAAATACTCCTTGGCCGTCTGAAATCTCTGACAAACCATATTATCGAAGAATACCAAGCAGGCTTTCGAAAAGACCGCTCTACCATAGACCAGATTTTCTCCACTCGGCAAATGATGGAGAAGTATATCGAGTTTGCGAAAGAGCTGCTACTACTCTTCATAGATTTCAAGCAGGCTTTTGACTTGATATGGCGAGATGGATTATGGCACATCCTGCTACACTATGGATCCCCTGAAAAGATAGTAATCCTGATAAGAGACATGTATTCACATTTCGTCAGCCAAGTCCAGACGCCCGAGGGATTGACAGAGGAGTTTCTGACATCAGCAGGCGTTCTTCAAGATTGCCTCTTGTCACCCCACCTCTTTAACCTATTCCTCAACGCAGCGCTATCATTTGCTGAAACTGTATACGATTCAGAGATTGGAGGGAAGCTTATCGATAAACTGGCATACGCAGATGAAATCGAGAAACTCAATAGTCAAGAGCATATACTCCAAGCTGATACCGACGAACTAGTGTCAGCAACCGAGGCCTTTGGGATGGTCGTTAAATCAGCCAAAACCAAGGTTATGCGGGTGTCTGGAGACCCTGCTTCAAGAAACGTGCAGCTAACAATAAAAAGAGAGCCAGTAGAAAATGTTGACTCCTTCGTCTACCTAGGGAGCCTCCTAACTTCTGATAACGATTGCTCGAAATCGATCAAACGAAGACTCGGCCTGGCAAGCGCCAGCTTCAAGAACCTCTTGCCAATCTGGAAAAACAAGACTCTGTCAACTTCTCTGAAGGTGTGACTCTTCAACTCTCTCATAATCCCAATAGCTTTATACTCAAGTGAAACTTGGTCAATAAAGGCTGATGATGAGCGAAGAATCTCTGCTTTTGAAACTAAATGCCTTAGACGCATTGCGGGGATTACCTACGTTGACCGAGTCTCAAATGAAGACCTCCGAAAACTACTCCGTTGTCCCCACACCATCATGGACCGGGTCAGAAGCCAACAACTCCGCTTGCATGGCCATATCCAGCGAATGTCGGCCAATCAGCCTCCAAAAATCAAATTCGAAGGGTGGGTTCACGGCACGCGCCCCAGAGGCCGACCTTGTAAGAGATGGACCGACGATTTCCCGGCCCATAACCTCCCCCAGCTACTTCGTCTAGCGCCAGGCAGATCGAACTATAGATCGCCATATTCATCATTTGCTCAGAAGAGAAGAAGCCCCAACACCGCCATAAAGGCCGGACGAGAATTAAAGTCAAGTTCAAGTAAGTCAAGTCATTTTTACAATAAACGTTTACCATTAGGACTAATCAAAATAATAGTTATTATTCCGGAGTCAACGCCAATTGGTGATTCTTCCTCTCTTGACACTTATTTTTTCAAAACGTGTTTCTAAGTTTTTGGTTACTATGGGGTAGATGTTATTGACTAGGTCGTGTCTAACGCCGCAACCCTGATCCCTCTGAACACGCCTTTTCTATGTCTAACCATACAATGTCCTCTTTCGTGTCCCATGTTCTATTCCCCTTTTTAATAAATCTTCAAGACACACCATTTCCAATTTCTAACCATGCAATCTCCTTTTTTTTCTCCAATCTGTGTTTCGTTTTAAATCCATGCTCCTTTTTTTATCTTTTGCTACGCAATCTTAAAAAGGGTAGTGATAATAACATTCTCGTTGTACTCCTGTTTGTAGTGGGCATGAGCAGGAACCTACTAAGGCAAATTTTAGTCATAGTCCAGCCACTTGCTGTCCTGATCAGGGTGCAGGGTATTTTGTGGAATTTCCTGCCGAAATTGGATGAACTGAAGCTGGTGATGGCGCCAAAATCCTGCCCAGGGGAGGGATCAATCCCCCTGGACACATGAAGCGCTGACTGGGGCACAAGAAAAGACCCCTTGAGGAACAACTTTAGGTGGGAAAATAACAAATTCTATTGATAGTACCGGTTCTGAGGATCAAGTGCTGCTTGCTCCTAATGGCTTGCGAGTGGTAGTTGTCTCCCCCTCTTTCGCGGAATGAGCGCTGCCCGTCCGAGCCGGTTTGAGGCTGGTGTATGGGTTTGTAGAGATAGGGAAAACAATGTTGGAAGTCTTGATATTACCAAGGAAGGTTCTTTTATGAAGCTGATAAAAGACAGACAAGCCCTATCTAAAACTTCCATGCTCGAGGGTTGCTAGTAGTCCAGAGGTATTGGTGCTATATTAATATGTATTTGAGGGTGAGGGGTTATGGAGGCAATGGGTCTATGTGGCACTAGCCTCGACTCACCTTTTTGAATGTCCATATTGGTAGCAAAAACCATAAATGCCTTACCTTGAAACTTTGAACTGAAGCTGCTCCAAACCTGCTAACCGAAGAAAAAACTTTTCAATTTTGTACAGCCGCAGTTTGTTTAGTAGCCTATTCACCTTTTCAAAGTATATTTTATCGGAAAGCAGTACCATTATTTTTCAAACTATTCTGAATGGAAACGGGTCTCGGTACAATATAGATGAACAGGCTTTTTTTAGCTAATAATTCCGCCAAGAAGGCCTTTTTTTGCTAAATTTTATGCTTAAAGTGTTTAGATCCAAGAGTTTACTGGTTTTGACGTTTTGCTCAATGGCACAATGACCGGATTTATTTGTTCATATTCTCTTTAGTTTCCTTAGACAACTGATCAGAGCAGAATTGCTTTTAGACTGATTTTCTGAAATTTTGGATTATTCGGAATTTGGATTAAAAAAAAAAAAACGGCCTGAGCAGTAAGATCAATCTTAAGCAGTTGTTAAAGAATTGTTTTCTGTCAAAACATTTACGGTTTTGCACATTTATTAACAAAAAAATTGGTTTTGTTTTGCGGGTGTGAACTCTCAATGGTACATAAAATAACTTCCACAAAAACAAACCATTCTAAGTGTCTTATCAAAGTCAAAACAAGTATTTTAGGTATATTAATGCTTCGAGTATTGATTGTGGGCATCAAAATAATTCAACGAAGACGTGATCTTTTGATTACTTGGCTATTCGCTAAACATGTAACCAGCGCCAATGGCAAATCTGGCAATATTTCTGCAATGAAATTTCACTGCTCCTCAATAATCGTTAAAGCTTAACATGAACAGCTTGAGTTCTCGAACTCCAGCTCATAGTAACTGGAAATTCAAAAGCGCGTTTTGAAGACAGCTGTCAAGTGGAAAAGAATTTGAAGCTGATCCAGGAATGGTAGCTATGATTTTATGGGCGCCCATAAGCTGAATTCCAGGGGGGGGCAAACCTCATCTAATTGGCACTTGTAATGCTATATAATAGAAATCTCAGAACAAAAATATAAAAATAAGGCAGCATCATTCAGCCAGGGGGGGGGGGCGGAGCCCCCTTCCCCCCCCCCCCCCCCCATATGGGCGCCCATGTATGATTTCTATTATTTTTAGTGGTAAATGTTTATCGTTAAAATAAATTTATGGGATTTTTTGCAAAAAAGGCTGAAAACCCACAAAAACGGTATCTGATCGAAGTGAAACCTGCACCATTGGAATCTCCACAGTCGAAAACCACATTTATGAAAATTATAGCATCCCCTCTTGGGCAACATGGAAAATCACTTTTATGCATAGTAAGCATTGATGTGTCTCTTTTTTTATTCTTTTTTATTTTCATTGCCGCTAGTGGGGTATCGGAACATCATAGAGAGATGTTTAAGGTCTCATTTGAAAGGAAATTGCTATATCAAGTGTCCTTTATAATTAAAAAAAGGTAATATGAAAACAAAATGTAATTTTTTGACTAAAACTGCATCTTTAAGATGATGTAACAGACGAATCTTTGGACCAGGTAAAAGAGGTAAGGAAGGGTGCGACACTATAATCCAAACCAGCGGTGGTGATCTCTATTTCATGGCCCTTCTTCTATCATTGACAAAATAATATAGAAAAGAATCATATGACTTTAATGTATTTTTTAATATTTGGGACATAGGGTTTTGTAATGGCCCTCAATTTTTAAATAACCAATTGTTCACAGATAGGCTGTAGTGGAAAAAAGATGGCCGTGTTTGTTCTTGGTTGTCCGATCGTCTAGGAGCTATTAGGGATCTTTCGCTATGCCAAGACTCCAGGAGCTTCCTGAGGGTATACTCTAGAAAGAGTAGGTGTACCTGAGTAAACCAAAAGACGATATGTCTATCAGAGTTTCAAATTATATGAAGTATTTCAGGAATAGTTTTTGGGGATCGAATTCGCACTTTCAGGGAAATCAAAACTGCTTATCTGCAATATCCTGGGAACTGTTTTAGGGTTCGAGCTGAATTTCTTAGAGATTATTGGGGGGAGCAAGTGAATCCGAAATATAAATTTGGTAGGAGGGGGCAGAGGGAGAGGGTCTAAAAATTTAACCACCAGTCTGGTTAAATTGGCATTACGAGTCCCTGTTGGATTAGAATCTGATCCATATGAATTAGTGTAAAAAAAAATAATAAAAGAAAGAAAAATATGTAGCCTACTCAGGTTATCAAAATGGCGTCTCGATATTATTTAAGAAACAGCTTAGGGATCAAGTTGTATTTTTAGGGACGCTGGGGGCTAAGTGGACCTTATGTCTTGAATTTGGGTAGGAATAAATCGATGGAAACGATGTATCCAGTTTATTAAAATGGCGTATCTACAATATTCCGGTAACGACAGATGGATATCGAGTTGAAAATTTTGAAATTTTTTGGTGGGGGAAGTAATTGAACTTGATATATCATAGGCAGCGCCCTAGTTCTGCCTAAGTAAAGAACGATGTGGGCACAATGTGTTTTTTTTTGTTTTTTTCTCCATACCCGGGCACTTCGTATCGAAGGAGTCGTCGCAGAAACTTCGAAAAGGGCTCATTCGATTGGAAATTGGAGTGGCTAGTGCCCTTTTTAATAGTCGAAAGTAATTGGAGGGCAACTAGCCCCCCCCCCACTCCCATCATTCCCCCAAACACATCCAATCAAAATTTTGAGATAGCCATTTGGTTCAGCGTAGTTGATTTCCGGATAGAAAATATATTTTTGAGGAGGACACTCCCCCACAACCCTCGGGGCAAGCGTTTTAAGTTATGCCCTGGAAGCATATAAGGTTTTTATAGAATGAGGTGTCATAGAAACTTCAAAAAAGGCTCATTCGATTGGAAATTCAAAGGCTAGTGCCCGTTTTAATAGTCGGAAGTGATTGGAGGGCAACTAGCCCCCCCCCGGCGCCCATCATTCCCCCAAACACATCCAATCAAAATTTTGAGATAGCCATTTTGTTCAGCGTTGTTGATTTCCAGATAGAAAATATGTTTTTGAGGAAGACACTCCCCCACAACCCTCAGGGCAAGGGTTTTAAGATATGCCCTGGGGGCATATAAGGTTTTTATAGAAGGCGTTATCGTAGAAACTTCAAGAAAGGCTCATTTGATTGAAAATTCAAAGGGCTAGTGCCCTTTTTAATAGTTGAAAGTGATTGGACGGTAACTAACCCCCCTCTCACGCCCACCTTTTCCCCAAACACATCCAATCAAAATTTTGAGATATAAATTTTGTTCAACGTAGTTTAAAGTTCTGGAAATTAGGTCTTTGAGGATGACAATCCCCTCACAGCCCTCAGGACAAGGATTGTAAGTTATGCCCTGGGGGTATATAAAGTTTTTATAGAAAGCATTGTCGTAGAAACTTCAAAAAGGGCTCATTCGATTAGAAATTGAAATGGCTTGTGCCCTTTTTAATAGTCGAAAGTAATTGGAAGGCAACTAACACCCCTTCCACGCCCACCATTGCCCCAAACACATCCAATCTTGACTTTTGACTTATGTCTCCTGCCGGGCGCTGCTCGGCGTAGAGAGTGACGTCTGCCTCCTCCATCCACTTCGGTCCATGGCAAGCGTTTGCACATCGCTCAACCTGATATTTGCCATCGTCAGGAACTCGGACAGGCTGTCAGACCATCGTTTCTTTGGTCGGCCGTGAGGTTGCTTCCAACCGGCTTTGACAGGGGTCGAAGTCATGGATCGTTTTCGCAGGTATGTGTGGAGGCATTTGAAGTAGGTGTCCGAACCATCGAAGTGTTCGCTCGGCTGCTTGGGTCGAAAACCGAGACAGCTTGGTGAGCTGCAGCAGCTTCTCATTTCTGATTAAGTCGAACCATCGTAGACCTTCGATCCTCCTCAGGCTCTTCGACTGAAAAACATCAATTGCCTTGAGGGTTGCGGCTGAAGCTTGCCACGTCCTCAGCTCCATAGAGCATCACAGAGCCAACGATGGCGTTGAAAATCCGCAGCTTCGTTGTGCGACTGATGTTTGGTTTTCGCCAGAGGTGACGGTTCAGTCTGCCCATGGCAGAAGACCCTTTGGATATTCTCGCTTGTAGTTCAGAAAGAAACGAGTCATCTGAAGAAATATGGAGCCCAGGTAGGTGAACCTTTGGACAACTTCGATGCTAGTGGTGATATCCAGGCTAACTGAAGGATTGACAGCAGGGGAGGATGAGTCTATGGCCATAATTTTCGTTTTAGTCCAGTTTATCTGCAGCCCTACTTTTGCAGCCTCTTCTCGTAGGATTCGAAGCGCTTCCAGCAACTGCTCCATGGAGTCCGCCAGAATGGCCAAGTCATCGGCAAAATCAGCATCTGTAATGACACGATCTCCAAACTTGAGTCCAAAGCTGAGACGTGAAGTAGTCCTTGTCATAACGTAGTCTATGATGACATTGAAGAGCTCTGGGGCCACTGCACATCCTTGGCGCACTCCTGTCGTGATTTGGAAGAACGGGCTGTGCCGGCCGTTCACTTGGACACAGCTCTCCGTCGCATGGTGTAGAGCTTTGAAGAGTCTGCAGTATTTCTCAGGGAGGCATGTCGATTCTAGAATCTGCCAAAGAGCTTCTCGGTCCACTGAGTCGAACGCAGCATGGAAGTCGACGAAGGTAAAAAAAGCTTTTTGTCGGAACTCCGTGGCTTTTTCTATGATTTGTCGGATCGTAAAAATCTGCTCGATGGTTGAGCGGTCCGACATCAAACCAGCTTGCTCCGGTCGCCGGATTTTACGAATGATATTTCGACATCGATCTAGCAGGACTATTGAGAAAAGTTTTCCCGGGACAGACAGTAGGGTTATTCCACGGTAGTTCAAGCAGTCGCTTCTAGAGCCTTTCCTCTTCCATAAAGGGATAATGACACCCTTCCGCCAATCTTCGGGAATTATCTCGGTTTGCCAGATTGTAGAGAAAAGGGTGTGGAGAAACACGAGCATAACAGGACCTGTATATTTTAGTAGCTCCGAACTCAGGCCACAGATACCGGCAGCTTTATTATTCTTGAGTCTTTTTACTGCATTTCCAATTTCTGAGGGGCTGAAAGGCTCGTCTGGAGTAGCATCTGCTCCGGGTCTTGGATTGCCAGGTTGGCTGGGACTATTAGTAGGAGGCTTAGACGGGCTAGTGTTGTTCAGGAGTGAGCAGAAGTGGTCCTTCCACCGCTCGAGACAAGAACCTTCATCAGAGAAAAGTGTCCCGTCCCTGGATAGGACGGGTCCCAACGCTGGTGTTTTATTTTCTGTGAGATCACGGAGGTGCATGAACAGGCTACCCATGTCTTTCTTTTTTGCTGCTAGTTCGATTTCATCAAATTTCCTTGCAACAAACTGAGTCCGGTCTCGGTGAATAAGTCTGTTCCGCACTCCATTGAGCCTTCGATAGGTGGCCATGTCCCCAAGAAGTCTTGCCCTCCGCCTTTGCTCTATGACCTGCAGTGTTTCGTCAGTTAGCCACGATTTCTTCAAGAAACTTCGCTTGCCAAGCACCGGCGGTGCTGCTTCGCTGGTCTGCGATTTAAAATACTTCCAGGCGTCTTCGCTGCTGTTGAGTGTGCCAAGGAGCTCAAAGCAATTTGATATCTCAACACTATACTTCTGGCGAGTGTCTGGCTCCTTTAGTTTCCCAATATCCGCTGCTACTGGTTTTCTTTCCGATCGCTGTGCATGGAGGCGAAGCTGGACAACAGCACACACAAGCCAGTGATCTGCATTTCCGAGCTCTGCTGATCTGCAAGTTCTGCAGTTCTTCAGCGATGATCTCCAGCGTTTAGAAATAATGACGTAGTCAATCATCTTCTTTGCGCGACCGTTGTTACTATATCACGTTACTGGTGGATAGTCTTACGTTGAAAGTAGGTGTTTGATATCACAAGTTCATGGGATCGGCACAGTTCGAGTAGGCGAAAGCCGTTATCGTTCAGTTGGTCGGGGGATACAGGTCCAATTGTGCCACGCCAAACACCCATATCATCTCGCACTGTAGCATTGAAGTCACCGAGAAGAACAGTGACATCGTGGGGGGACACTGTTGACAGACATCTGGACAGAGCAGAGTAGAACTTTTCCTTGGTTACGTCGTCGGAATCATTGGTTGGGGCATAGCATACGCAAATTGTCATCTTGCCATGCTTGTGCCCAAAGCGGGCCTTCATTATTCTGGCCGATACAGCTTCGTGCAAGAGTAAGGCCTTTCTTGCAAGGCCGTTTAGCGCAAGGCCAACACCATTTCTTCTCATGCTCCCTCTAGACCAGACAAACGAGTGATTATCGCCTATTCGCTCTTCTCCACTTCCAGTAAGACCGGTTTCTCTGAGACCTGCAATCGCCACTTTATTCTTACGAAGTTCTTGAGAAAGTAGGTTCTTTGATGCAGGTGCATTCAGGGTCAAAACATTCCAGGTGTCTATTCGAAGCCCCCTTTGGTCTAGAAGGTTTAGTCTGTCAGTCTTTCTGACGTCGTCAGCATGTCCGTTGACGCGCGATGGTCGAGATCTTAACAGGGGGTCCGGATCCGAGGCAATGTAGTCACTTTGCGTAGCACTTCATTTTCAGGTGGTGGGTCGCTAGCCCAACCGACCCTAGGTCTGGAATCTGATTAGAGCTAGGTTTAACCTAGATACTGAGATTCCCGGGGTGGGCTCCACCCGCCACATGAGGTTGCAGCCACCCTGATCGGAGTATTTGGTTAGGGGATGACCCCATATCCAGAGGCACGTGGTCAGCAGACAAGGTCTGCATCATTCCGGACGAACTCCATCCGCCTCCAACACATCCAATCAAAATTTTGAAATAGCCATTTTGTTCCACGCAGTTAAAGTTCATGAAATTATACCTTTGAGCAGGACACTCCGCTCACAGTCTTCAGAGCAAGGGTTATAAGTTATGCCCTGGGGGCATATAAGTTTTTATTGAAATCTTTGTCGTAGAAACTTGAAAAAGGGCTCATTTTATTGGAAATTTAAAGGTCTAGTGCCCTTTTTAATAGTAAAAAGTGATTTGAGGGAAACTAGCCCCCTCTCTCGCTCACCTTTTCCTCAAACACATCCAATCAAAATTTTTAGATAGCCATTTTGTTCAGTGTTGCGGATTTCCAGATAGAAATTATATTTTTGAGGAGGACACTCCCCCACAGCCCTCAGGGCAAGGGTTGTAAGTTATGCCCTTGGGCATATAAGGTTTTTACTGAACGCGTCGTCGTAGAAACTTCAAAAAGGGCTCATTCGATTGGAAATTGAAATGGCTAGTGCCTTTTTTAATAGTCGAAAGTGATTGAAAGGCAACTAACCCCCCTTCCACGCCCACCATTTCCCCAAGCATATCAAATCAAAATTTTTAGATAGTCATTTTGTTCCACGCAGTTTAAAGTTCAGGAAATTATACCTTTGAGCAGGACACCCCCCCCCATAGTCTTTAGGGCAAGGGTTATAAGTTATGCCCTGGGGGAATATAAGGTTTTTATTGACATGTTTGTCGTAGAAACTTGAAAAAGGGCTCATTCGATTGGAAATTCAACAGGCTATTGCCCTTTTTAATAGTCGAAAGTAATTTGAGGGCAACTAACGTATTCGAAAGTTCTGGAAATTAGGTCTTTTAGGATGATAACCCCATCAGAGCTTTCAGTGCAAGGGTTGTAAGTTATGCCCTGGGGGCATATAAGGTTTATATAGAAAGTTGTTGTAGAAATCTCGAAAGGGGCTCATTTGATTGGTAATTGAAATTGCCCTTTTTAATAGTCGAAAGTGAGCGGAGAGTAATTAACCCCCCTCTTACGCCCTCCATTTCCCCAAACACATTCAATCAAAGTTTAGAGATGGCCATTTTGTTCAACGTAGTTGAAAGTTCTGGAAATTATGTATTTAAGGATGACAAACCCCCCAGAGTCCCCAGGGCGAAGGTTGTAAGTTATGCCCTGGGGGCATATGAGGTTTTTAATGATAGGGTTGTCGTAAAAACTTCAAAAGGGGCTCATTCAATTGGAAATTGAGAGGGCTAGTGCCCTTTTTAATAGTTGAAAGTGATTGGACGGTAACTAACCCCTCTCTCACGCCCACCATTCCCCCAAACACATCCAATCAAAATTTTCAGATAGCCATTTTGTTCAACGTAGTAGAAAGTTCTGGAAATTAGGTCTGTGAGGATGACACCCCCCCCCATCCCTCAGGGCGAGGGTTGTAAGTTATCCCCTGGGAGCATATAAGGTCTTTATTGAAAGCGTTGTCGTAGGTACATCAAAAGGGCTCATTTGATTGGAAATTGAAAGGGCTAGTGCCTTTTTTAATAGTTGAAAGTGATTGGAGAAAGACTAACGCCCCTCTCACGCCCACCATTTTCCCAGACACATCCAATCAAAATTTTGAGATAGCCATTTTGTTTAACGTAGTTGAAATTTCTGGAAATTATGTCTTAGAGAATGACAACCACCCTCACAGCCCTTAGGGTAAGAGTTGTAATTTATGCCCTGGGGGCATAGAAGGTGTTTATAGAAAGTGTTGTCTAGAAACTCAAAAAGGGCTCATTTGACTGGAAATTGAAAGGCCTAGTGCCCTTTTTAATAGTCGAAAGTGATTGGAAGGCTTGACATTTTTATAGTAAAGATCGATGTGGGCATAATGTATTATTTTGTTGTTGTTGTTGTTGTTTAGACCAGGACACTTTGTATCGAAGGAGTTGTCGTATGAACTTCGAAAAGGGCTCATTCGATTGAAAATAGAAAGGGCAGATGCCCTTTTTAATAGTCGAAAGTGATTGGAGGAAAACTAATCCCCCTGCCACGCCCACCCTCCCATTTGACTTTATGTTTAAAAACTAAATGTTGCCGTAAGATTAAATCAATATTCACTGTGTTAATGCTAATTCCCAATAAAGCATCTCAGCTGTATCCCAAGAACGACTAAGGGTTTTATGTTCAAACTTTTGGGGCTGCTTCTGCTCTTAACATTTAACCAAATCAAAATGGCGTTAGTGTGTCCAAGCTATCAAAGAAAGTAAACAGATTTTTTTGTGAATGGTATCAAGTTTTCCATTTCAGGTCAACTACACGAGGTAAGAAAGTAAATTAAACACTTCTATTTGTGTCCAGATTTTTAAGAGGGTGTATATTGTTAAAAATTGCTGAAATTTTTTCTCCAGCATACAGATAGCAAGCCAAACTATAAATCTTTAAAAAAACGAAAAGATTTGAAGTATTATTTTCTTTTTCTCTGAAAAGACTATGTCAATCTAAAATGAACAGAATTTAATTAAAAAAAGTTTTTCCACAAAATAAATTTTTCAAAGAAAAGTAAAGAAGTCCATTAAACAAAAAATGAGCAAAAATAAAATCAAATAATCTACCAAGCGTGAAACTACCACAAATCAGCATCGATAAATAAATGAAACTCAAAACGAACAGAAATGACAATAAATAACCGAGTCAAACTCAAAATGAGCAGAAATTAGCATAAGTTGGGCTCAAAACCCATATGCCTTCCCAAGGCCAGAACATAATTGGCACTTTACTGAAAAAAGTACAAATGAATGTGCATTGTCAATTTATTACACATATACTGATATTTAGTAATCAAAATCTTAATATTATTTGATTTATTAAAGTTTTAAAAGTAAAAACATTTATATTTTTTTTTAGTAAAGTGCAGATTATGTTCTGGCCTTGGGAAGGCATTGGTGTTTTGAGCCCAACTTATGTTAATTTCTGCTCGTTTTGAGTTTGACTCGGTTATTTATTTTAATTTCTGTTCTTTTCAGTTTCATTTATTTATCGATGCTGATTTAAATAATTTCTTAGACCACACTGCTTTTCCATTAAAAACAAAAAAAAATTTTTAAACAAGAAAAACGGGTTTTAATTTTCTATAAAGCAGTGAAATAGTATTTCACTGCTTTATAGAAAATTAAAACCCGTTTTTCTTGTTTAAAAATTTTTTTTTTGTTATCGATGCTGATTTGTGGTAGTTTCACGCTTGATAGATTATTTGATTTTATTTTTGCTCATTTTTTGTTTAATGGAGTTCTTTACTTTTCTTTGAAAAACTTATTGTGTGGAAAAAGGTTTTTTTAATTAATATTCTTTAAAGGGTGAAGAATTAGAGGTCAAAGATGTTAGCGTCTAATCCTTTTGAAAGCTTTGGCAGTATTGCCCCCCGTGAAACTTTGAATCTATTCACGGCGAAGTAATGACATAAATTAGAAGAAAACATATTCACCCATGCTATCAAAATAGCGTATCTGAAATATTTCGGGAGCGACTGAGAGGATCGAGATAAAACTTTCAGAGTGTTGGGTGAGGCTAAGTGGATTCAAATATTATATTCCGGAGAAGGGATAAGAGTGAAATAACACTTTAACCCCCAAATAAGCGGTTTGTCAGCGCACATGACGTTCTAGCCTTTAGAAGGTTTAAGGATCAACTACGCTATTTCTTTTTGTTAATCAGAGTACTTGTCTAAGTTTATTTTCCCATTGGGATCCATTTATTTATCTATAGTGATATTCTTTTTCTTTATTTTTGATGTGATTATGTATTTTAATTTCTGTTCGCTTTGGCTTTTATTTATTCATTCATAATAATTTTTCTTCATTCTGGATTTGAATTAGCCTATTATATGATTCTTTTTCTGATTGTCTTAGATTTTTAACACGGTTCTTCACTTTTCTTGAAAAACTATCTTTTTTCGAAAACATTTTTTTAAATTACTCCATTAAAAGATCTGTATCCCGTATTTATATCGAGGAGTGACGGACCTGACAGTGGGTGCTGGAGTACAGACTCCCCAAAATGCCATGATTTTTACAATTTAATACGTGCATACCAATAATCTTTTTATAAAAAAAATCCCAGTTATTATCATTTTTTCCTATTTAAAGAATTTGACTGGTCCTGGAACAACCAGCCTTTACTCATGGGCTGTCAGTACACTCTTTTCTATACCTGATAATGATTTTAGTTTCTCACAGTAGAAGAAAAATTCATCTAAATACGTATTAATAAAAAAAAAATACATAAATACGTTATTCATAAATACATAAATACGCCATATCAAATAAAAACGGTAATTAATAAATCAATGATAACAAAGCCATGCATCGGCTTGAAGATTTTACTTCTGACTTCTCTAGCTTCAATAAGCTATCAATGTTTGACAGCAAAGATGTCACATGTACCACAAATTTACCCCTGAATTAAATAAGGGATTTTTACCTGTTATTAATACTAATAAACTAATAGGCCATTAGTTTAGATAATTTCCTATTTCTTCGCCGTCATCAATAATTGCTATATTCTCTGCGATAAATAATGACAAGGAAATCTGCTTTCCAAAAAAGACTACTTTTTAATTTTTTACGAATTTAAAACGAAATCAAATTAGAAAAAAATAAGTATTTGAGCGTTAGCCCGTGGACATCCTAGTGAGCATAGCTACTCTGCTTTTCCATCTGGACTCATCAGCAGCTTGTGTGAGTGAGGTTCTTACTAACTACTGAGACGTTCTAAGAGTGAAATAGTGAATGAATTTGCATTCTCTATAAAGTAATTTTTCAGCAAACCTTGCCCATGAATAAGATAAGATTTATTCTTCATTAAATACACATACAATATTACATGTTACTATTACTATTCCCCTGAAGGCTCATTGGCCTGTAAAGAAGGGGGAAGAAACATGAGTTACTAACTCAGATATGAAAAACAAAAGAAAATTTAAAATGATCACTTACTCACAGACAGAAGAGCTAAAGGAGAAGAAAAGAAAATATAAATAAAATAAAAACTATAGAAAAAAATAAATAGAATAAATAAATTAAATTAATTAAGTAGATTAAATAGACTCCAAAAAAATAAAAACATAGATAAAAATAACTTCTAAGAAGCCAAAGAATTTTTAACAATTTTTTTAAACGAACCGAATGGGTGGCACTCTCGAGCTGATTCAGGCAGCTTATTCCAAGCAATATATGACACGCCATTAGAAGATTGAAATCTGACCTTATGCAAGGAGTAAATGGAACCTGAACGTAAATGAATGATATGAGTCTGGAGAAAGTATCATATTTTAAAACCTGTGTAAAAACAACCTTGATCAAACTTATCATGGTTGTGAAGTACAAGAAAAAAAAATGCTCGTCCATGATAAGTTAAACTCATAAAAATAAAAGTTTGACGATACATTAAATATATTGGTGAAGTAAGGCCGTACTCAGAAATTTTTTTCCTTTTTTGTTGGGGGGGGGGGGGGGGGTTACAAAAGGAATTTTTTGGAGGGGAGTACAGAAAAAACATTAAAAAACGCATCAAAAATTTATTTATACTTATTTTGTTATGTTTTTACGAATCAGACAAATATTTAGGGGGTTAAATCCCCCTAACCAAGGACACTGGCAGAAATTTGTTCAGGGAGGGGCCAGATGCCAAAATAGCAATGGTGGTTGGGTGACAGGGAATATATTGCAGGATATTTTTTTTGCAGGAATAAGTTTATTTTTAAATACTTTTAGGAAAAAACTCTCAAATAAAAAGAGCAATTAAATTGCATGCAAAATGAAACAAAATACAGTAAATTGTAAACGACAAGGATTCCTGACAAAGGGATCAATTTATTTAATCAATAATATATTTACCTATTATGAATTTAATCTTAAAAGAAAATCAAACTCAAACCAAAATTACAGAAAGATCTATTGTTTCCGTAAGTTATAACAGATGTAGACTTGTCTTTATGCAATTTCCTACGCATTACAATAGTTTACAGAAGGAGTAGAGATACTCAAAAATCATCCTGACTGCATAGATATTACGTTTTGATTTTATAACGGCCATATAAAATGTACCTCTTTCATAACTGGACAATTCACCTCCTCGAACGTAAACCTCTTATATATTCAGACATTAAAAAAAAAAAAATAGAATAGCGAAAGAAAAACAAAATTTAAACTTACTGCCCAGCTGTCAAATTGACCCTCTTTCTTTTATTGTCCTATTCAACTAAATAAAATGAACAGGTTCAAAAATTTTCGTCACAAGAGAATCTTATCAAATAGTTTGTGATAAAAAATAAACTGGAAGTAAAAAGGGATATGGACCAATATTCACCAAAACTAAAAATGGAATTCTCATAACAAATGCTATACCGGCAGTATTGGTTTTTTATGCTGATTCTAAATATGTAAAATTCTTTCAGTTTATTGTTACCCACCCAAAACCAAAAATCAGAGAAAATTTGCCTGGTTTTTGGAAAAAGGGAAAACACCCCCAAAAAAGCAAGCGATCTTATTGAAAATCCCTTTAGTAGATACATCATATCAGAGAACTCTACCGTAGAAATTTCAAGCTCCATTCTTCAAAATGTGGAATTTCGCTTTTTTTTTCAGAAGAAACATCGTCGATCTATGTTTATTTTTTTTTATTTTGATTGCATCAAACCGAAGGTCCAAGATATTGGGAGGGAGCTCATTCAAGGGTAAATTTAAAGCTCTTTTTTAAGCGACCATACAGATTGGGCCAGGGGGAAGTCTTGTTTTCTGCCATTTTAGGGCACCAAACTATGACTTTACCCCGAAGAGGTCGAATTTGTAATCAATTTAAAATTATGAGAAGCTAATTAGTAGTAACCAAGGTTCCATTTTGCTTACGCCTATAGCAATTTCTATGTTATTCTGGACCTTGTATACACCTTTTCAAAGAGATTCAGAGCTCCCTCACATGACCTTCTGGATTTGCGTACTGCCCTAGGAATCTCTATGTTATTTGCGTACTGCCATAGGACCATGCTATTTGCCTGCCTGTATAGGAATTCCCAGGTTTGAATAGTTCATTCACAGGTTTTTTTCTGTTTTTGTTGTCAATTAAATATGGAATTATACAAAACCTACCAGACAAGTTTCTGGGTCAACTCTAGTTTGAGGGTCGATAAAGTGAAATTATGTCACCATTCTAGTTTTTCTAAACCAGAATTGCCTATAACTTAATATATTCAAATATTTTATGATAACTTGATAGGTGATTTGAATAAAAGGAATTCAAATATTTTGTCTATGAAATAGAAGCTAACTCAATTTGCGAAAAGGTATTCCATTTGCACAACTCTGATCTGATTGAATTGTCGCCCGACAATGAGATGTAATCACTGCTAAGCCTTTTGTTATTGCGAGAGGATTACCCAATTTACTTCTTAGTGTTAACTGACAGTGTTCCAAATACGAACATTTTGAAAAGCAGACAAAAAATTGGACACTATAATCAGAATTATTTGATTAATATTTAAAAAGGGTAATGAGATATGTGATCTGTATAATACACAAGTGATGTTTGATAAGTATTGTCAATTTAAAATAGGATCTAACGTTCCCTTCGTTCCCCCATTTCTGAGGGCAGGGAGGGAGGGGTCAATTTTGGAGGGAAAACATCTGCATCAAGGGGAAGGCTCAGAAGCCCTTCGTTCCCACATTTCCAGGGCAGGGGAGGGGGAGAAGGTGATAGTATTCCAATACAATAATTCAAGCATAATAGAATTTATGCTCCTAGTGGAAGCTCGTAAAACCTTTCCCCCTCCCCGCGCTAGGATTATTGCCTGGCTGTGACAATGGATATTACCTCTAAATACAGAGAATTAAGGTGATAGTATTCCGATACAATAAGTCAAGTATAATAGAATTTATGCTCCTAGTGGAAACTCGTAAAACCCTTCCCCCTCCCCGCGCTAGGATTATTGCCTGGCTGTGACAATGGATATTACCTCTTAATACAGAGAATTAAGGTGATAGTATTCCGATACAATAAGTCAAGTATAATAGAATTGATGCTCCTAGTGGAAACTCGTAAAACCCTTCCCCCTCCTCGTGCTAGGGTTATTGCCTGGCTGCGACAATGGATATTACCTCTAAATACAGAGAATTAAGGTGATAGTATTCCGATACAATAATTCAAGCATAATAGAATTGATGCTCCTAGTGGAAACTCGTAAAACCCTTCCCCCTCCCCGCGCTAGGATTATTGCCTGGCTGTGACAATGGATATTACCTCTAAATACAGAGAATTAAGGTGATAGTATTCCGATACAATAAGTCAAGTATAATAGAATATGGCTGAAAAGTGTTTTGAGGGAGACGGGTTGCATGGAGGGTTGAGTTGCACGAGGGTTCAGTTAAAGAGGGTACAGTTACACGGGGGTCTAGTTAAATTGGGTTGAGTTGCACGAGGGTTCAGTAGCACGAGAGTTCAGTAGCACGGGGGTTCAGTTGTACAGGGTTTCGGTTATACAGGGGTTCAGTTACATGGAGGGTTCAGTTGCACGAGGGGGGATTTGCGAATTGGAGGAGATGGGATGATAGTGTACTGTATAATACACAAGCGATGTTTTGGAGAGTATTGTCAATTTAAAATAGTTTAGAAATAAAAAAAAATTAACAAGAAATGGCTGAAAAGTGTTTTGAGGGAGACGGGTTGCATGGAGGGTTGAGTTGCACGAGGGTTCAGTTAAAGAGGGTACAGTTACACGGGGGTTTAGTTAAATTGGGTTGAGTTGCACGAGGGTTCAGTAGCACGAGAGTTCAGTAGCACGGGGGTTCAGTTGGACAGGGTTTCGGTTATACAGGGGTTCAGTTACATGGAGGGTTCAGTTGCACGAGGGGGGATTTGCGAATTGGAGGAGATGGGGTGATAGTGTACTGTATAATACACAAGTGATGTTTTGGAGAGTATTGTCAATTTAAAATAGTTTAGAAATAAAAAAAAATTAACAAGAAATGGCTGAAAAGTGTTTTGAGGGAGATGGGTTGCATGGAGGGTTGAGTTGCACGAGGCTTCAGTTAAAGAGGGTACAGTTACACGGGGGTTTAGTTAAATTGGGTTGAGTTGCACGAGGGTTCAGTTAAAGGGGGTATAGTTACACAGGGGTTTAGTTAAATTGGGTCGTGTTGCACGAGGGTTCAGTAGCACGAGGGTTCAGTAGCACGGGGGTTCAGTTGTACAGGGTTTCGGTTATACAGGGGTTCAGTTACATGGAGGGTTCAGTTGCACGGGGGTTGAGTTAAATGGGGCTTGAGTTCCACGAGAGTCGACTATAAATAAGGCTTTTGCGTCTTTCTGAACTTTCTGTGAGAGGCGGGGGTAAGTATTTAGTTTAAATAATTCTAAGAGGAAATGATTCATTTTTTTGAACCAAAACTACGCGGTTTTTTAGATTTTCGTGTGTGTTTGACTCCTGGGGTTTATTATTTGAGAAGTTAACTTTAGTATTTTGTGGTTTTACGTGCCTGAAATCATGAATTAGAATAGTTAATTAGCTGTTTGGGTTTTCAGACCTAGTTTTTTTTTAGATTTTCGTGGGCGTTAGGTTCCTGGGATTTATTATTTGAGAAGTTAACTTTAGTATTTCGTATTTGACGTGCCTGAAATCATGAATTAGAATATTTAATTGGCTGTTTGGGGGTTTTCAGACCTAGGTTTTTTAGATTTTCGTGTGTGTTTGACTCCTGGGGTTTATTATTTGAGAAGTTAACTTTAGTATTTTGTGGTTTTACGTGCCTGAAATCATGAATTAGAATAGTTAATTAGCTGTTTGGGTTTTCAGACCTAGTTTTTTTAGATTTTCGTGGGCGTTAGGTTCCTGGGATTTATTATTTGAGTAGTTAAACTTAGTATTTCGTATTTGACGTGCCTGAAATCATGAATTAGAATATTTAATTGACTGTTTGGGGATTTTCTGACCTAGGTTTTTTAGGTTTTCGTGTGTGTTTGACTCCTGGGGGTTTATTATTTGAGAAGTTAACTTTAGTATTTTGTGGTTTTACGCGACTGAAATCATGAATTAGAATATTTAATTAGCTGTTTAGGGGTTTTCAGACCTAGGTTTTTTAGATTTTCGTGGATGTTTGACTCCTGGGGTTTATTATTTGAGAAGTTAACTTTAGTATTTTGTGGTTTTACGTGCCTAAAATCATGAATTAGAATAGTTAATTACCTGTTTAGGGTTTTCAGACCTAGGTTTTTTAGATTTCGTGATTTGACGTGCCTGAAATCATGAATTAGAATAGTTAATTAGCTGTTTGGGTTTTCAGACCTAGTTTTTTTTTAGATTTTCGTGGGTGTTAGGTTCCTGGGATTTATTTTTTGAGAAGTTAACTTTAGTAGTTTTTTAGATTTTCGTGTGTGTTAGGTTCCTGGGGTTTATTATTTGAGAAGTTAACTTTAGTATTTCGTGATTTGACGTGCCTAAAATCATGAATTAGAATAGTTAATTACCTGTTTAGGGTTTTCAGACCTAGGTTTTTTAGATTTTCATGGGTGTTAGGTTCCTGGGATTTATTTTTTGAGATTCTTATATTTTTTCCGTTCAATTATTTTCAGTGTAAGCCAATATAATATTAGGGGGAGTAAAAACGATAGTTATTTAGTACCCGGTAAACAGGTGACTTGATATGCTTCATTAGAAGTAGGTTATTGCTAATGATACCTCCTCGACAGATATTTTTATGGTTCTAACAATTGTACTCTATGCTTGCCCGGAGACACAATGTGGCTTTCTCGTTATTGCTCTAAGGCCAGTTATCGACACTACCTAGTTTATTGCATGTATTAAATCAGTATTTTTTTACACAGTGGAACGATAAACACGTAACTAATATCTCTAAAAAAGTGAAGATGAAGCATTTTAAGAAAGTGTGTTCACATGATAGTGTTATTGTAGCATTGAATGCTGACAAGGAGAAGTATTTAAACTATGAAACAAGTACAAGTGGTAGCAATATCGGAAACGTATGCGTGCATTGTCATGACAGTAAGGAATTGAATTTCTTTGGAGTACCAAAAAAATTCAACTCTTATGATGGTGGATATGCGAGATTGAGATCTCCGGAGATGATTGCGCTCAAAGAGAATGCCAACATAAAAATAGTAGTTGATAAAGAGGGGTATCTTCTTGCTAGTGCTTGTGGTAGCATGTTACCCAGTGTTAAACCATATCGTCAGCTTTCGGGTATTAGCATTCAAATGAAAGCAAAGACGAAAAGAAAGGCCTACTCTTCTACTAATATCATAAACCATATCATGTCTACATGCCGGAACTGTTACCTGTGTAAAAATTGTGTGATAATAGACAGTGAAATTGCTAGAAAAATAAAAAGTGCATTGGCGGAAAATATCACTAAGGAATATAAAGATGAATCGATGAAATATAAAGTACCAGCAAACGTTACTGCCATTGATCAAACAGTCAATTGAATCAAATACTACCAAAGACGAAAAGCATATTGACCCTGTTGTTGACACACCTATAAAAATTGTGTATGAGTCAAAATGGAATAATGATTATTCTACTGATTACGAACTAAGAGAAGACAATAGCTAATTTAGGTTAATTTAGACGAGGTTACGTGCGCGTACGTAACCTCGTCTAAATTAACCTTAAAAAAAATGAAATGAAGCTAGGTCAACTTTGCATGTCTCTCTCACTATGTATGT